>OZ025302.1:4536800-5115830 GCA_964019185.1 Maratus speculifer | reverse complement strand
AAATATCACCGTAGACTATGTTATTATTTCGATAAATATTTCATTTAAATTATATAATAATAAAAAAGAATACTGCCCAGTTAAACTGAAAGCATTGAGCTCACAGGCTACAAATACTAATAGCACATTATAGCTTTATATTTTCAAGGGTTAATTCCGTTCGAAAAAAAAAATTAAGAAGGGGAAACAGCTCTCCCCTTTTCTCTTTTTTTATACTTAATCATTGAACCTCCTATACTATCAAAGACATGCTTTATCATATAAAAAATCTATATCCAAAATTCAGAGCAAATTAGATAATTCTTAATAAAAACCCATTTAGCATTTATATAATTTAAAAAGAGTTATCCCCCTCTTTTATACTTAACCATTAAACTTCCAAAACTATTCAGAGATTTGAACGAAATCTGAAAATTCTGCTTGAAAAACCCATTTGTATAAGTTAAGGGGAGGGCATTAGAACCCCCGTTCCCCCTGTTTATACATATTCAATGAACACCTAATAACAGCCACGGTATTGCCTCATCAGAATGATCCTAATCTAAATTTTGAACGAAAACTTAATTCTGCATGAAAATCCCATTTATATCAACTAACGGGGGGGGGACATTAGAACCCCTGTTCCCCTTATTTATACTTATTCAATGAACACCTAATAACAGTCACGGAATCGCCTCATCAGAATGATCCTAATCTAAATTTTGAACGAAAACTTAATTCTGCATGAAAATCCCATTTATATCAACTAACGGGGGGGGGGCATTAGAGCCCCTGTTCCCCTTATTTATACTTATTTAATGAACACCTAATAACAGTCACGGAATCGCCTCATCAGAATGATCCTAATCTAAATTTTGAACCAAAACTTAATTCTGCATGAAAATCCCATTTACATCAACTAACGGGGGGGGGGGGGGGATTAGAACCCCTGTTCCCCCTATTTATACTTATTCAATGAACACCTAATAACAGTCACGGAATCGCCTCATCAGAATGATCCTAATCTAAATTTTGAACGAAAACTTAATTCTGCATGAAAATCCCATTTATATCAACTAACGGGGGGGGGGATTAGAACCCCTGTTCCCCCTATTTATACTTATTCAATGAACACCTAATAACAGTCACGGAATCGCCTCATCAGAATGATCCTAATCTAAATTTTGAAAACTTAATTCTGCATGAAAATCCCATTTATATCAACTAACGGGGGGCATGAGCCCCCCGTTCCCCCTCTTATACATATCGAATGAACTCCAAAAACTAATCAGGGAAGCGCCTTGTCAGGATATACCTATATACAAAATTTCAAGTGGATCCGATATTTTTATCATGAGTTATCGCGTTACGCACATACGCACATACATACAGAACGGGCGGGCACATAAGCTCTCAGGCTATGATAGCCTGTGAGCTAAAAAGTATAAATTCAGAAATTATCATTGATTATAAATTAATATATAATATTTATACAATAATATTAACTTATAGAATATTAATAAATTATTAATATTGTATAATAATTTGTATAATAATAATATAATATATAATATTTAATTTAATTTTTTTTATAAAAAGTATACATTCATAATTACTATTTACTATAAATAATATTAATATTATCATTAATATGTATAATTAGATAGTTATAAATATAAATATATCATATATTTATTAGCATTTATATAATTTATATAATAATATTACAATGCAATGTTTATATAATATTGTCTTTTAATTGCATATTCTATTTTGCTTTAACTTTTATAAATTTGCTTAGATCGAGATAAAACTAAAAAAAAAAAAAAATCACTTCCAAGTGTGTACAGATACTTTAAAGGATTTTCAGTTTGGAAGCAACTTATAATTAAACAATAACATTTTTTTTTAACGTAAAGGTATTGATAAATTATCAATGACATTTTATTATGCAAGTGTGAAACGCCCCTTCGAAGTCTGATTTAACTAAAACTAAACTGAACTAAAACTTTTTATAAAACTAAAAATTAAAAAAAAAAAAAAAAAAAAAAATTCACTTCCGAGGGTGTACGGGTACCTTAAAGGATTTTCAGTTTCTGGAAGCATTTTGTAATTTATCAATACCTTTATCTTTTTAACGTAAAAGTATTGATAAACTATCAATGCCATTTTTTGCTTCTTACTATGCAAGTATGAAACGCCTTTTTGAATGATATAAACATCATTTTAAAATTGGGGTGGAGCTATAGACGCATTACTTTTATAATAGGGGTGGAGTTATACAGAATTTTTATACAATAATGATAATGAGGAAGATCTTCATCCATCAACTGAGATAGTCAAAATTCTGTCTAGCAAACTTTGTTATTATTTTAATATGCTTTTATATTCTGTTTTATTATTGTTGTTGTTGTTGTATTTTTATTCTTAATATTTTGATTATTTCTATAAATATGCTTTAAAGGTTCTGACATTTTTGTAAGTAAATTGAATTAGGAATATTGTATTTATTCTGTATTACTGAAGTGCTTGAGGCGCCTATGGGTACAATCATTTTTCATGTGGATTAGAATTAATTTTTTACATGTATACATACATATGCAACACTGAGAAAGTTTATTTATGCTGAAAGAACTTTCAAGTGGAATGTGATAACGGTATATCTAATCAAATTATTGTGCCGGACCTGATGAATCAGGCATCATAGTCCCGTGTTGGAGAAATTTAAGAATTATCCATATTATTTCGAAAACTTTGAGAGTAAGCGAGGGGGAAAAATCACAGGGGATAGGGGAATTGGCGTGAATAGTTTTCAGTTTTGCGTGAAATGAGGCCTTACAGTTAAAATTAAATTTAATTGAATCTCAGAAAAGTATTTAGATATTTTATATATCATCACACTGTTAAATCCGATTCTAATCGAAGATGAACTATTAATAAATAAATCTAATATAAGTAAGCAAGATAAATATATTTCCTTAAATGAATCAAGTTAAGTTCGATCAATGTACCAATTATTGATATCAATCGATGAATACTTCCTATACTAATAGTTTTAAATTGTTTTTATCAAGCCTAACGAATAAAAGGGTTAAAAAAATTAGACCTTTTAAATTAAATTTCAAACCAGAAGTATTTGAGAATTAAATGTTTAACTTAAACTAATAAGTTTCGATTGGTTATGTTGTAAGAGCTTTTTTTTCATTCAATAAGCCGGCAATTGAAATCATCAACTTGCCGGTACCTTGTTATAATAACCAACACCAACGCGAACAAATCCTACAGGCAGCGGAAATACTGTCTTCCAGCGTCGGTCATGATAAACGACAAACCTTGCAGCATATTTTCTCTCTCCCCCTAGTATCGTAGTATGTACTATGCCTCGTGTGTGCTTATTAAACTCAAAGTGCCTTGTAGTTCCCACGAACTTCAACTAAAAATTGGATAGCTTTCAATTTAGGTGAGTACTTATTTACAATATATATTTGCCATTTTTAAAAATAATGGTACTACTCTGTTATCCCTTCGACCAATTTCGCCAAACTATCATACTGAGATAATTTTTATTTTAAATGACAAAAAAACAAACAATTAGTGAAATATTGATAAAAAGTCCAAATAAAAATCACGTAATGACGTTTTCAACACGTGAGTCGTATTTAATGTTATTGAATGTGACATTCACGATCATCCATTATTGGCATTTAATCTTCTAGTTCGGTGATAATTTTTTGGTCGACGGGATAACCTAGTAGTACCATAATAATAGTATGATATCTTTTAAAACATGTTTACGTACATTCCATCGTTGAGCACGTGTAGGCTTAATCCCACAGTTTTAAGTTTGAGAAAATTTATGTATACCTTTACTATTAATTTTCTACAAAACTTGTCCCGCAATATTTTTTATACTATTCAGTATTTTATAAAAATTATATTAACCGGTAAATGTTATATTTATTTGTTAAAAGTTGACTTTCTTTTCATTTATATTCATAGTAACTTTAGCGTAAATAATTTCAGGACTTCTTATTTGTTTATTGAACATTGCTTTTATATTTTTCAATGCAATGTTTTTGTAAAGTTTTAGCACAATTAATGCAAATTTGTTATTGCTATGTAGCTTTAATATAGTTTATGTTTTTTTTTATATATTTATATGTAGGCTTAATTTATTTAAACAATTTTCTAAATATATTCAAGATAGGTTATTTATTTCAAAATACATTATTAGTCACACTTTTTAAAAGATGTAAATTGCCTAAATATTTGTTCTTAACCATACCTTTAAAGTAAGTATAGTAAATGAATTATTTTCACTTTTTTCTTTTTTGCGGAAATATTTCAAAAAATGTATAAATAAAAACAGAAAAATAGAATCCCCCCCCCTCGGTTTTTTAGATGTATTCTTCATTTATTAACACTAGAACCGCGGTGACGGGTCAATTTGACCCGTATCATATGGGAAAATGTCGATTCGAACCAGAAAACTCTTAGTAAAATAAGCTAAATATATGCTCAGCCAAAAATATTTTCAATAAATAACTTAAGCAGTTCTTAATGAAAATTCCGGTGAGAAATATTTTTATAAAACTTGAATGAATTTTCCCGCGGTTCTAGTGTTAAAAATGTAGACTATCTATAAGAAATGTTTTGAGAAATACACAATTGTTTCTTTCTTTCTTTTCTATCATGCTTAATACCATTTCTAATCGCTAAAATATTCATATGTTTTCTCATAAAGGAATTAAAGTATAATTTTTTAACATGAAATATTAACTTAATTTAACGCTTCCCTTATCGCTAATTATATCAGTAATTAAGTTAGCGAAAAAAGTCTCAACAAGTTTTACCATACATGCAGTTATTCTTTCCTTGATCAGCAATAAAAATCTTCAGAGGTATTTTAATATTATTGTAAAGCATTAAAAATAACTTTTTAGTAGTACGATAAATGAATTATTTTCACTTATTTCTTATTGTAAACTTATACATTAACGATGAAAAATAAGCCCAGAATTTTTCAAAAAATATATAAATAAAAACAGAAAAATAAAATTCCCCCTCCCTTTTTTAAGACATGCTTTTCAATTTATTAAAAATGCAAACGTTATCTACCGTAATTTCCGGCGTATAATCCGCGGATCAAACAATTCTTTCTGGACCCGGAAATTTTATTTAGGGATTGTAGATAAAAATTTACGGCTATTTAAAAAGTTACATTTCTTTTTGAAAATTTTTTTGAGTCGATGAATAATTGTTTGATCCGCAGATTATACGCCGGAAATTACGGTATAAAAAATGTTTCGTGAAATACATAATTGTTTTTTCTTTCTTTTCTTCTTTCTTTCTTTTTTTTTTTCTATCATGTTTATTAGTATCTCTCATCGCTAAAATATTCATATATTTTCTCATAAAGGAATAAAATTATAATATTTTTAACATGAAACATTAACTTAATTTAATCCTTCCCATATCACTAATTATACCTGTAATATATGTTAGCGAAAGAAAAAATGAAAATTTAACAAAAAGTTTTGCCATATATGCAATTTTTTTTTCTTTGATCAACAATAAAAATCACCAGAGGTACTTTAATATTATTGTAAAGCATCAACTTTTGAGTAGTAAGATAAATGAATTATTTTCACTTTTCTCTTATTGTAAACTTATACATTAGTGATAAAACAAAAGCCCAGAAATTTAAAAATACAGTGAAACCTTCGAATAAGGGACACCTATAGGACCGGAACTTTTGTCCCTTAAATAGAGGTGTCCCTTATTCGGAGTTTTTTATTTACGTCCTGAAGGATATAAAAATAACAAAACATTAAAAGGTGAAGTTTAAATGTATTCGAAGTGTATAAATAACGTTAATCAGACTCAAAAGGAATAGCAAATTAAAATTTTTAATCGATTACTAAATTATTAAAAGATTTGTAGAATTATTGATTTGTATTTTTTACACAAACTATGTATGCATGTAAAATGTATAAAAACATTTAAAAGAGTTATACTTGAAGTAATCAGTCAAAAGTGATTGCTTTGCGGATTTCAATTTTTCACTATAAATTTTTCAAGTGCTTATTTACCATACTGATAAATTTTAATTCTTCATTATCATTATCTTCATTATCATTAGTAATTACAAAAAAAGCATTCAACTGCTTTGCGTGTTTTAAGGCAGATAATCTCTCAACTGCTTTGTTCAGCAAGCCGAAAATGTTTTGACACATTTAAAAATTCATTTTTTAACGGAAAGGTATAAAACTGGAACGCTTGACTGTGGAGGCGATTTGGAATCAAACTGTGTTTTCAAGTTTTGAATAAATTATCTATTGAGTAATGTGTAGTTTTGATCACGTGACAGATGTTTTTCACCTTTTCTTGAATACTTTTCCTTCTTTCGTGTATAAATTCGGTTCAAAATATCCACATTGACATTATTTTCTGAAAGATCTATTGCACTTGAAAGGGGGAAAAAACAGAAAAAACAGTCCAATTACATAATTTCTAAACAACGCCTGTTAGCTGCAGGCATTTCTGAATAAAAATGAATTAAAACTTTTGTCATAAAATTTGCCCTTTAGGATTTGAGAACAGCCGTAAATGATCTGTAAATTTTTTATTTCACAAGTTTCTTTTATCCTCCACTTTCAGAATCATCCTCATAATTTTCAGCATTAGTTTCAATGGGGATAAATACATTGAAGTCGAATCAGAATTGTGGGTAAATAAATGCTTGTAAAATGTGTTGTATCCCTCTGTTTCGACATAATTGCCTGTCAGTTTGATAAGTTCAAAAAAATCTATATTTTCATTTTCATCACAGACTGATTCATTATCTGAAATTCAAAAGCTAGCCTCTTTAATCTCTATTTCAAGTGTCCCTTAAATCCAGTGTCCCTTATTCAGAGGTAAATACATTACGCGTCTTATACCAAGGGACTGGGACCGTGAGTTTTGTCTCTTAAATAGAGGTGTCCCTTATTCGGAGTGTCCCTTATTTGGAGGTTTCACTGTATATATATAAATAAAAACAGAGATATAAAGTCCCCCCCTTTTTTAATACGTGCTTTTCAATTTATTAAAAATGCAAACTTTATCTACCGTAATTTCCGGCGGATAATCCGCGGATCAAACAATTCTATTTGGACCCAGAAATTTTATCTAGTGATTGAAGAAAAAAATTTACGGCTATTTAAAAAATTACATTTCTTTTTGAAAAATTTATGAGTAGGTAAATAATTGTTCGATCCGCAGATTATACGCCGGAAATTACGGTATAAAAAATGTTTCGTGAAATATTATACAAGTATTATAAGTTAGCGAAAAAAAAAAAAAATGAAAATTTAACAAAAAGTTTTGCCATATATGCAGTTATTTTTTCTTTGATCAGCAATAAAAATCACCAGAGATATTTTAATATTATTGTAAAGCTTTAAATATATTATTTTAGTATAGTGCAATTAAAACTATTAGAACTATACACTAAATAAAACATAAATTTTAAAGATATCTATTAGGCCAGTCAAATTGTCATAAATAGATGCAAAAATTCTGCTGGAAGATTTTATGTTTTTAAACTGTTTTTGGAGATGCTAGTAACAAGAATTAATGGTTTTCCAACAAAATATCTCGAGGCTAAATTTTGTGGAGCTAAAAAAACTACGAAATTTTCGGACTTTTTTCAGTTTTTTCCCATAACTCAAAAATTATAAAATTTTTGTGTGCCATACTCAATTACAAAAAGAAAGAGCATTAAATTCTCTACAAATTTTGTAATAAACACGTTTTTCTAAATCCATTAATAAGCGAACTACAGATTTCTAAAAGTGACCTTTTGTGGAAAAATCGGAAAAAGGAAAAATTGACACCATTTTTCATTATTTTATCTTCTTTAATGTAACTTATTTATATTACAGGTATTTGTATGATAGCAATCATGATTAATTACAACGGTATCACTGTAAAAATATGAAGAACATTGCAGCTTTTTTGTATTTAGATCATAAGTGGAGAACATCAATATTAGATATTTAACTGAATATAAGTAAAAAATACTTGTGGTGACATTTTTACATCCTCTTCTTCTGGTTAAATAATGTCTTCAACATTTTCACAGTTGATCCCGTTACAGTTTTTATAAATTGTAGCATTTGAGTCCTGATTTTTGAAAGGAACATTCTTTGAGGCATTCTTTTTTACAGCTACATGACACAATATGGAGCAAGGATTTAAATGCTGGGTCTTGACACATTTGAACAGGCTGAAAGAGACCGCCCGACTTGTGAACCCACCCCCATTCTTCAAGAGGGATGTTGTTTCCCAGCCAAACTTGTACCTGATGATAACATCTTAGAAAATGATGCTGGGTCAACCCCTTGCGTTGGTGATAGTCTTGAAAGATGAACATTTCTTTTTGTGACAGATTTAGCAAATAACTGGAACCTCAAGGTGTTCAATTTCTGTTTGGTATCTGTGCATCTACTGTATCGTGCAATAGTGATCTTTTCTGAAGCCTTATGATTTTCTTGGAGGATAGAATCTGGTTTATTGAACATGCAGGCTATTTCTTCAAGCTGATCAGGTTTTTTTCAAAGTGTTACAAAACTTTGACTTTCCTTGCCCAAAAAGAGCGGTTGTTGTATCGCATTCGCTGATTACGCAAATGAAAAGAACATTGCTATAATTGTATTGTGACATGGTTGAAAACCGCTTGGTTTCAATGTTACTTTTCTATAGCTTTTGGAAAAACAGATTTTTGTGCTAATAGTCCAAGCTCGTCATGATCACGAGAAGGTCAATGTCTTTTCCGACAATTATGTCGCTTTCAAAAGATTCAGCTTTTGAAATGGCTTAAGTAACTATCATGACATTAGCTTCTTCTTCTGCCCTGTCAACGTGATTTCTTGAATTCTGTTATTTTGAAATTCTGTTTTAAGCAGTGAAATGAAGTGGCTCTTGTTTTTGTCATTGGCTTCCTGAATGGATGTTTCGGGTCGACGCCCTCTTTTCTTTCCACTTATTACAGATTGATATAATTTTACGCGACTATGATACCTATGATAACTATGATACCATGCATCTGCAGCTACCAGCTCGTGCTGAATATGTTCAATTACTTTCTGAGACCATTCATGCCCACGTTTAACTACAGCATTAAAAAAATATAATTTTTGTTTCTAACTTCATGCCTTTGTGAATGAAATTTCTCTCTGTGTAAGACTTTTTTTTTCGCTGGCGTCATCGGGTTTACCTTCTTCACATAAGTAACAAGTATCTTGAAACTTGAAAGAAATGTTCAATCGGATCGACAAATTAGTCTGTGTAGAATCTTCACCCGGAGGAACATATGCTGCTGTCATTCTCTTATTCGCATATGTTTTTCAGCAATCATTATATACTCTAACTTCCTTGCTACTTTTCAAAAATTTTTTGATGAATATCATTTTGACGCTGAATGCTATATTGAAAGAGCTTGGAAAGTCCTTTCTGGCTCACAGTCTGGTATTTGAAGACTTTTGACAAACGAAACACAATTTTGGGTCGAGCGGACTCATTTTTCGTTACTGCGAGAGAAGAAGACACGCAATAAACTGAATAGCAACATATTAGAAGAGTGTGCTTTTAAAAAAGAAACTTGCGTCTGAACAAAAATGAATCGGGAATCTCACATTGCCGTTATCTTTCATCTACATTCATTTTTCTAATACCCCGGCCCTCCCTCCCTTCTTAATTATTTTTCTTACAGGATTTCCACAATTTGTGCTTCTTCTGCCAGCCCTTCTTAAAACCCCGACTTCTCATGCATCAATAGGCGTATTTAATTTTCATTGTTAGTGGTGAATGAAAGTTTTTTGGGAAGGGAGGCGACAAATAGGCCACTTTCTGTAAAGTTTTAAAAAAAGTAACATTTTCAAAGAGCAATAGCGCCCTTAGTAATGGGTTTAGAAAAACATCTTTATTACAAAATTTGTAGAGAATTTAATGTTCTTTCTTTTTGTAAATATAAATGGTACGCAAAAAGTGTATAATTTTAAAGTTGCAGGCAAAAAACTGAAAAAAGTCCGAAAATTTCGTGGTTTTTTGGCTCTACAAACTTTAGCCTTGAAATATTTTGTTGGAAAACCATTAATTCTTGTTACTAGCATCCCCATAAACATTTTAAAAACATAAAATCTTCTAGCAGAATTTTTGCATCTATCGGCCCTTTTTTCTGACAATTTGACTGGCCTATTATTTAAAAACAGTAAAATTTGTTCTCTGTGGGGCTGCAATCTAGAACTCATAAGCAAGATTTAAAGTAGCAATTAGAGTAGTTTTTGAAATATTCACGGAGTTTTTATGTCTCTAAACAAGGGGAACTTTAGATGTTGCCGATCCGGCAACACTGCGCAAGAAAGGGTTAAGAGGTATTAATTCTATAGTCTATTATTTAATTTAAAATTAGATAAGACCATGGTGCATAAAACCCCTATAATGTTAATTAATTAAAAAGACTGCTATTTAGTTTGTGTTTGTATCCCTATACTTATGAATGCATCTTTTCTTATTTCACACGGCCAGTAGATGGCAGCACCACCAAATAAAACAATATTTTCAGAGTAGATTTCTATGACACTTTCCACTTCACTTTTAAACGTAAATAATAATAATAATTTTTTTTTAAAAAGTTTTGAGATTTTTATGAACAAAATTTCCATAAATGAAAATGAAATTCATATTTATTTTATTATTCGCCAAATAATCTCTGACAGCTAAAACCAAAGAAAAAATTGTAAAACATTTTCCCAGCTATATTTGCACAGGAGCTCACAATAAATAAATAAATAAATAAAAATATATTTACAGCACTGATTTTGAAAAAAATTTGCCTGAAGAAAAACCACATTCATTGTAACTCTAAAATTAAATGCACGAATTGCGGTAAAAGAAATTTTTTTGTATTATGTCAAAATGTTTTTAATGAAGGTGGTAATGCGGCGTTAGAAAGTCGCAAACATGAATCAGGGAGTAGTGACACTGTTTTAACTACTCAAGTTTCCGATCCAACTGTGTTACTCCAAACTTTGAGTGTCCGTGTAAAGCACAATGGAAAAGAGGAAATCGTGAGTGGAGTTATTGACACAGGATCAGAATGCTCCTATTTATCACGAGATGTAATTAAATATTTGAATTATAAAAGTATTGGTGAAATTAAATTAATTCACACATTATTTGGTAATGTTGAAACAAGTGAAACAAAGCATAATAAAAAAAGAATTCACTTAAGTAGCATAGACAATAGTTATAAATGTGATATGCATGTTTTAGATGTTACTGTTATTTGTTCTAAAATGCGAAAAGTGCCAAATGGGCCTTGGTTATCAGAATTAAATAAATGTGGTATTAAAATTTCTGATGTTGAAAATAGTTCATGTAAAACCGAAAATGAAATGAAATTATTGATTGGTTCTCATGTGGCCGGAAAATTACTCACCGGAAATATTAAAGTTTTAGAAAGTGGTCCGGTTGCGGTAAAAATCCATTTGGGATGGACTCTAATGGGAAAAACTCCAAGTGTTAAATCAGAAACAAATGAGGCTGTTATGGTTATTTCATCACTTTGGACTATTGTTCCGTTGCTGATTTGTGGAAGCTGGATATTATCGGTATAACGGATCCAGTTGAATCCAAAACTAAATCTGAGATTCATGAAGAAACTATGCAGCATTTGAAGAATAATATAAAAATAGATTCAGATGGGAGATACGAAGTAGCATTGCCATGGGTGCTAGATAATGCTTGCTTACCTAACAATAGAGAACTGGCCGAAAAGCGGCTTGCTACAACGAGGCAAAAGTTAATTAATTTAAATGAAATTGGGGTATATAGCGAAGTATTTGATTCGTGGATAAATGCAGGAATAATTGAAAGGCTGGTTGATAATAAAGAAACTAAAGTACATTATTTGCCACACAGACCTGTATTTAAAGAATCGAGTGAAACTACTAGAGTTAGACCAGCTTTTGACGACCCAGATGGTTCCCCTTCTTAAGCTTAAAGGTTCCCCTTCTCTAAATGATTGCCTTAGATAAGGGATTAAATTTGATTGAAATGATTCCTTCTATATTTCATCGTTTTCGGAAATATCCTGTTGGTGCAATATCTGATATAGAAAAGGAATTTCTAAAAATTAGTATTGAAGAAGATGAAGAAATTATTAACGCTGAAAAACGGAAAAGTGTCATTTCAGCAATGAACAAGATCACAGAATCTAGTGATTGGAATTATCGACGGTTTTCATCTTTCAAGAAAATTGTAAGATTGATCGCCTGGATTTTAAGATTCTTAAACAATTCAAGAAATCCAAATTCAAAAGAAGTTTCTGAACATATGTGTTTGGAATTAGAACAAGCTGAAAGAAAATTGATAATTTTGATACAAAAAGACAGATTCAACGAGAAGAATAATCAGAAGATACGTAGCTTAAGACCAATCCTAGATGAAGATGGTGTTATAAGAGCAAAACACAAGTTATTTATAGAGAAGATGTTTTCAATTTTAAGTACCCAATTCTTTTGCCTTCTGAACATCCTGTAGTCTACCGCCTGATCTCCTGGAAACACCAAGAGCTTTTGCATGCAGGAGTGGCTCTTAAGATGACATCGTCACGAGAAGACTACTGGATCGTAAAAGCTAGGAATACTATTCGAGCAGTAGTACAGAAATGAGTACGATGCAGATGATTCAGTGCACAAAAGGCAAAATCGATTTCTATTGCATTACCAGCAGAAAGAGTTGATGACGCAGCAGTGTTTCAGATAATTGAAGTTGATTTAGCCGGCCCATTATATTTAAAGAATGCGAAAAAGGCTTGGATTGTTCTGTACACTTGAGCAGTGTATAGGGCCACACACTTAGAATTAGTTACGTCATTATCTACAGATGCTTTCCTCCAGTCTTTCAGACGTTTTATAGAGCGAAAAGGAAGACCAACCATCGTGTATTCTGATAACGGCGGGAATTTCGTCGGGGCAGACACAGCATTTTCATCCATAGATTGGGAGCAAATCTCCACCGTTGCAGCAACACAAAAGATTCGCTGGAAATTTAACTCACCTACTGCTGCCTGGTGGGGCGGTTGGTGGGAGCGATTGATACAAATGGTGAAACGCATCCTGAGAAAAGTTCTAGGTAGAGCTTCATTATCCTAAAAACTATTAGAACTGCTCATAATTCTCTGCGATTGTGAACAAATTATGAATGCTAGACCTTTAACATATGTTACTGAAGATGTAAACGATCTAGCACCGTGAACACCATCAATGTTTTTACAGGACATAAGATCTTCAGATGTCAGAGATTTTGATCCAATTGACGCGCAAGAATTAACCACTTAACCGTCTGCCCTGAGATAAGTCGGGGGTAAAAGCACTGTTTCCCTATACCTGTCGCCGGTTAAGTGGTTAAATAAAAGAGTTAAGTATAGGCAACATGTTCGAGATCACCTACGTAAGCGATTTCGTATTGAATATTTAGGACAATTGCGCTAGGAAAGTTCTTTGCAAAAGAATGTCAAGCAACTGACCATTGGTCATGTCGTACTCGTACAGTCTGATAAGAAACGTACCTATTGGACTTTATCCCGAGTGCAAGAACTTATTTCTGGTAAAGATGGCCACCCAAGAGTTGCACGATTAAAAACTGAAAATGGTGAACTTTTTAGACCTGTCCAAAAGCTGTACAATTTAGATTCCAAAAGAACTTTCTAGTGATCCAGTATTAAGAACGAGAAGTGGAAGAATAGTGACTGTCCCAAAACGTTATTGATTCTAAATACTCTTTCAGCTAAAAACTTTATTGTTATTTTTTAGTATATATCATAGTGTTAATTTGAATTTGTAATAATATGTTTAATTTTATTTGTATTTTGCAGAAGAAAATGTTTATTTACCTGTTTTGGGAAAAAGTAATATTGTAAGAATTGTATCTTTTCACTGTAATGTAAGTATTAGTCATATTTTACTTTATTTTATATATTATTGTACCCATTGTTGAGTTTATCTATCGAAAACTAAAGGTGGGAGAATGTCGCGAATTCGATTAATATTTGTAATTACTTTGGTGTCCATACTCTCATAGTGACTCCATGGTCATAGTTTTATTTTCGCAGACGATCACAAGAAATGAAAAAGTAGTAGTAGAATTATTCTGGAAAAAAGTATGCGTTAAGTTTTTATCTGAAATGTTTTGAAGCTTCGTTTTTTTGTAAGAGATTTAAATTATTTTTTCACACGTTTAAATTAAAACGACGATGTTTATATTTTCGGGTAGAATTTATGACATCGACATCGCACTGTTTGTGATAGTACGTATACGAACTCTGTTCCCCTTATACGAACATAAAAAAGAATCAGAGTTTCGCTCGGAGAATTTTAGGGGGCGCTTTTGCTCACTGTGTCGAATGAATAATTTGTATTACACGCTTGTTTTCCGAGATATAACTCACTAAAACTGGGTTTTTAATTTTTTTAAAAGAAAAAACTGCACATAAAATTCACTAAAAGAAATTCAGAAATTTCACATCATGAATTTCTTTCAAATTCGGAATACAAACAGTTAAAAAAAAAAAAAAAAAAGATTTCTTGATTCATAAAATAATGAATCCTGGAAGAAAAAGATATTATTTATGCATCATTATTTTTTTTTTCTCGCGTACTTCATGATCAGTACCTACAATATTTAAATTTTCCAAGAAGATTTCCCCCCTAAATAATTAAAAATCATAATCCGTTATTTTTTTTTAAATCAATCTAATAATTAAAAAAAAAAAAACACTGAAAAAGAGTGAATAATTATTTCAACATTTATTTATTATTATTATTCTATTTAGTCTAAATATAGGTCCCTTAAGGGAAGGCCGACCAGGATGCCACGCCCATTCACATTATTTTTTCTCATATATTTTGTATTCATTTATTATATGCGACTGAATTTTATCCAAGCGTTAAGATCTCGAATGAGTCGCTGAAAATGACCCGGATGATAATGTTAAGTCTATGGAAGCGTTATTTTCGAATATCTCGCTCAAAATTTAACTCTTTTGAAAGATTTTTTTTTTTTACATTGGATAGCTGAGGACGGCTAGTTTATACTTTTTGATTTAGATTTCAATTTTTTAAAATTACTTTAAGTTTTTGAACCGGTTCTGAAATTGAAACTATCCTATCATATAACAAATATAACCAAAATCGAAAAATAAAAAAGTAGATTTCAAATTAGACGTCCTTAGCTATCCTATCTAAAAAAAAAAGTTAAAAAATATTAAAATCTGAGCGAGATATAACGCCCCCGTAGACTTAACATTATCATCCGTATCTGTTTGAGTGACTCGAGTAGCGCCTTAAAGCTCTCATGTTTCTCATAGCTTTGCACCCAGTCTTGTATCCTTTTCATTTTTATAATTAAAATTTAGAATTTACTAGATAAAGATTCTCTCCATTTGTCAGACGTGGAATCAGAAACATTAGTCGAGATTGTGTATGTACAAAATATGATGATCGATAAAAATATTAATCATATTGGATGTCAAAATTTTACTTTTCAAAAATTCGTATTTTCACAGCAGAAAATTATAAACCGAAAATTTTATGTAAAAAAAAAAATAAATAAATAAATAAAAATAAAAAGAACTTTTGGAATTTTCAACGATTGCTTAAGTTTTTTAGGTTCCAGAAGGAATTCGAGGCTGTCAGCCAGTAACCTCTTATAACAGAAATAAATGCATTTAAAATTCAAAAGTATAAGGTAGTGCATGTACGAACTCGATTCCTCCTATAAGGACAGATCAAAACCTCGAAATCTCATATATATTTATTAATATTAATGAATTTCTCAATTAATTTTCAGCAGTGTTACGCTTGAAAATCTAGAACCGATGCTGCGTGTCTCATGTTACGCCGCAAGTTTGGTTGCTCGTAGACGATTCCATCTGGTGATGCGAATTGCCAACATAAAAAATGAGAAATGCCAAGTTGGGCATCGTCATCGTAGCTTAAATGGTAGAACACTTGGAGCGCTATTCCAAGAGTTCCGGGTTTGATTCCCGGCTTGGACATTTTCACTAAGCTGGTTCTACGCTTAAGTATACTAATGTGAAAATTCACGTATTCCTCGAAATCCCTTTTGGGAATCAGAGTTTCATTCAGAGAATTATAGAGGGCGCTTTTTCCCGCTGTGTCTAATGAAGAATTTGCCTTGAACGCTTGTATATTCTTAGTTATAACTTAAAGGAAATTGCGTTTTGTGACTTTTTTTAAGTAAAAACAGCTTTTCTGTGTTCCTTGCTGCACATGCGATTCACTAAAGAAATTTCAGAATTCCTCTTAATGATTTCTTTTTTCAAACTTAAGCGCAGACTGTTGAAAAAAAAAAAAAAAAAAAAGATTTGTCGATTCTTTAAAATAATGAAACTTGAAAGAAAAAGTTATTATTTTTTCCCTCCCGTATTTCATGATCACAATATTTAAATTTAACGAGAAGACTTTATTCCCTGAATAATTAAAAATTGAAATCCGCGTTTTTATTATTATTATTATTAATCTAATATATTTTTTAAAGTAGTAAATTTTTATTTCAACATTTTTTATTATTGTTATTCTATTTAATTTAAATATAGGTTACTTAAAGGAAGACTGCATCCAGAAGCCACAGCATTCACATTAATTTTTGCCTTATGTTTTAAACTCATTTATTATGTGTAACTGCAAGTAATTATTATATATATCCAAGTGTTAAGATCTCTCAAGAGTTACTGAAAAAGACCCGGATGGTAATGTTAGGTCAATGGAGGCGTTATTTTCGAATATCTCGCTGAAATTTTAATAATTTTTTACGTTTTCTTTTTGCATAGAATAGCTTTGGACGGCTAGTTTTTACTTTTCGATTTAGATTTCAGATTTTTTTAAAAATTGCTTTAACTTTCGGAACTGGTTAGAACCGGTTCTGAAATTAAAACTATAAAACAATATAACAAAAATCGAAAAAATAAAAACTAGCCGTCCTCAACCATTCTATGTAAAAAAAAAGGTTCAAAAATATTAAAATTTGAGCGAAATATTTTAAAATAACGCCCCCGTAGACTTAACATTATCATCCAAATGTTTTTAAATGACTAGTGTGGCGTCTTAAGGCCCCACAATAGTCACCGGAAAGATCGGGATGATAATGTTAGGTCTATGGGGGCTTTCTTTTTAAATATTTCGCTCAAACTTTAATATATATATATTCGATAGCTGAGGACGATCTACAACCGGGCTAGTTTTTACTTCTTCAATTTTGGTTATACATTTTTTATATTATGATTGTTTCAATTTCAGAACCGGTTTAAACCTGTTTTGAAAGTAATTTTTTTTTTTAAATCTGAAACCAAAATTGAAAAAGTAAAAAGTAGCCCGGTTGCGGATCGTCCTCAGTTAGCCTATGCAAGAAAATCTTGAGAAAAAAATATGAACATTTCAGCGAGATATTTGAGACGAACGCTTTCATAGACTTTACATTATCATCCGGGTTTTTTTCTGGGGCTAGTGTTGCGACTTAAGAGCCTATGCGAGTCACTGAAAAAGCCACGGGTGAAAATGTTAAATGTATTGAGCCGTTATTTCCAAATGTCTCGCTCAAATTTTAATATTTTTGAACCTTTTTTTAGGATAGGTTTTTATTTTTTCAATTTTTAATTAAAATTTTTTTTTTTAATTACTTTAACTTCAAGCTCCGGTTTCATCCGGTTCTGAAATTGAAACTATCCTGATATAAAACAAATATAAAAAAAAATCGAAAAATTCAAAACTAGACTTTAAACTAGTCGCTCAGAGCTAGGGCGCTTAGTATAATAATAGTAATATAATAATAGTAATAAAATAGTAGCAAAATAATAATAATAGATTTTTAAAAATAAAAAACAACAGAAATTATTAAATCAAACATTTGAATTTTAGGCAGTTATAGTATAAAAAATAAAATTAAAAAAATGTTTACTCAGTATTAAGACGCTAGGCAAGTTCGCCAATACCCGGCAATCAACTCATAACGAAATAATTTTTTCAAAGCATAGATTATTTCTGCACGATTGTTAATAAATTAATTAATATAGAATTGCAATGGAATATTGCAATTGGAATATTGCATTGCAAATAGTTTTTTATTAATCTGGCCGTTATATGTGTTGATGTGAAATATTCAAGATTGTAGAATATAGTGTCATTAGTGCCCGTTATCTAAAGCTAAGAGTTTCACTGTGTGCTGTAAATATTGCGAGGAGACCTTATTACCGGTAAAGGCGCACACTCGCTTTTGAAACTTCCAATATGAACTTTACAATGAGCTTGAACCGTATTTAAGTACAATAATATGTTATTTAGTGAATATAATGGTTTGTGTTTAAAAAAGCTTTTTCAATATTAACACAAGTTTAAACTAATATAACATTCAATAGTAGGTTTAATTAGCTTTCATCCCAAAAAAGCTTTATCAATTTAATCCTTTGATATGACTTATTGAAAAAACATAAAGTTGCCCCTAACCCCCCCCCCCCCCCGGAAAAAAAAATTTGTACATAAAAGAAAACAACATAAAGTGGAGCTATACCTCGACATGAATAACACCGTCATACCTGAGTGCTAGAATTTATATTTTTTCAAGCATTTATTTACAAATATACGCGGCCGTCCACTCAACTTTGTCCTTTTATTACTTTATTTGTATTAAAATTTTGATGCAAAGATTGAATGACTCCGCCCCCATTTAAAAAAGAATACTTCAATCAGGTTTCGAAGGGCGTGCCACACTGACATTGAAAAACTAAGATGGAACTCGGTTGATAAATAATTATAATCTAGACAAATCAAGCAAATAGTAAAGGAATACGATCTTCACGATATTCTAGCGCACTTTTAATAAGTCATCAGCACCTCCACAATAGTCATAATTCATTGTCATCTTCAATAATAAGTTTCAAAATACGAAACGCATCCCAGCGATTTCTATCTGTTCTTGTCTACACACTCTGAAAGCAGACTTTAGTGAAGAAATATTCTCTCAGAAATTTCCAGTAGCTGACATTCTTGAAGAGAACCAATATCCCTGTCTCTACTTTTTTAAGTTAAAAATAATAATAATAATATTTAAAATCTTGTATACATCTTTAAATCTTGTATTTCAGAACTAAAAATGCTCTCTCTCTCTTTTTTTTTTTCTTTTAACGTTTTTTACTACTATTTTAAATAAAGAAACTTCGAGACAAGATTCTGTTAACAACGTTCGAAACATGATTACGCAATAGAAATTTAAAATAAAGAATATCGTTTTAACTTCATCAGACTACAGGGTATATATACATATATATATATATATACATATATATACACATAATTTCGTTCGGGAATTTATATTAACAAATAAGAAAGATTGATTGATAAATATATATATATATATATATAGTACAAATTTAAAAATTTTTCGCCAAAACTAACCTTTATACTATCTTAATTTTCTTATAATAATATTTCGTACTTACTTCAAATTATTAAATTAAAATCTTGTTTCTAAATCTAATCTGTTAATCCTTATGCAGACGATATAAATTCTTAATTTGCCTTAAAAAACATTAATCCAGTATGCGTAAATTTAAAAAGATGGCTCTAAATTAAAAATATTCTTAATTAAAACTTTATTTCTTAATATTCCAAATAAAACTGATTTCTTCTATGTTTTTATCAACCCTTTTTAAGAAAGTCTTATTAAATTTATTCCAAACCCATACCTTTAAAAAATATCATTATTTTATTTTATCTATTTATTTATTTTTCCGCCGTCAACGATAATTTGCATATTAATAAATTCATTTCTTTTCTTTTTCTCTTAAAATTAATCATGTATAAAAATCGTCTGCCTAAGATATTTAAAATTCTGAGTCAATTATAAATTGGTTAAATAATATTTTTTTTAAAAATAAATTTATCGTCTGTTTAAAATAATCTCGTAGCTGGACAAGAATTCTGTTTACATAAAGGAATGATAGTTTGAGGTTACAGAATGTTCCAGAACTTTCTTTTTTAGTTTTAAAGGTGGAAGTCTCGAGATGAGAAAAAAGAGTTCTTGGGTTGCTTCTTCGATGAGGACAGCTCGCTGAAATAATGATGGAATTTTTGCAAAAAGGAGCTTTTCCTTCCTCATTATCACGAATTTAATAAATGAATTTACAGCAGCCCATGACTAATTATTGGATCTTCTACATTTATTTATTATTTTCGTTTTTTCCCTCGCTTGCCATGACTGTGTGTTTCTTTTTAACCAGTGGAAATAATTCGAGTTCTCCTTAAATCGTCACAACTAATCGAAAAGTCGCACAGGATAGGTAATGCCTGTGCTAGTGCCTGTTTCGGATTTTGAAATGAATCTACTGAAGAAGTAAAATGCTATGTAAATGAATCTAATGAATCTACTGAAACGAAGTGATGACAAAAATATGAATCGCCGAAAATTTTTCCCGCCATGGTTGAAAGTGTTATTATGCAAGAATTGCCATTATCTTTTGATTCCTCGAGTGAATGTAACAGAGGAGATTTTAATGTTAAACAGCTTTCTGTCCGAGTGGTTTGAAAGATTTCTTCTAAATATCTCGTGAATTCCTGAGGCCTGATATTCCACCTTTTTGCTGTTTATGTGTAACTGATGACTCAAGATAATCATGGTCATAATGACAAGAAAAAAAAAAAAAAACTTTTAGAGACAACTGAACGCAGATTACTACTTACTTTCATAATTTTCGTTATTCCTGTTTCCCCTAGGATCAGCTTGAAAATTTCTCCTTATCCGTGAGTTATTTTTAGATGTATTTAATTATTATGTGTATCCTTTTTACTGTATTTGTGTAGATAGTTCTTTGTTTGTAAGGTTTATTTATTTGTTTGTTTATTTTTCTGTGAGCCTTATTTATTTATCTTTTTATCTAGTTATGAGTCTTATTATTATTATTACTTGTTGGAGTGAAAACATGTTTGTTCTTAAAAATTTAATTGAGGAGTATGATGTTCTTAAGATATTTACTGTTACTTATTAAGATTATTATGATATTTTTATGCACGTTTAAAGATAAGTTCGTAATAATAATGAAGTATAAAAGAACTCAGAAGCTCAAGTTATTTTTTTTAAAAGGTACATTTTCTAATTTATTGATATTGTTTGTTATCAAGAACTATTCTCAGAATACAGTATTTTCATGATAATGTTCCTACAACTAAACATTTGAGCTGAAAATTAAATTAACATTTATGTTTTTTCCTTTATTTGTTAGAATTTCTAGTGACAGAGAGCTTTGGTTCCCAGATTCTTGTAATTTATTTAAATTCAGTAAGAATATGGAACTGTGCAAGGCTGTTGCTGGAATTTTGACTGATAAATGTGATTAATTTTTTTTTTAGTAAATTTTGTGGTTTTAAGTAAGGAATTACCTATAATTAAAATTTTTGAATCTGTTTATGATTTATAAAATAATAGAATTAAAAAGTTGATCACAATTTAAGGTATAACTATGATATTTACAATTTCTATTTTTATTAGATAAAATTTCTGGTTAAAATTAGCAGCTAAATATAGTTATAATTTTCACGATAATTTTGATTCAGATTTTTAAAATGGGGGGTAATGGTTTTGTGTGAGGCAGTTAAAATGTATACAACCCCAGTAGACAAAGCCCTCAAAATTGCGAAAGCGCGAACTCAGGAATTTCACCTTAAAAGTAAAAGACTCTATGATCGACATTTTGTCGAATGCCCATTAAAAATACAAGACTCTGTAATTTATGAAGAATTTAAATACCCTAACACTCGAAAATTAGAACCTATTTTCTCTGGACCATATAAAATTATAAATAAACTTTCTGATGTAACTTATGAAATAGATAAATTTAATTATGAGACAGGACAGAATTCCGTTATTGTGCATGTTTCTAAATTAAGACCCTATTTTTCACCCGAAGATTTTAAACTGTTTCATGAGCAACCCAAAAAACAAACAAAACCTCAGATACAATCACCATAATTTTTCAACATCAGCAGGTATGTTCTTGGAGGCCTACAAGAATATTACTTGTTTTTGGGAGTTTTTGGGGTTAAATTGGGCACCTTATGCAGGCATAAGGTGAACACTTTGATTGTAAAAGCTTTCAAATTGATGTTGATAAATTAAATTTAAGGGTGTTTAAGTCTAACTATATTTACTCATTTATTTGACATTAGTATTACTCTATTTATTCAGCAGATATTATATGATAATAGTTATAAAATCTAATGATTCTACTCAAACCTATAACATAATATGTGATTTTCAGTGATTGTGTAAACTACAGATAGTAAAAGTTTCTCAAAAAGCACACTATTTTTATTTCTATTTCTCAATTAAGAATGGCACCTTTTATTCCTATTGTATTTTATTATTAAAGTTTATAAACCATGTGTAGATAAAACATTATTCTACATTTGGCATTGAAAACTTATAACCAAATTTGACAATTTTGTAAAAGAGTATCAGAGAGGAATTATTGTAAGGAAATACTGGTTGAGAGTCCATTTTCTAAATAGTTAGATTTAATTTTATTTGGATTTTGGAATTATTATGATTTTTTTTATTTATGCTTTCGGCTAGCAAAAAATACTTTCTTATGCTATTAGAAGATAAGAAAATTATTTAGTTGCTATGTAATTATTTTTATCCTCAACCAATATTTTCCCTATCAATAATAAACAAATAGTGATATTTTCTTTTGATTATACTCTTGTTTTACTATTATTATTATTATTATGATTTCTATAATGAAGTTTAGTATTAATTATACTCTTATTGAAAAATATTAGGATATGGAGTCTTATTATACTATTACTTATTATTGTTGTTATTGTTATTATTTAAATTTTTCTATATTATTTATTATTGATATTGAGAGTGATGCTATTTATTATTGAAAAATTGATATATTACTGAAAGATGTTGGATCCAACATAACATTAAAACCAAAGATTAAACTAGGTTTGAAGATTTTTAATTAAAGAGACTGTATTCACTGGACATTGGAAAAGACTCTTTTATATATTCTTGAAAGACTTTTTTCATTTAAAGGACTTATTTAAAATAAACTATGCATTAAGTCATTGTAATTATTTAAACTTCCATGAGAACGAATTTTTATTGTTTTTATTATATTTTTATCTCTTGCTTATTAATATTCATAACTTATTTACTGTTATTATATGTATTATCTCCTATGCACTTACAAATGGTAAGTGATGTTGTAACATTATTGTATTTCTTTCAGGGAAATGCTCCTACCTAAATTCAATTCAGAATTATTTTCTGTTAACTATTTTATTTTAATCGCTAATATTTTTTATATTGCGTTAATTTTCTTTTCTTCCATCTCTTGGCTTCCTGAGTTTGACAGTTTTATTCCAAAATTTAACTTTTCTAAATTATTATATTTCTGTTGTCTGAACTTGTAGTTTTATTTAACTATCAATTTCATACAAAGTCTTGGGGAGGGGGGATAATATTACAAATTTAAAATTTTTTCGCCAAAACTAACCTTTATACTATCTTAATTTTCTTATAATAATATTTCGTACTTACTTCAAATTATTAAATTAAAATCTTGTTTCTAAATCTAATCTGTTAATCCTTATGCAGACGATATAAATTCTTAATTTGCCTTAAAAAACATTAATCCAGTATGCGTAAATTTAAAAAGATGGCTCTAAATTAAAAATATTCTTAATTAAAACTTTATTTCTTAATATTCCAAATAAAACTGATTTCTTCTATGTTTTTATCAACCCTTTTTAAGAAAGTCTTATTAAATTTATTCCAAACCCATACCTTTAAAAAATATCATTATTTTATTTTATCTATTTATTTATTTTTCCGCCGTCAACGATAATTTGCATATTAATAAATTCATTTCTTTTCTTTTTCTCTTAAAATTAATCATGTATAAAAATCGTCTGCCTAAGATATTTAAAATTCTGAGTCAATTATAAATTGGTTAAATAATATTTTTTTTTTAAATAAATTTATCGTCTGTTTAAAATAATCTCGTAGCTGGACAAGAATTCTGTTTACATAAAGGAATGATAGTTTGAGGTTACAGAATGTTCCAGAACTTTCTTTTTCAGTTTTAAAGGTGGAAGTCTCGAGATGAGAAAAAAGAGTTCTTGGGTTGCTTCTTCGATGAGGACAGCTCGCTGAAATAATGATGGAATTTTTGCAAAAAGGAGCTTTTCCTTCCTCATTATCACGAATTTAATAAATGAATTTACAGCAGCCCATGACTAATTATTGGATCTTCTACATTTATTTATTATTTTTGTTTTTTCCCTCGCTTGCCATGACTGTGTGTTTCTTTTAACCAGTGGAAATAATTCGAGCTCTCCTGAAATCGTCACATATATATCGATAATTCCTTTATAGAACATAAAATTTGAGTATACATACGGACTTAATAAGCACATTTTTTGAAAATTTCTTGGATTTTTTTTATTTTATAATATTAAAAATATGTAAAAGGAAATAATTATACATTTAAGTATTTTTTTATTACTAATAAACTCTACAAATTATATGTTATTACACAGAAAGATTGTTTACGTTTTCATTTTTGTAATTTTCGTTCACTTTTGCTGCAATCCATTTTAATTTGACGCATATATCATTAAAAAAACGCTCTAAAAAATTAAATTGCTATTTTGTTTTATTCTGCTATTTGTCTGGCTCCATTCATGCCAATTTCTTTACTTTAAATTTTATTTATATAAGTTTGAAAAAAAAACCTAAATCCTACATGATTCACGGCTGGAGAGGTTAAAATTGTAATAGCAATCGGCAAAAATTTAGGTACGCTGTTAGTCCTGTCATTTGTAATTATAAAGAAAACGTAAATTTAAAAACGAATGAAGCGTTTTTTTCACGTTAAAAAATTTCATACTTCTTTTGTCAGATAAATGTAATAAATGCAGCAATTTAAATTGTCAAAGTAAATGTAATTATTCGGATTATCTAAATGAATGTAACTACTAAAGTTATAAAAATAAATTTCCAAAAATGTTGCATTATTATCATCCTTATTTGCTTTATTTATTTGTGTACAATATCGGGATATTAATCCATACTCCTGAAAATCGTAATAAAACATAACAAAATGATCGATGTGCGTAGAAGTAATACATATAGTAATTTGCTCTATATTTACATTTATAACAAAAGAGGGGGGGGGGGATTGTCGTAGTTCTGGTTTCCTGTTTGGCGAAATAAATAAAAAAATGCACTTTTCAAAGAAATATGTTTGAAATCTATATCACAATTTGTTTCAAATTATTATTTTTTTTTAAAGTTTTTATCTTTTTTTTTTTTTTTTTTGTGGCAGCAGAAGTATTCCATTTTTGGACATTAAACATGAACCAATCAGAAAACGAATAAAAAGCGGAATTCAACCAATAAAAACATTCAAGATACACTTCAAATCTCCCAATTCTCTACCGAGGACAACTACTATTTTCCAAAAATTTAATAAAAACATATAAACAAGCAAAAAATGTGTTGCTTACCTGTAAAAAAAAAAATGTGCGGACTACTTAGAAAATCATTTCTCAATCTGAAAATGGTATTTAAATTTTTTCTCTCACACGCAGAGAAATTGTTTGATAAAGAATTTTTAGATCCTTTTAAAATGCAATATAAATATGAGAGTGTGAAAAAGGTATTTTTCTCATCTAGGATAAGAAATGGATAAATTTTATCATCAAAATCTATTATGGAAATTGCATGTTCAATCTTTCTTTTTTTCTTATGTCCAGCAAAAATATTAACATTATTTTATTTCTTTTACAGTTGTAATTTGGTTTCATATACATTTATTAATAGTTCATTTAATTAATATTAGATGTATTTTTAATGTTTGTGCAATTTTGTCTTATGCTTTTGCAAGATATAAAACAGCTTAGCTTATGAAAACATGCACACCCACTAAAAATGTACAACGTTACATTTATTCCATTGCCGTATGTTGATATATTATCATAATACCTGTAAGAATCAACCATAATTTTTACAAGGAAGATTTTAGGGCCGAGCAATACTCTGCTAATTGTTGCAAATTGTAATTACACTACTAAAATTCTGCAACAAAACGTCCAATAATTCGAACCCAATCATGGTTGTCGGTCTAATCGTTCGGAGTTTTTCATTTTTTCTTCAAACCTTGATTTTCCTTGCGTAAATACGTTGCGTTACGTCCCCCCACGGACGACACCCCTCATTAGGGCCTCTATCCCTCGTGCAGATAATTGGCCGTCACAAATACATCCAATGAATCATTCAATCATTTTTATTGAGAATGGTTTACACAAACGGTCAATAACATGGCCAATTACACTGAATAATATGGTCAAGAAGTCTTTATCTTTAAAAGCGGCCGAATAAGTGGCGATTTTGCTACAGAAATTTAACAGTGTAGTGCACATTCCAATTCCACATAAGATTAAAAACAGCATTGTTAAAGGGGGCGTAATTATTGTAAAAGACACAAGGCATAAATGTAAGAAAAGTTATATTAATTTGCAAGTCATTACTAATAAAAAATAAATAAGAAAAAGTTATGATGGCGCAAAGTTTTTAACTTCAGCCAGTTTTGATCAAATTGCTTCAGAAGAAAAAAGAATATTTAATGTAATTTAAATCACATAAAGTAATTAGTTAATTTTTTTGCAAATCCGGCTACTTCTGTTGAAATTTATTCAGCTGCAGTATTGTTTTAATTTATCTGTAATAGATAGCAGATCAAATCTTTAAAAAAAACTATTTAACCCATTGACGAGAAGTATCTTTTATGCTTCTTTTAATTCTTTGACACCAGTTTTTTTCCACAATAAAATTTGGATTATTCAATCTCTTAAAATCTGAGATTAGATAATGCGAGTATATCTAAAATAAAATACTAGTGTTTAAACCCGCGTGAACTCGCGCATGAGATTTTCTTTCTCCACGTACCCCTTTTTAAGACTATTTTTCATTTTAATAAAATTTCAAAATGTGATTTCAATTACTTTACCTCTTTTTAGGTAGATTTCGTATGAAATACTACCTATTGCATTGTCTCCCATGTTGGAATTTCTGAAAAATTTTTGCGGATCTACACGAATCATGACTCCTAGACCCCAAACTACCATCAGTAAAAAAGTTTATATATCTATCTATCTCTCTATCTATCTATCTATCTATCTATCTATCTATCTATCGATGTATATCTCTTTCTTCTAGACACGATAACTTCCATAATTATGCTCAGATCTTTTTCAAACTTTTACATAAAATCAAGGAGCTTAAAATCTCGGTCGAGTTCGTTAATGGGCAAAATCGAACCAAGGGGGTGGAAATAGGGAGGGTTTTTGTGAAAACAGAAAAAACGCGATAACTTCTTAATTAAAATAGATATAGAATCAGTTTAAAGTTTATATTACTTCTAAGAAATGGGCAAAAAGTTTATACATGACAGATTTTTGATAAAGTTAAAAATGGGCTCAGGGGGCGAAAAAAACACGGTTTTTGGGAGAAAAAAATTCATAACTTCGTCAATTCGCAAGATATCAAATCCAACTAAATTTTATATAAATGTACTCAATATTATCTAAAACTTTTGTATTTACAAGTTTTTGATAGGACCAATTTTTACCGATGAAAAAAATTAAAAACGAAAAGAAAAAGGGGGGAGGAAAAAGAAAAAAATCCATAACTTACTAAATTCTTAAGCAATCAAATCTAATTAAATTTATTTTACATCTTCATAATAATATCTACAACTTTTATATTAACAAGTTTTTCATAGAACTAATTCTTATAGCAAAAATAAATTAAACAAAAATAGGAGTTGGAGAAAAAACCTCAAATCCAAACTGCTTATATTCTGACTCATTTTGAAATTCATTTTTGATTTTAAACGCATCCAAATGACAGATCCTCTTATTTAGGAACTATATAATGCGACGTATTGGCCAGTTTTTTGATAAAGGCACAATATATTTTTAAAAAGGCTGCCAAAAAGGGTATTTTGAACAGAATTTCCCGAAGTTGTCACTGAAAAATTGGGGAAGTATAACAAATTGCGTTTTTTGTGAGTCATTTTTAAATTCATTTTTGTTCTCAAACCCTTCCAATTTACAGTTCCTCTTATTTAGGAACTATGTAATGTGACGGATTGGCCAGTTTTTTGATAAAGGCAGAATATATTTTTAAAAAGGCTGCCAAAAAGGGTATTTTGAACAGAATTTCACTAAGTTATCGTGATTGAAATTTGAGGAAATTTAAGAAATTGCGTTTTTACCGAGTCATTTTTAAATCTTTTTTTGTTCTCAAACGCATCCAATTTACAGGTTCTCTTATTTAGGAACTATATAATGTGACGGAGTGGCCAGTTTTTTGATAAAGGCAGAATATATTTTAAAAAAGGCTGCAAAAATGGGCACTTTGCACAAAATTTCCCAAAGCGATCATGATTAATGAACTGTGGGTATTCAAATAACAAATTGGTTATTTTATGACTCATTTTTAAATCCAATTTTACTCTGAAACGCATTCAAATGACAGTTTTTTGTTACTTAGGAACTATATAATGTGCGTATTCGTCGATTTTATGATAAAGGGTGAATATATATTTTTTAAAAGCTGTCAAAGTAAGCACTTCGCAAAAAAATTTCCCAAAGCGATCATGATAAAAGAATTGAGGCTGTATTCAAATAACAAATTGTTTATTTTATGACTCATTTTTAAATTCAATTTTCCTCTCAAACGCATGCAATTGACAGTTATTTGTCATTTAGGAACTGTGTAAATACTGCGTATTGGTCAGATTTTTGATAAAGGCTAAATATATATTTTAAAAAATCTGTCAAAGTGGGCACTTCGCACAAAATTTGTCAAAGCGATCTTGATTAAAGAATTGTGGATGTATTAAAATAATAAATCGGTTATTTTATAACTCATTTTTAAATTCAATTTTGCTGTCAAACGAATTTAATTAACAGTTTTTTGTTATTTAGGAACTATATAATGAGCATATTGGTCAATTATTTTTAAATAAAGTAAGAATATAATTCAAAATATGTTGCCAAAATGGGCATTTGAGTAGAATTTCGTTTAAGAGGATTTTGATAAAACCAGTTCTTACAGAAAAATGAAATTTAAAAATTTTTAAAAGCGAGTTAAACTGAGTTTATCTTCAATCATTTTTTTTTTTTTTTTTTTTTTTTTTTTTTTTTTTTTTTTTTTGAGATGAAAACTTTTCGAAATCTACCTCCGCCTATAGGCCATGCCGAAAGGGATTTTTTGAATAAAAGAACTAAGCCAAACAAAAAATTTGATATTAAGTGACTGTAAAGTAAAAGAAAAGAACTAGGCACCGTGAGAGAAATTCTCATAGCGAGTTCTCCCGGGTTAAATTTAAAAGTTCTGTTGCTCTAACATGGCGAACTTTTTTGTCACCCGGCTTTAACGAGTCATTCTCAGGAGTTGAACTGTATACTTTATGTATAACGAGGAGAACTTAATGCCGTTAAAGGCGCTCACTCGCTTTTGAATTTGTGGAAAGATTTAAATTCCAAATATCCGATCAGCATTTAAAAATTATAACATATTATATAATAAATTTACTGGTATTAGTTGAAAAAAAAAAACTTTTTAAATGTTAATTTTAGTTTCTATTAATAACATTCAATGACATGTTTATTTAGCTTTTATTCCACAAAAGCAGCAATTGCAAGTTTATTCCACTGCGGAAATAAGTGCGGAAAAACCATAAGGAAATTTTAAAAAATCGGAAAGAAATTGGTTTTTTTCCGAGTGGAAGAAATGGAAAAAACCTGTTATTGTTTAAGAATTTAAAATATAACTTTTAGCTTAATAAAATACAACAAATATCTTCTTCCTGTAGTCTTATATAAATGAATTTCATCAGATCAAAAAAATTAATAAAGTACATGTATATTAAATTAATAATTACACTAATCTTTCAGCTAAGATCACGCACAACACCTGTCCGAAGATATTCAACCATTGGCTGAATGAAGAAAAGAAATTTTATGCAAAAAACACAAAATCAAATTTGATCTATTTCAATATAACCTACATAATTTTTAGTTATTTAAACTTTTGAAACTAGTAGTAACTAGTAGGGATCATTCAATCATTTTAGAATAAAACCCGTTTAAATAAAAAAACAGGATTTAGAGTTTATATCAGTTTTATTTAAGTAAGTAATGTACAACAATTACGGTATTAAAAAAAAATTAAAATCATCACTTTCCTTCCTACAATGCAGCATTGTATAACAAAAATGTTTTGTAGCACCAGGATGCTGCAATCAATTTCTTAACTTAAAATGGATTAATGCCAAAGATGAAAAGAATTCTTTACAGTCCTACATTTCAGGATAGTTTAAAATAATTCAGACACGCCCACCCATAGACATTTTTTAACATTATTTTTTTTTAATCAGCGATGATATATTCACTATTATTCATGAATTTATTGCAGTTTAATATAATGCATTTCTTTATGAAACATTTCTCTATTTTTTTTTATGAAGGATAAACAATATGTAGGTAGTATTTTTTTTGTATTTTTACATAAATGGCGTAGTTAAATTTAAAATAATTCCATCTACCAACCATTAATGTTATGAAATCAATCACCTGAAAATGTCTGCCGAATCTGTAGTTTGAAAATTTTTAACTTTTTAATATTAATCAAAGATTTCCAATTTAGATTTCTTACAGTTACACTTTGAGTTTAATTCTTTTACATAGTTCAAAACTTTAATTTTGAGCATTTGTTTAGTTTTTTGTTTGTTTTTCACATTTCTTCCAATTTTTTTCCCTTTTCCTGGAAGAAATCCAACCCTGCGAAAAAGCTTTATTATCTTTTGCTAAGTGCAATGTATTTTAATTTATTTTTTACATAAAGTCTGAAAATATTTATAATTATCAATAAGTTGACTATTTTTAAAATATCGGATAATTATAAAAAGTACAGGATATTTTTTATATTTTGAAAAAAATATTTTTTTTTATTATTGATTGCGATTTAATATTATTGGTTTATTACAATTTTTTTTCGTTTTTAGAAATTTTAAATTTTATTAAGTCTCCATTTTTTTTTAATTTTTAAATTCTGGATTTTCAAAAAATTTTAAAATTTGGATTTTATAAAAATTTTTATTTGATTATTTTCAGTGTGGTTAAAATAAAAAACTTTTTTTAATATTTATTTTCTGATAATTCAAAGATTCATTCATTTCAGAATTCATTCCCATTCCTTATTATCGAATTAGTGTGAATATTTCACTGTCAAATATTTCTGGTGGGCGTTTTAACTTAAAAGATGCATAATTAAAAAAATATTTTATTCTTTAGTCGTGATAAAAACAATTTTAAGATCATTAGTATAAGAGTAAGTGTTCATCTATTGATATCAATAAATGATACATTGATCGTACTTAACTTGGTTTATTCACTGAAATTATTTTATCTTGCTTATTTATGTTAGATTTAATTGTTTATGCACAACTTCGATATATTATTAGAATATGATTTATTAACATTAATGATCAACATGATGAATAACATATTATGATCTATTTAATATTAAAATACATTTCTGAGATTCTGTTAAATTAAATTTTATCTGTACGGCCACGTTTCATACTAAACTGAAATTTATCCATGTCAATTCCCCTATACTCTGCGATTCCCCCCCCCCCTCCTTTTCGCTTTCTCTCAAAGTTTTCGAGATAATATGGATAATTCTTAAATTTCTCCAATACAGGACTGTGTTGTCTGATTCATCAGTTCCGGCACAATAATTTGATTACATACACTATTATCACATTCCATTTGCAAATTCTTGCAGTATAAATAAACTTTCTCAGCGTTATACAGATATATATGTATGTCTTAAAAAATTAATTCTAATCCACATGAACAATTATTGTATCTAAAGGCGCTTCATGCACTTCAGAAAAATACAACATGAATACAATATTCCTAGATAAATATAATGCACATAAATGTCAGAACTTGTAAAACATATTTATAGAAATTATCAAAATTATTAGTAATAATAACAATAATAATAATAATAATAATAAAATATAAAAGTATTTTAAAATACTTTTACTAAGCTTGCGAGCCAGAATTTTTCCCATCCCAGTTGATGGAAAAAATCTGCCTCATTATCATTATTAAATTAAGATTCTGCATAACCCTACCCCTATTTTAAATGTAATATCTTTATAATTCCACCCCTACTTTTAAAGTAATGTTTATATCAAGTTACGAAAACGCATTTCACACTTGCATAGTAAAAAGAAAAAAAATGGCACTGATAATTTATCAATACGCTTACGTTAAAAAAAAAAAATGAAGAAGAAGAAAAAGAGAAAGGTATTGATAAATTATAAAATGCTTCCAAACCGAAAATCCCTTAAGGTATCCGCACACCGTCGGAAGTGACTTTTTGATTTTTTTTTTTTTTAAATTTTCTCTTGTTTTCTATTTTTTATGACATTTAGCATAAAATTTTGAAAAATAATACACATAAAAGTTTTAGCAGTTACTTAGAAATAATTTTTTTAAAGAGAAAAATAGTTCAAATTATGTTAAAAAATGACATATCCGCAAAACGTAATGACTCAAAAATTAAGCAATGTATTGACATTTTGTATAAATTGCATAATAAACAGAATAACTTTGTTCTAGGACTTGTACTACACACGTTATAATCGCATCATAAAGCATAAATTCGAAATAAGCCATTTTTACACATACAAACCAGAAAATAAAAAAGGATATATATAATCTATGTACATGTGCTTAGATTATGGTTTATTGTTTTATTTTTTATGTCGGTCGATCATGTTCACGTAGGATATAGGCCCTAAAGGCTGGGATGCCTTTCTGTGGGGAGTCTTTCTAAGGGAACCTAAACCGCATTTACGCCAGGAAATCCAAGGTTCGATGAAAACCAGGAAAACTCCGAACGGTAAGGCCGACGGCCGCAATTAGGTTCGAACCCAGCACTTGCTGTCTACTAGTTGAGAGGTCAGAACCTGTTGGCCACTGGTGAGGATGTACTTAGATTATGAAGATGTATCTTCTGTCCATTCTGATGCCGAATCTGATTAGCAGATTGATTATGAATCTGCAGCAACTAAAGATGGAGTTAGATATTTTCATGCATCTAACCAAACAAACATTCCCAACTAGCTACAATGTCACTTTCAAGTGTGTTTTAGTAAAATAAATTGCCAAAGGAGAAAAAATAAATAAATCTGAAAGAAAGAAATTCTTCACAATTTCTTTGTCTCAAAGCATTGAAGATGCCTCTTCTTCTCCTTCTCAAATTAAAAATTATAATTATTATTCGTACTACTTTGTTATCTTGTCGACCAAAAAAACTGTCGCCAAACTATAAGATTGCATGCCAATAATGGTTGATTGTAAATATCACATTCACTTGACATTAAATATGATATACGTGTTTATTACGTCATCGAATGATATTTTTTATTAAACTTTTTATCTGTATTTTTGATAATGTTTTAAAAATTTATTTGTTTTTTTATTTATTATTTAAAATAATAATTACACCAATTTATATAATTTGGTGAACAAATTGGCAATTTGTATAATTTGGCGAAATTGATCGACGGTATAACGAAATAGTACCTTATTATTATTATTATTGTTATTATCATTATTATTAAATATTACTATTAATAATAAATTACAATAAAGCCTAATATCCTGTATAAAATCTGCATTTTCAGATAGCAAATTGTCTATTTATCGTTCAAAATGAATTAAATTTGCTTTTTGAAAAAAACTTTTTACTAAGATTGAATTACAATCTTTATTCAAAATCAATCTTGGTAATATCTTTTTACTTATGTTTTTATTTATTGTATGTGTGCGAAGATAGCTGCCGAAATGTTTTACATTTTTTCCTTTTTTTTATTTATCAGAGATTAATTGATAAATAATAGAATAAATATCAATTTCATTTTCATTAATGAAATTGATGAATTTCATTCTTAAGCTCAAAAAATCACAAAGCTTTTTCTTTATTATTTTAATCATTTACGCTTAATGTGAAGTGGAATATATCATAGAAACCTATTTCGAAAATATCCATGTTTCATTCGTTGGTGCTGTCATCTTTTTATAATTTAAAAAAAAAAAAAAAAAAAAAAAAAAAAAAACATGCATACATAAAATTTGTGATACAAACCAATGAAAAATATTTTTATTAATTATTAACGAGGTTCTCATCAAACAAATACAGTAAAACCCCGATAATTCGGATTAATTGGGACAAGACCCAATCCGGATTATCGAAAATCCGGATTACCCGGAGAATTAGAAAAAAGTGAAATAAAATAAAACATACTTCCAGAAAATCACCATTATGTTAAACGTATTGAATATTTAGACAGTAAAAATGTTCTCTTTGTTTAATTCTTCCGAAAAGATTTCAGAAAACTTTTTTTTTTTTAAATTCAGAATATAATGATGAAACAAGTTAATGTTATGGAAATTAGCCAATCGCTTCTCAAACTTAAAAAAAAAGCCGACCAAATCCATCCGAATTTGCGGGGTTCTACTGTAACGTCAATTTAAAATGCGTGTTAGCAAAATAAATTGATATAGAAAAATGAAAGAGTGATTAAATCTGAAAGAAGAAAATCCTCCACAATTTCTTTATCTCAAAGCAATGAAGACGCTTCCTCTGCTATTTCTCAAATTAAAAATTATCATTGTTATGGTTATTATTATTAATAAGAAATAATAAGTTATTATATATTCCATTATGCTGTATAGATATCTGTATTTTCATATAAAAAGCCTTCTGTTTATCGTCCGAAGTCAATTAAAATTAAAAAATAATAATAATAATAACTTCCTATTAAACCTGAATTTACATCTTTTTTTTAAAATCAAAGCAGAAAATAACTTTTTACTCATTTATTTACTGTATGTGTATGCGCAAATATAGATGGGGAAATGTTTTACATTATTATTATTATTATTATTATTATTATTATTTGGTTTTATTCGTCAAAGATTGTTTCGTAAATAATAAAAAATATATATATTTAATTTTCATTTATGTAATTTCATTGTTTTAGTTCTTGAAAATAACGAAGCTTTGTATTCTTTCTATTTTTTTATTATTTGTTTTATTTTAATTATTTATGCTTAAAGTGAACTGGAAAGTATCGTAGAATACTATTTTGAAAATATCAGTGTTTCATTCCGTGGTGCTGTCATCTTCTGACGATTCAAAGAAAAAAAAGATGCTTTCATAAAACTTGGGATACAAACCAAACATTAATCTTTTTAAATTAATTAATATTATAGGGGTTTTATGCATTATGGTCTTATCTCATTTTAAATTGCTTGTAAAAAAAGGCGAAAAACATAAAATTAATGAATCAACAATCAAGGAATTATTTAGAATATTCTCAGTAATTTATAATAAATAGATTATTTCATTTTTCTTTTAGGATTTGATGACTGAGTGCGAGATTAAATTGCCGCAATTTGTAGCAATGCACCACAGATTTTCAAAAATTATAATGAGATGAATTAATTGGGTTTTAGAAGTGTAACAAAGCTTTGTTTTCTTTCTTTTTTCTTTTAATTATTTACGCTTAAAGTGAACTGGAAACTATAATAGAAACCTACTTATCTACTTATTTGAAAGTATCATAGAAACAGCAATCTTTTTATCTGATCACATTTAAGCGAGCTAGAGCATGGACTGTCAAGGACAGTCGGACAGACAGATAAACTGAATTCATACTCTTTTAAAAAATGTTGGAAAGTGTCAAAAACCGAAATTTGACTTTAAAAACATCGAAATCGACGGGAAATGCACATTTATATTAAGTATATTAAGAAAATTCAGAAAATGACGCCATTTTCAATAACGGCTGCCATCTTGAATTTAGACGACTTTACGAGATGCTTCCCCCTCTGAAATGCATTGTATTATCATAAATTACATACCCTTATAGCATGCATGGTCCCAGTGATGTCATAATGACGTCACTGTGAGTCACTTTGGTCACATCACATCTGTGACCAATATGCCACCACTCAGTGACGTCACATTGTGACTGAGATATGACTTTCTTAAAAATGTTTAGAAAATTACAATAATTCTCCAAAACATGTTATTTACTTAAACATGTTTCTGGCAATTTAAAAATCGTCGTTTTTGTCACAGTTTCGTCAATGTCAATGTCAAAGTGATTTCACAAAGTGGACACAATGTGACGTCACAATAAAGCTCTAAAACGGCCATAACGACTTCACATTTTAGTCACTGTAACTTCACATCGACGATCGATGGTCGCAAAGTCACAATGTGACTTCACAACGATGTTGCAGTGACGTCACGATTCCTTACGGGTACTCACCAAGGGGTATACTTATCACGATTTGCAATTTTCACCTTATTCTTGTCGCGTAGCACTCGGACTAATTATTTCAGTTCGGTGCTTGAAGCTGAAGTGTTACGACGGATTGATGTCAGACAGTATGTTGAAAATTCAATATGGTGTTTGTGTCACTTTTTCTTTTTTTCTTTTTTAATTTTATTATTTACGCTTAAAGTATCGTAGAAACCTAATTTGAAAATAGCAATGTTTCATTCGGTGGTGCTATCGTCTGACCATTCAAAAGGAAGAAAAAAACATGCATTCATAAGTCTTGTTATACAAAACAAACAGCAGTCTTTTTAATTAATTATTAAACGAAGCGGATCAAGGTATATTTCCACGTCGGACAATTCTTTGCATTTGAAATAATACAATGTAAACAATTCATAATGTCTTTATTTTCATCTCCAATTCCATAACTAAATTAGCAGACGTAATTAAAGTGTCACATATGCATACGTATATAAATAAGTAAAATGTGAATTTAACAGATAAATAATCGAACTTCGCTCTTAAACACTAAAACAATTAAAATCAAAATGTTTTCTATAAACAGTGAAACCTTTTATAATTAGGCATTAGCATGTGGCTAAAACGAAAATACCAAAAATAATTTTGAGTGTAAATGATGTGCTAATAAAGAAAATATACTAAACATAAATAACCTGAATGGGTGGGTGCTATATTATGAATTGGGTGTATAAGGGAGAAGTAAACAAATCCAATAAATCACTTAAAAATATATTTCAAATTTCTTTCTAACATTATCTTTAAATGGTAGCCTGTTAAGAACTTTTATCTTAAACGCATTTTTTTTTAATAAACATTTATGGGCACTAAAAAACATATGAAATTCAAACCAGTATCAGGCTTTATTTTTACATACTATGCTTAATACATATGTGAAAAAAAAAATATTAATAAAAGAAAAATTTTGCACACTGAATTCTGCAAAATAGATATTTAAAGCATTTGGTAAATGCATTTTTTTAGTCATTTTTAAAAAGTAAAGCTCGTATGCAAAAAATATTTAGGCGGGACTAGAACTGCAAGGCACGCCTTTAGTCATCGACTCCGGTATTGAAAAGACAGAAAATAACATTTTTTTTCATTTTTTTTAGGTATGAAGGCTCAATACTACTCGATAATTTATTAATTATCTGAAATTTTTAAATCAAAATATTAGTTCAGCACGCCCCCAAAATTTTGCAATTTGAGAATGAAAGAAATAAAAGAAATAAAAAACGACTTTATTTTAAACATGTCTTATCCTACTTGGGAAATTCATATTTTTAAGATTTTAAAACTTTATATATTTTAATAGTGAAATGCATTGTGCAATCAGGGAGGATGTATCGTGATATCTTTTTGTGATGCGCGCTTTCATTTTTGACGAAATTCATCTTTTTTTTATTCTATTAGGTTTAACCCTTTGCGGCGCGATGGTTTCATAGATATACCACTTAATTTTAATTCCCAAACGTCACATTGGCACCGGAATTTTGTTTTAAAAAATTACTGTTTATTGAATGCGGGAAATATAGCGATTTCTTATTTACAGATAAAGTTGTTTTCAAATTCAGGTGTCAGTCATAAATTTCAACACTTAAGCAATGAATTTGTCCTGCTCCGCAAAGGGTCTTAATATTAATATGATCTTTTAATTTAATTTCTCAAAATAAATTGTAGACAACAAAAATAATTACTCTCATTTTGGCTAAATTATAACGCTGTTCGTGCATATCATTCAAAAATAATAAAAAAATAAAGGTATTAAATTAAGCTCACATAGGAAGTTGATCGTTTAGGAATATTAAAAAAATTATTCTCCTTATTTATTCTACAGGACGCTTAGCGTCAAATGGAAATTGATACCTTTCAAGATTAAAACTTTACTATACTCAAGAATAATTGAAAACACAAAATGTTTATTTAAACACTTACACCATAAAATATAAGAAGAAAATAATTGTGGTAAAAAAGAGCAACTATTTTTACTCGTACTGTTTGTGATCGTAATAAATTCTTGCTCCGCTGTTTCGTAAAGGGCGGCTGACGAAAATCTCATTCGATGTTTTATCTCTTGCCAATACCGGCGTTCCTCTATCTTAATGCCTTTTCACTTTATATGTATTAATAGTTAAATGCATTGTGCAATCAGGGAGGATGCATCATGATATCTTTTTGCAACACGCGCTTTTATTTTTGACGAAATTCATCTTTTTTTTATTCTGTTATGTGTTACTTACATGTGATAACATGCATGTGGAGTCTTTTTAAACACTTTCACAATGCTGAAAAGAGTTAATGCATTCGGTTTGTCTGGCCATATGGCCGCCTGTCCCCGCTCTAACTCCCGTAAATATACTCGGATTGCTATGAATATGTTATTGACGTTTACCCTAGGACGGACCCTATTGAAAATCAAGTTTCTACCATGATTAGTTTATTTACAGGGATAGTCAAAAATTTCCCGATACATTGCGGCCTATGGGAAAAAATAGTTTCAAATGAATTTTAAAGGTGTTACACCCGGTCAAACATATTGAAATTTATACAAATTCGCAAAGTGCACTAAAAAATACATTGTGTAAAATATGCTTTGAAAATAATAATTACTATTTATTTACAGGGTCAATCAAAAGAATTTCATTACACAATAATAAAGGGGAGAATTGTCTGCGACTTATTTTATCTATGTTAAACGATTTCAAGTATCAGAAATTTTATAAACGCCACTGAGACTCAATATTTCAAGCATAATATGAAGTGCATAGAATTTACATGGACACACAAACTATTTCAAATCGTATATTCTATCCGAAGTACTGTATATTATCGATGATAGCTGATGCATGGATGGAATGCATTTTCAATTGTAATATTCGCTTTTAAGTTTTACTAAATGTCTGCATATTAGATGATGTGTATGAATGATATAGTTGATATACAGTGTTGCACAAAAAGCTCGCAAACCTGACTGAATATGAGGGAAATTTACTTAAAGGTGGTTTTTAAATAAGAAATGCATTTTTTGCAATCAACTGCTTTCAGTTTACTAAGAATATAAATGAAATGATATGTAGGGTCACGCAAAGAATTAGCTATGTGTTCATCCATAGATGATAATTTCTGGAAATGTGATTTAAGTAGTTTTAAAAGTGTGTTTGTTTGAACTAAATTTTAACACAATATTGGCGTGTAAAAAAGGTTGACTTACAGGGCTGAACAAAAACATTGAAGTATTTTCTATCTATTAGAATAAAGTGCTGAAAGACAAATTCCAACCAGTTAGGCAAACTAAATTTGCCCATTATATAGTATATATATATATCAACCGACAGATCAAGTACAGGGAAAAGGGAAAAGGGGGAAAAAAGCCTCAGATTTAAAAATTTGAAAATTGTCCATTAGATGATTGAATGGTTGGTATATTATGAATTGGGTGTGTAATCGGAGGAGCTTACAAATCGAAGAAATCACTCAAAAATAAATTTCGAATTTGTTTTTAACATTATCTGTAAATAATAACCTGTTCAGAATTTCTATCTTAAACAAAGATTATTATTATTATTATTTTATATTTTGAATAAACATTTTTGGACACTAAAAAATATATGAAAGCCAAACCAGTATCTGGCTTTACTTTTACATACTATGTAAGAAGAAAATATAAGATAAATATAAAGAGAAAGTATATGTAAGAAGAAAATATAATATATGAAGAAAATTCGGCTTAGATGCTTTATCTTCCCGCGAGCCGCCATTTTGTTTCCCTTTTATTTCTCATACATTATTATTTAACCTTAAACTACAAAATGAAACTGAAATGATTGAATCATACATTTCAAAAAATGACATTAAATTAAACAAGACAATCTACTTCAGAAACTCTAAGATTCAAAGAGAAAAGTTTTAATTGTAAAAATCGTTTGATTTACTTGTTCATTTATTTTTTAAAACATTCAATTAAAGTGAAAATAAATTTTTTAGTATGCATAAGCCTTATAAATATTTATTTTATCTTTCCTCAAAAAAAAATAATTGAAAAATAATATTAATAATAACATTTGTGAGAAATAACAGGGAAACAAAATGGCGGCTCGCGGGAAGATACTGCATCTGTTCCATAATAATAATAATAACAAGAACAGCGGAATAAGACTCACGATAACCGACGAGACCTATAATAACTCAATAATACTACACATAATATATTTATAAATTGATTTATTACATCACATTATATTTTTCAAATGCATAAGAATGCATAATATTTTTTGAAATTTTTTTTAGTTTCAAATGGACTAAATTTGACCAAAATATTTAACTTAATAATTTCGAACAGTCCATTTTATATGTTTACTGTTTGACAAAATTTTATTAGTATATATAGGCAAGGAATATTCTTACAGTAACATACACAAATTAACTCTAAAAACCTGTTCCTTTCGGAAAAATAACATAGAATCCCTCAGGATTATTTAATTTCAGAACAAAAAAATTACTTTTCTCAAAAATAATAATAATAATAATAATAATAAATATAATAATAATATTTTAAAATTGTCTGTTAGATGCATGGGTGGTATGTTATGCGTTGGGTGTATAAGGAAAGAGTTAACAAATCGAATAAATCAATCAAAAATAAATTTCAAATTTGTTTCTAACATTATCTTTGAATGGTAACTTGTTAAGAACTTCTATCTTAAACAAAGATTTTTTTTTTTTTTAATTTTGAATGAACATTTTTGGACACTAAAAATATATGAAATCCAAACCAGTATCAGGCTCTGCTTTTACATACTATGATTAATACTCATGTGAAGGAAATTTATTAATAAAAGAAAATTTTTGCACACTGATTATACGTTCACTAAATATTGAATTTCTGCAAAGTAAATATTTAAAAGCACTTGGTAGCAATGCATGCTTTTTAGATTATTATTATTATTTTTTAAATAAAGCTCGTATGCGATAAAAGTATTTAGGCGGAAGTAAAAATTCAGGGCACGCCTTTATTCATCGACTCTGGTATTGAAATGTTAGAAAATAACGTTATTAATTTTTATTAATTTTTAATTTATGTGTACTTAATACTACTCGATAAATTATAAACTAGCTGAAAATTTTAAGCCTAAACATTAGTTCAGCATGGCACAAAAATTTTAACATTTGTGAATGAATAAATTAAAAAAAAAAACGAAAAACGACTTCGTTTTAAACATGTTTTATCCTATTTAAGAAATTCAAATTCTTTAAGGTTAGATTTCAAAGGTACTTAAGTCTTAATATGATCTTTTAATGTCATTTGTCAAAATAAAATCTAGGAACTTAAAATAATTAATATGATTTCGTTTAAACTATAAGATTATTTGTGCGCATCATTCAAAAATATTAAACAAAATAAGAGTATTAAATTCTTCTCCCATTGAAATATTGTCGTTTAAGAGTACTTTTTAAATTATTTTTTCGTTTATTCTAGGGAATGTTGAACATGAAAGGGAAATGACGCCTTTCATATTATTCATTCATAACATTTAATACTTGAATATACTCAAGAAAAAAATGAAAATACAGAATATTTATTTAAACACTCACACCATAGAATATGACAAGCCGAAAATTAGATGAGCAGATAAAAAATGCACAAAAAGTTTTTCTGGAGAGAATGCTGATCTAAATAACTTATCATTTATTCATGCAAGGTTGCCTTGTCAAGGTGCCGCTGTAACGGTAAAAGAATTCAAGTCCATGTCACCATATACAATGCTGCCGTTTGTCCCTCTGGTAATAAATCACTTCGCGCTTTTACAAGTCAAAGATCTCGATTCATAACTGCATTTAGCGAATCTGGAACATGATGTTTGCTTTGATATATGAGACTTTGATTTTTGGCGAAATTGATCACTTGTGTTACGTTTGATAACATGCATTTAAGGTCGAGGGAAGTTTTTTTTTCTTTAAATTATTATTACATCGAGGTTACATTCTTTACAGCATTTTTGTTATTTAACTCATGACTTACTGCATGTCCAACAGAAAATTAAATAAATGTTTTCACAAATTTTCTAGAGGTTAATTTAAAAAAAAAAAAAAAAAAAAAAAAAAAAAAAAAAAAAAAAAAAAGACTCGAATATAATTTTTTTAGAATAAAATGTAAAATCATGCATATTACAAATTTTTTCCCCGTCAAAATTAACATTTATACTATATTAATTTCCTTATAACAATATTCCGTACTTAGTTTAACTTATTAAATTAAAATCTTGTTTCTAGATCTAATCTATTAATTTTTATGGAAACGATATAAATTCTTAATTCGCCTTAAAAAACATTTATACCAATATGCGTAAATTTAAAAAGATGGCTCTAAATTAAAAATATTCTTAATTAAACTTTATTTCTTAATATTCCAAATAAAACTCATTTTTTCTATGTTTTTATCAACCCTTTTTTAAGAAAGTCTTATTAAAATTACTCCAAAACCATACCTTTCAAAAAATATCATTATTTTTAATTATATAAATACTTTTATAAATACATCCAAAGTTATTCAGACAATACCATTAAATAAACTAATGAAACCAGTATTTTTACAATCATATTATTAAAAACAATTGAAGTTTGAAGAGAAATAGAAGGCAGATTACCAAATTACTAAGAAATATATGGATAAATGGACATTATATAACCAGAGTAATTCATATATTACCATACAATAAACCAATGAAATCAGTATTTTTACAATCATTTTATTGAAAACAGTTCAAGTTTGAAGTGAAATAGAAGGCAGATTACCAAAATAATGAAAGATAAATTGATAAAAATACAGTAGAAGACTTTTCTATTAAACTACTTCTTCAGGGGTGTATAGTTTAACAAAAAAGCAAAAACATCCAACCAGTTTCTGTTATGAGTCGTGCTGAAAGCTAAGAATTCGGCTCACAATACACCCGACTGGCTGGAAGCTATTCACATGATAAATTAGTAGAAAGATATTCATTGAATAAAATAAAATCAATATGACAAAATAACAATAATATAATATTAATTAAAAAGGGAGATATATATGCTAAAATATTTACCATTACCCAAATCCTAGCAAGATTTGTAGTGCAATCAGACACAAACTACATGTGACTTACTAACATTCACGGTTATGGTCATAGTGGTATAGTATCACGGTATGGTCACGTATATAATAAAATAAAGTTGTAACAATAATTATAAAAATTAGTAGAACATATATTATACTATATAATTCATAATATATTTAGGAAAAGAAATAAATGCTACTGTTAGAAGTATTATATTTTTATCTTTGGTCAATTATTAATATTACTATATTAATTATTTAACTAGAATATATTACTACAACTTCTAGCAGAAAATTATTTTAGTGCTGCCATCTATAGGATTGATATATTAATTAAATTACATGCTTATGGTGCTACCCTTTATTATAAGAAAAAAAAATATTAATAGCAAAGAATTTCCAAGAATAATTTCTATTCTAATATTTTACAAATAATTTCTTTAAGACAGATACAACAGACAACCATATCTTATCTCAATAACTTGATCATTTTTAAGTTATGCATATTAGTTTTTAGGTAAACATAAACTTTAATACTATGTGTAAAGTTAATTTTTTTTGTTTAAATGTATAATAATTAACCATTGCGTATTATCCAGACAACACCGTAATCTAACATCTAACCCACCCAACCATCCTATTATTCATATTTTTTAATTTTTTTGTATTTTTAATTTTTTTGTATTTTTTGTATTTTTTATAATTTTTTAAAACATTTTTCACGCAATGTGTTAATTATTTTTAAGATCATGTAATAACTTACTATATATTAAAGACTATAGGAGTTCTTATAAATAACATCATATGGTGCTGCATAAATTAGCTTGTTAATGTTTGCAATATTGGTTGAAGAGAAAATAGACAGTTAATACTAAATAAATGTTTATACAGATAATATTTTTTTAACTAAATGTAAAGGATAACCATATCTTATAGCAGTTTCTTGTACAGTTTTTAAATTATGCATTTTAAAATTATGTGAACAAATATTTTTAATTCTATGGGCAAAATTAAGTAATATATTGACATAGACAGATTTATGTAGACAAGAATTATAATGAGTAAAGAGGTTTACTTTAAAAGGAAAGTCATTACGTTTATCATAAATATCAAATAGAATTTTATTATCAGAAAGAGTAATATTAAGATCAAGAAAGTTAATTTTATTATTACGCATATCATTATAACTGTATTTTAAATTTTTGTGGTATTTGTTTGGTAGCAAATAGTTAGATCACTTTTTAGAATATAAAATTATTATATCATCAAGATACCTGTATAAAAACAATTAACAATAGAAGTATTACGTTCATAATAATGTAAGTAGAGATCAGCACAGATGGATGATACAATCCTACCTTGTGGAAGACCGACTATTTGTTTAAATATTGTATGATTAAATAATATATAATTATGATAAAGGATATATTTGGTTAAAGATTTGAAGTAAGATAAAGATTTATTTTTCCCTCTTCAACATTCGATATGTGTGCATAACTATAAATTCATTTCTTTTCTTTTTCTCTTAAAATTAATCGTTTGCACAGATATTTGAAAATTCTGAGTCGATTATAAATTGGTTAAATAATATTTTTTTTTAAATAAATTATCGTCTGTGAAATATGGTCTCCACTCTGGGCATGAGTTATGTTTACAAAAAAGAATGATGGTTCAAGAGTAAAGAATGTTCTAGAATTTTCTTTTTAGATTTAAGGGAGGAAGCCTTGAGGTGGTAAGAGAGATTGTTGGGTTTCTTCCTTCGATGAGTACGATTTACGGCTTGTTGAAGTAGATGATGGAATATTTTTTTGGATGTGTCGGTTAAAGATAGGCTGTAAAAGGAGCTTTTCCCTCTATCAGGACTACAGTTTAGTAAATGAACTTACAGCAGCCAATGAGTAATTTATTGGATCCTCTACATCTATTTATTTTGTTTTTTTCCTCGCTGGCCATGACTTCTGTGCGGTAGAACGGGGACCCTGGCGATGATGTCTCTGGCTCCTAACTTTAAAATGTCACATGCATTAAAGGGTTTAAGTGTGGAGACACCTTATTTAGTTCAGTATCAGAGGGCAGCCACCGCGCTTCCCTGTCCTCGCAAAAATGAGCGTCTGGGGAGAGCAACTCGTCTAGAACTAGATCTTTGAAAACAAATCGCCTTTGCTAATGTTGCAAAAGGGTGGAAAACAATATTCTGTACTTCCCTCATTCAACGTGAACCAGTGATTCTTGAATTGATTTTAGAAGTTCGCAGTAAAATCAGAAGAATATTCATTTTTTCCATTTTATTAATAATAATAAATAATATCCCAAGAATTTCCTGTATTTTAGGAACTTGAGTTTTGAAAATTTTTATTGTAGCAGACATTGGTGATTATGCTGTTAATGTTATTCCTTTGCGAAGGAAGGATATTTCAATTAAAAATTCCAAGATTAAATTAAAAAATCTGCTTGATATTGGAAGCAATAATTTTCCATACCTATTTCTCAAACATCGCCAACAGCAAATTGCTTCGGAAATTTCAAAAATCTAGTCTAGACTCTTCGTATATGCCAGATATTGTTGTTTGATTAAATGAATCAAATGTAACATTTAACGGCAATTACAGGAAGTATTAAAACTTCAGTAAAATGAATACATTTCAAAAAGAAAAAAAAATTATTTTGAATGGCAGAAAAGATCTGCAAATTTGCAAAAATATGTGAGAGAGAAATATGTTAATTGACTGGTAACAGATACTGCTCAACAACACAAATAAAAACTCGCAGATCGTTATTAACAAAAAGGAGGTCCCAGGTTTTGCTGTGCGTAAATAATAAAACCATTAAAATAAATAAATAAAATAAAATAAAAGCTGAACGTCTCCCTTATTTTTAATTAATTGAACAAACTGGTTGAACTAACTTGACAAAAATAAATAAATGAATAAAATCTCAGCTTATGAAATATGAAAACTGCTAATATGATCCTTTTGGTTCAATGTACGATTACAAAGTGTCTTCTACTATTTACTGAATCAGGAAAATAATATTTATAGCGTTTGCTGGAATCTACAGAGTCATTTCGACATCTACTTTAACATTCGTAACAGAGTACGCAGTAAAAGAGCAGATATTTTTTTCGAACCAAACAAACCATCTAATATACACTAAACAAAATATAAACTTTAAAAGATATCCATGGATTGATTCGTTATGTTACATTACATTGCATATTTTTAAATTCGTAGAAAGCATAAGATTTTATAAAATTACTTTTAATTTTAAGCAGATTAAATTTGTCAAAAAAACTGACTTAACCATTTCGAACATTTCAGAATGTTTACAAGTGTGTGTTCCAAATGTTCGAAACTACGTTCACAGCTTGAAAAAATTTTATTAATAAATATAAGCAAGGAATATTCTTAAAGTAACATACATAAATTAGCTGTAAAAATTTGCTCCTTTTGAAAAAAACAACATAAAAACCTACAGGATTATTTGATTTCAGAATAAAAAATAGAATTTTGTCGAGAAAAAAGAAACAAAGTCTTCAAATTTAAAAATTTAAAAATTGACCATTAGATGAATGGGTGCGGAGTATATTATATGTTGGATGTATAAGGTAGGTGTAAACAAATCGAATAAATCATTTAAAAATATATATTTCAAATTTGTTTCTACCATTATCTTTAAATGGTAGCCTATTAATTTTACTTACTTATTTATTTATTTTGAATGAACATTTTTGGATATTGAAAAGCATTTGGAATTCAAACCAGTATCAGGCTTTACATTTACATGTTATAATTATTGAACAAATGAAGAAAATTTATTAATAAGATAAAAATTTACACTCTAAATATAGGTTCACTGAATATTGAACTTCTGCAAAATAAATATTTAAAAGCATTTGGTAGCAATGCATTTTTTTTAATATTATTATTATTATTGTTATTTTTTAAATAAAGCTCGTATGAGATAAAACTATGTGTTAAACTAGAACTGTGTTTTATAGATATACAACTTTAACTGTTTAAAATGTGCATTTTTATTTGATTAAACCTTACTTTTGAACGCCTGCTATTACGTACGCCGTGCTATAAACATTAACATTCCATGAACAATCATTAAAAGAACTGTGTTTTTATAGATATACAACTTTAACTGTTTAAAATGTGCATTTTCATTTGATTGAACCTTACTTTTTTACGCCTACTATTACGTACGCCATGCTATAAACATTAACATTCCGTGAGCAATCATTAAAAGAACTGTGTTTTATAGATATACAACTTTAACTGTTTAAAATGTGCATTTTTATTTGATTATATCTTACTTTTGAACGCCTGCTATTACGTACGCAATGCTATAAACCTTAACATTCCATGAACAATCATTAAAAGAACTGTTTTTTATAGATATACAACTTTAACTGTTTAAAATGTGCATTTTCATTTGATTGAACCTTACTTTTGAACGCCTGCTATTACGTACGCCGTGCTATAAACATTAACATTCCATGAACAATCATTAAAAGAACTGTGTTTTTATAGATATACAACTTTAACTGTTTAAAATGTGCATTTTCATTTGATTATACCTTACTTTTGAACGCCTGCTATTACGTACGCCATGCTATAAACATTAACATTCCATGAACAATCATTAAAAGAACTGTGTTTTATAGATATACAACTTTAACTGTTTAAAATGTGCATTTTTATTTGATTAAACCTTACTTTTGAACGCCTGCTATTACGTACGCCATGCTATAAACATTAACATTCCGTGAGCAATCATTAAAAGAACTGTGTTTTATAGTTATGCAACTTTAACTGTTTAAAATGTGCATTTTTATTTGATTATACCTTACTTTTGAACGCCTGCTATTAAGTACGCCATGCTATAAACATTAACATTCCATTAAAAATCATTAAAAGAACTGTGTTTTATAGATATACAACTTTAACTGTTTAAAATGTGCATTTTTATTTGTTTAAACCTCACTTTTGAACGTACGCCATGCTATAAACATTAACACTCCGTGAGCAATCATTAAAAGAACTGTAGTTTATAGATATACAATTTTAACTCTTTAAAATATGCATTTTTATTTGATTAAACCCTACTTTTGAACGCCTACTATTACGTACGCCATGCTAAAAACATTAATATTCCGTGAACAATCATTAAAAGAACTATGTTTTATAGATATACAACTTTAACTGTTTAAAATGTGCATTTTTATTTGATTAAACCTCACTTTTGAACGTACGCCATGCTATAAACATTAACACTCCGTGAGCAATCATTAAAAGAACTGTAGTTTATAGATATACAATTTTAACTCTTTAAAATATGCATTTTTATTTGATTAAACCCTACTTTTGAACGCCTACTATTACGTACGCCATGCTAAAAACATTAATATTCCGTGAACAATCATTAAAAGAACTATGTTTTATAGATATACAAATTTAACTGTTTAAAATGTGCATTTTTATTTGATTAAACCTCACTTTTGAACGCCTGCTATTACGTACGCCATGCTATAAACATTAACATTCCATGAACAATCATTAAAAGAACTGTGTTTTATAGATATACAACTTTAACTGTTTAAAATGTGCATTTTTATTTGATTAAACCTCACTTTTGAACGTACGCCATGCTATAAACATTAACATTCCGTGAGCAATCATTAAAAGAACTGTCTTTTATAGTTATGCAACTTTAACTGTTTAAAATGTGCATTTTTATTTGATTATACCTTACTTTTGAACGCCTGCTATTAAGTACGCCATGCTATAAACATTAACATTCCATTAAAAATCATTAAAAGAACTGTGTTTTATAGATATACAACTTTAACTGTTTAAAATGTGCATTTTTATTTGTTTAAACCTCACTTTTGAACGTACGCCATGCTATAAACATTAACATTCCGTGAGCAATCATTAAAAGAACTGTAGTTTATAGATATACAATTTTAACTCTTTAAAATATGCATTTTTATTTGATTAAACCTTACTTTTGAACGCCTACTATTACGTACGCCATGCTAAAAACATTAATATTCCGTGAACAATCATTAAAAGAACTATGTTTTATAGATATACAACTTTAACTGTTTAAAATGTGCATTTTTATTTGATTAAACCTCACTTTTGAACGCCTACTATTACGTACGCCATGCTAAAATCATTAATATTCCGTGAACAATCATTAAAAGAACTATGTTTTATAGATATACAACTTTAACTGTTTAAAATGTGCATTTTTATTTGATTAAACCTCACTTTTGAACGCCTACTATTACGTACGCCATGCTAAAAACATTAATATTCCGTGAACAATCATTAAAAGAACTATGTTTTATAGATATACAACTTTAACTGTTTAAAATGTGCATTTTCATTTGATTATACCTTACTTTTGAACGCTTGCTATTACGTACGCCATGCTATAAACATTAACATTCCATGAACAATCATTAAAAGAACTGTGTTTTATAGATATAACACTTTAACTGTTTAAAATGTGCATTTTTATTTGATTAAACCTCACTTTTGAAAGCCTGCTATTACGTACGCCATGCTAAAAACATTAATATTCCGTGAACAATCATTAAAAGAACTATGTATTATAGATATACAACTTTAACTGTTTAAAATGTGCATTTTCATTTGATTATACCTTACTTTTGAACGCTTGCTATTACGTACGCTATGCTATAAACATTAACATTCCATGAACAATCATTAAAAGAACTGTGTTTTATAGATATACAACTTTAACTGTTTAAAATGTGCATTTTTATTTGATTAAACCTCACTTTTGAACGCCTGCTATTACGTACGCCATGCTAAAAACATTAATATTCCGTGAACAATCATTAAAAGAACTATGTATTATAGATATACAACTTTAACTGTTTAAAATGTGCATTTTTATTTGATTAAACCTCACTTTTGAACGCCTGTTATTACGTACGCCATGCTATAAACATTAACATTCCATGAACAACATTAAAAGAACTGTGTTTTATAGATATACAACATTAACTGTTTAAAATGTGCATTTTTATTTGATTAAACCTCACTTTTGAACGTACGCCATGCTATAAACATTAACATTCCGTGAGCAATCATTAAAAGAACTGTGTTTTATAGTTATGCAACTTTAACTGTTTAAAATGTGCATTTTTATTTGATTAAACCTTACTTTTGAACGCCTACTATTACGTACGCCATGCTAAAAACATTAATATTCCGTGAACAATCATTAAAGAACTATGTTTTATAGATATACAACTTTAACTGTTTAAAATGTGCATTTTTATTTGATTAAACCTCACTTTTGAACGCCTACTATTACGTACGCCATGCTATAAACATTAACATTCCATGAACAATCATTAAAAGAACTGTGTTTTATAGATATACAACTTTAACTATTTAAAATGTGCATTTTTATTTGATTAAACCTCACTTTTGAACGTACGCCATGCTATAAACATTAACATTCCGTGAGCAATCATTAAAAGAACTGTGTTTTATAGTTATGCAACTTTAACTGTTTAAAATGTGCATTTTTATTTGATTATACCTTACTTTTGAACGCCTGCTATTAAGTACGCCATGCTATAAACATTAACATTAAATTAAAAATCATTAAAAGAACTGTGTTTTATAGATATACAACTTTAACTGTTTAAAATGTGCATTTTTATTTGTTTAAACCTCACTTTTGAACGTACGCCATGCTATAAACATTAACATTCCGTGAGCAATCATTAAAAGAACTGTAGTTTATAGATATACAATTTTAACTCTTTAAAATATGCATTTTTATTTGATTAAACCTTACTTTTGAACGCCTACTATTACGTACGCCATGCTAAAAACATTAATATTCCGTGAACAATCATTAAAAGAACTATGTTTTATAGATATACAACTTTAACTGTTTAAAATGTGCATTTTTATTTGATTAAACCTCACTTTTGAACGCCTACTATTACGTACGCCATGCTAAAAACATTAATATTCCGTGAACAATCATTAAAAGAACTATGTTTTATAGATATACAACTTTAACTGTTTAAAATGTGCATTTTTATTTGATTAAACCTTACTTTTGAACGCCTACTATTACGTACGCCATGCTATAAACATTAACATTCCATGAACAATCATTAAAAGAACTGTGTTTTTATAGATATACAACTTTAACTGTTTAAAATGTGCATTTTCATTTGATTATACCTTACTTTTGAACGCCTGCTATTACGTACGCCATGCTATAAACATTAACATTCCATGAACAATCATTAAAAGAACTGTGTTTTATAGATATACAACATTAACTGTTTAAAATGTGCATTTTTATTTGATTAAACCTTACTTTTGAACGCCTACTATTACGTACGCCATGCTATAAACATTAACATTCCATGAACAATCATTAAAAGAACTATGTTTTATAGATATACAACTTTAACTGTTTAAAATGTGCATTTTTATTTGATTAAACCTCACTTTTGAACGCCTACTATTACGTACGCCATGCTAAAAACATTAATATTCCGTGAACAATCATTAAAAGAACTATGTTTTATAGATATACAACTTTAACTGTTTAAAATGTGCATTTTCATTTGATTATACCTTACTTTTGAACGCCTGCTATTACGTACGCCATGCTATAAACATTAACATTCCGTGAGCAATCATTAAAAGAACTGTGTTTTATAGTTATGCAACTTTAACTGTTTAAAATGTGCATTTTTATTTGATTATACCTTACTTTTGAACGCCTGCTATTAAGTACGCCATGCTATAAACATTAACATTCCATTAAAAATCATTAAAAGAACTGTGTTTTATAGATATACAACTTTAACTGTTTAAAATGTGCATTTTTATTTGTTTAAACCTCACTTTTGAACGTACGCCATGCTATAAACATTAACATTCCGTGAGCAATCATTAAAAGAACTGTGTTTTATAGTTATGCAACTTTAACTGTTTAAAATGTGCATTTTTATTTGATTATACCTTACTTTTGAACGCCTGCTATTAAGTACGCCATGCTATAAACATTAACATTCCATTAAAAATCATTAAAAGAACTGTGTTTTATAGATATACAACTTTAACTGTTTAAAATGTGCATTTTTATTTGTTTAAACCTCACTTTTGAACGTACGCCATGCTATAAACATTAACATTCCGTGAGCAATCATTAAAAGAACTGTGTTTTATAGTTATGCAACTTTAACTGTTTAAAATGTGCATTTTTATTTGATTATACCTTACTTTTGAACGCCTGCTATTAAGTACGCCATGCTATAAACATTAACATTCCATTAAAAATCATTAAAAGAACTGTGTTTTATAGATATACAACTTTAACTGTTTAAAATGTGCATTTTTATTTGTTTAAACCTCACTTTTGAACGTACGCCATGCTATAAACATTAACATTCCGTGAGCAATCATTAAAAGAACTGTAGTTTATAGATATACAATTTTAACTCTTTAAAATATGCATTTTTATTTGATTAAACCTTACTTTTGAACGCCTACTATTACGTACGCCATGCTAAAAACATTAATATTCCGTGAACAATCATTAAAAGAACTATGTTTTATAGATATACAACTTTAACTGTTTAAAATGTGCATTTTTATTTGATTAAACCTTACTTTTGAACGCCTACTATTACGTACGCCATGCTAAAAACATTAATATTCCGTGAACAATCATTAAAAGAACTATGTTTTATAGATATACAACTTTAACTGTTTAAAATGTGCATTTTTATTTGATTAAACCTCACTTTTGAACGCCTACTATTACGTACGCCATGCTAAAAACATTAATATTCCGTGAACAATCATTAAAAGAACTATGTTTTATAGATATACAACTTTAACTTTTTAAAATGTGCATTTTCATTTGATTATACCTTACTTTTGAACGCCTGCTATTACGTACGCCATGCTATAAACATTAACATTCCGTGAGCAATCATTAAAAGAACTGTGTTTTATAGTTATGCAACTTTAACTGTTTAAAATGTGCATTTTTATTTGATTATACCTTACTTTTGAACGCCTGCTATTAAGTACGCCATGCTATAAACATTAACATTCCATTAAAAATCATTAAAAGAACTGTGTTTTATAGATATACAACTTTAACTGTTTAAAATGTGCATTTTTATTTGTTTAAACCTCACTTTTGAACGTACGCCATGCTATAAACATTAACATTCCGTGAGCAATCATTAAAAGAACTGTAGTTTATAGATATACAGTTTTAACTCTTTAAAATATGCATTTTTATTTGATTAAACCTTACTTTTGAACGCCTACTATTACGTACGCCATGCTAAAAACATTAATATTCCGTGAACAATCATTAAAAGAACTATGTTTTATAGATATACAACTTTAACTGTTTAAAATGTGCATTTTTATTTGATTAAACCTTACTTTTGAACGCCTACTATTACGTACGCCATGCTAAAAACATTAATATTCCGTGAACAATCATTAAAAGAACTATGTTTTATAGATATACAACTTTAACTGTTTAAAATGTGCATTTTTATTTGATTAAACCTCACTTTTGAACGCCTACTATTACGTACGCCATGCTAAAAACATTAATATTCCGTGAACAATCATTAAAAGAACTATGTTTTATAGATATACAACTTTAACTGTTTAAAATGTGCATTTTTATTTGTTTAAACCTCACTTTTGAACGTACGCCATGCTATAAACATTAACATTCCGTGAGCAATCATTAAAAGAACTGTAGTTTATAGATATACAATTTTAACTCTTTAAAATATGCATTTTTATTTGATTAAACCTTACTTTTGAACGCCTACTATTACGTACGCCATGCTAAAAACATTAATATTCCGTGAACAATCATTAAAAGAACTATGTTTTATAGATATACAACTTTAACTGTTTAAAATGTGCATTTTTATTTGATTAAACCTTACTTTTGAACGCCTACTATTACGTACGCCATGCTAAAAACATTAATATTCCGTGAACAATCATTAAAAGAACTATGTTTTATAGATATACAACTTTAACTGTTTAAAATGTGCATTTTTATTTGATTAAACCTCACTTTTGAACGTACGCCATGCTATAAACATTAACATTCCGTGAGCAATCATTAAAGGAACTGTGTTTTATAGATATGCAACTTTAACTGTTTAAAATGCGCATTTTTATTTGATTATACCTTACTTTTGAACGCGTGCTATTACGTACGCCATGCTATAAACATTAACATTCCATGAACAATCATTAAAAGAACTGTGTTTTATAGATATACAACTTTAACTGTTTAAAATGTGCATTTTTATTTGATTAAACCTCACTTTTGAACGTACGCCATGCTATAAACATTAACATTCCGTGAGCAATCATTAAAAGAACTGTAGTTTATAGATATACAATTTTAACTCTTTAAAATATGCATTTTTATTTGATTAAACCTTACTTTTGAACGCCTACTATTACGTACGCCATGCTAAAAACATTAATATTCCGTGAACAATCATTAAAAGAACTGTGTTTTATAGATATACAACTTTAACTGTTTAAAATGTGCATTTTTATTTGATTAAACCTCACTTTTGAACGTACGCCATGCTATAAACATTAACATTCCGTGAGCAATCATTAAAGGAACTGTGTTTTATAGATATGCAACTTTAACTGTTTAAAATGTGCATTTTTATTTGATTATACCTTACTTTTGAACGCGTGCTATTACGTACGCCATGCTATAAACATTAACATTCCATGAAAAATCATTAAAAGAACTGTTTTTTATAGATATACAACTTTAACTGTTTGAAATGTGCATTTTTATTTTATTAAACCTTACCTTTGAACGTCTACTATTACGTACGCCATGCTATAAAAATTAACATTTCGTGAGCAATCATTAAAAGAACTGTAGTTTATAGATATACAACTTTAACTGTATAAAATGTGCATTCTCATTTGATTAAACCTTATTTTTGAACGCCTACTATTACGTACGCCATGCTTAAAACATTGACATTCCGTGAGCAATCATTAAAAGAACTGTGTTTTATAGATATACAACTTTAACTGTTTAAAATGTGCATTTTTATTTGATTATACCTTACTTTTGAACGCCTGCTATTACGTACGCCATGCTATAAACATTAACATTCCATGAACAATCATTAAAAGAACTGTGTTTTTATAGATATACAACTTTAACTGTTTAAAATGTGCATTTTCATTTGATTGAACCTTACTTTTTTACGCCTACTATTACGTACGCCATGCTATAAACATTAACATTCCGTGAGCAATCATTAAAAGAACTGTGTTTTATAGATATACAACTTTAACTGTTTAAAATGTGCATTTTTATTTGATTATATCTTACTTTTGAACGCCTGCTATTACGTACGCAATGCTATAAACCTTAACATTCCATGAACAATCATTAAAAGAACTGTGTTTTATAGATATACAACTTTAACTTTTTAAAATGTGCATTTTCATTTGATTGAACCTTACTTTTGAACGCCTGCTATTACGTACGCCGTGCTATAAACATTAACATTCCATGAACAATCATTAAAAGAACTGTGTTTTATAGATATACAACTTTAACTTTTTAAAATGTGCATTTTCATTTGATTGAACCTTACTTTTGAACGCCTGCTATTACGTACGCCGTGCTATAAACATTAACATTCCATGAACAATCATTAAAAGAACTGTGTTTTATAGATATACAACTTTAACTTTTTAAAATGTGCATTTTCATTTGATTGAACCTTACTTTTGAACGCCTGCTATTACGTACGCCGTGCTATAAACATTAACATTCCATGAACAATCATTAAAAGAACTGTGTTTTTATAGATATACAACTTTAACTGTTTAAAATGTGCATTTTTATTTGATTAAACCTTACTTTTGAACGCCTGCTATTACGTACGCCGTGCTATAAACATTAACATTCCATGAACAATCATTAAAAGAACTGTGTTTTTATAGATATACAACTTTAACTGTTTAAAATGTGCATTTTCATTTGATTGAACCTTACTTTTTTACGCCTACTATTACGTACGCCATGCTATAAACATTAACATTCCGTGAGCAATCATTAAAAGAACTGTGTTTTATAGATATACAACTTTAACTGTTTAAAATGTGCATTTTTATTTGATTATATCTTACTTTTGAACGCCTGCTATTACGTACGCAATGCTATAAACCTTAACATTCCATGAACAATCATTAAAAGAACTGTTTTTTATAGATATACAACTTTAACTGTTTAAAATGTGCATTTTCATTTGATTGAACCTTACTTTTGAACGCCTGCTATTTCGTACGCCGTGCTATAAACATTAACATTCCATGAACAATCATTAAAAGAACTGTGTTTTATAGATATACAACTTTAACTGTTTAAAATGTGCATTTTCATTTGATTGAACCTTACTTTTTTACGCCTACTATTACGTACGCCATGCTATAAACATTAACATTCCGTGAGCAATCATTAAAAGAACTGTGTTTTTGTAGATATACAACTTTAACTGTTTAAAATGTGCATTTTTATTTGATTATACCTTACTTTTGAACGCCTGCTACTACGTACGCCATGCTTAAAACATTGTCATTCCGTGAGCAAGCATTAAAAGAACTGTTTTTTATAGAAATACAACTTTAACTGTTTAAAATGTGCATTTTTATTTGATTAAACCTAATTTTTAACGCCTACTATTACGCACGCCATGCTATAAACATTAACATTCCGTGAACAATCATTAAAAGAACTGTGATTTATAGATATACAAATTTAACTGTTTAAAATATGCATTTTCATTTGATTGAACCTTACTTTTGTACGCCTACTATTACGTAAGCCATGCTATAAACATTAACATTCCGTGAGCAATCATTAAAAGAATTGTGTTTTATAGATATACAACTTTATCTGTTTAAAATGTGCATTCTGATTTGATAAATCTTAGTTTTGAACGACTACTATTACGTACGCCATGCTATAAACATCAACATTCCATGGATAATCATTAAAAGAACTGTGTTTTATAGATATACAACTTTAACTGTTTAAAATGTGCATTTTTATTTGATTAAACCTTACCTTTGAACGTCTACTATTACGTACGCCATGCTATAAAAATTAACATTTCGTGAGCAATCATTAAAAGATCTGTAATTTATAGATATACAACTTTAACTGTTTAAAATGTGCATTCTCATTTGATTAAACCTTATTTTTGAACGCCTACTATTACGTACGCCATGCTTAAAACATTGACATTCCGTGAGCAATCATTAAAAGAACTGTGTTTTATAGATATACAATTTTAACTGTATAAAATGTGCATTTTTATTTGATTATACCTTACTTTTGAACGCCTACTATTACGTACGCCATGCTATAAACATTAACATTCCATGAACAATCATTAAAAGAACTGTGTTTTATAGATATACAACTTTAACTGTTTAAAATGTGCATTTTCATTTGATTGAACCTTACTTTTTTACGCCTACTATTACGTACGCCATGCTATAAACATTAACATTCCGTGAGCAATCATTAAAAGAACTGTAGTTTATAGATATACAACTTTAACTGTTTAAAATGCGCATTCTCATTTGATTAAACCTTATTTTTGAACGCCTACTATTACGTACGCCGTGCTATAAACATTAACATTCCATGAACAATCATTAAAAGAACTGTGTTTTATAGATATACAACTTTAACTGTTTAAAATGTGCATTTTCATTTGATTGAACCTTACTTTTTTACGCCTACTATTACGTACGCCATGCTATAAACATTAACATTCCATGAACAATCATTAAAAGAGATCTGTTTTATAGATATACAACTTTAACTGTTTAAAATGTGCATTTTTATTTGATTAAACCTTAATTTTGAACGCCTGCTATTACGTGCGCCGTGCTATAAACATTAACATTCCATGAACAATCATTAACCACTTAACCGGCCGCTCCGAGATAAGTCGGGGGTTAAAGCACTGTTTCCCCATACCCTTCGCCGGTTAAGTGGTTAAAAGAACTGTGTTTTATAGATATACAACTTTAACTGTTTAAAATGCGCATTCTCATTTGATTAAACCTTATTTTTGAACGCCTACTATTACGTACGCCATGCTATAAACATTAACATTCCATGAACAATCATTAAAAGAGATCTGTTTTATAGATATACAACTTTAACTGTTTAAAATGTGCATTTTTATTTGATTATACCTTACTTTTGAACGCCTGCTATTACGTACGCCATGCTATAAACATTAACATTCCATGAACAATCATTAAAAGAACTGTGTTTTATAGATATACAACTTTAACTGTTTGAAATGTGCATTTTTATTTGATTAAACCTTACTTTTGAACTCCTGCTATTACGTACGCCATGCTATAAACATTAACATTCCATGAACAATCATTAAAAGAACTGTGTTTTATAGATATACAACTTTAACTGTTTGAAATGTGCATTTTTATTTGATTAAACCTTACTTTTGAACTCCTGCTATTACGTACGCCATGCTATAAACATTAACATTCCATGAACAATCATTAAAAGAACTGTGTTTTATAGATATACAACTTTAACTGTTTAAAATGTGCATTTTTATTTGATTATACGTTACTTTTGAACGCCTACTATTACGTACGCCATGCATTGCGGCACTGCACCATGCACTGATTTTTCACACTGCAGACACATTATTGTTATTTTAAGTACTAATGAGTAATGATAATTTGAACATCTTGTTTTTGTATTGGTATAACTTCAAAATAATTAGTTTTTCGTATAAGAAGTTGAGCTATTGCAGTTTTGATGTTTCTTCATAGCTGTGGAATCCCATACCGCTTAATTAGTAAAGGTTTTGTCAGCTTAAACTACAAATCTTTCATGAAAGTCAATCTGGTCTTTTTCTCCTCTACATGATTTACATTATATAGAATGGCTGTATTAACATTAGCCGCATTTAGCATTCTGTAAAAAACTTTTAAAACATCTCTGAATATATTTCATATAAATCATATATATGTGACATAATCATGCATATACATACATAAATTTACATAAGCTTATAAATATTTTGTTATACAATTGTAATCATCATTTATTACTTACTGTACATAAAAAAACACCTATATGATCCGAGACAGAACATTTGTCTGGCTACAATTAACTGGCAAACTGGGTTAAAAGTACCCACAACGTTCCATGCTCACTGCTTCGTAACAACTGAATCTCACGAACGGCTACTGAATACGATTCCTCAAACTTTTAACAAAATATCGCCGGAGGGGAAAACCTTTCGTTAAATATATACAGAGAATTATAACGAAATAAAATTTTCGGGTGGGTACTTTGTATGCAGTGTGCTTGTCTAAAACATCGTTATAGTAAGAAACGCACTTCGTTTGATACGCTTGACGCGCAATGTTGGACTTGTTTTATATTTTATTTTCGATCCCTTATAGATTTATGACGTTAATAGATTTATAACTATATTATCCAAAATGTATGTTAAAAAATCCGTTACAGTAAGAAACGCACCGCGTTTGCTTCGCTTGACACGCTATGTCGGACTTTTCTTACGTTTAATTATAAATCTCTCATAGATTTATGACATTTTCTATATCATCAACAATGTATGTTTAAAACATCGCTATAGTAAAAAACGCATCGCGTTTGCTACGCTTGGCGCGCAATGTCGGACTTGATTTACATTTTATTTTAGATTTCTTATAGATTTATGATTTTTCTATATTATTAACAATGTATGTTAAAAACTTCCTTATAGTAAGAAATGAACCGCATTTGCTACGCTTGACGCGCAATGTGGGACTGTTTTTTTTAATTTTATTATAGATCTCTTTTAGATTTATGACGTTTTCTATATTATCAGCGATGTACGTTAAAAAGTTCGTTATAGTTAGAAACGCACCGCATTTGCTATGCTTGACGCGCAATTTCGGACTTGTTTTATATTTTATTATAAATGTTTGACCTTTTCTATGTTATTAAATATGTATGTTAAAACTTCGTCATAGTAAGAAACGCGCCGGGTTAGCTACGCTTGACGCGAAATTTTGAATTTGTTTTATATTTTATTATAGATCTCTTATAGATTTATGACGTTTTCTATATTATCAACAATGTATGTTAAAAACTTCGTTATAGTAAGAAACGCACCGCATTTGCTATGTTTGACACACAGTTTTGGACTAGTTTTATATTTTGTTATAGATTTCTTATAGATTTACGACGTTTTCTATATCGTCAACATTGTATGGTAAAAACGTCTTTACAGTAAGGAACACACCGAGTTCGCTACGCTTAGCGAGCAATTACGGACTCTTTATATTTTGCAATACACTTCTTATATATTTATAACGTTTTCTATATCATCAACAATGTATGTAAAAAACTTCGTTATAGTAAGAAACGCACCGCATTTGCTACGCTTGACGCATTGTATCGGAATTGTTTTATATTTTATTATGTATTTCTCATAGGTGTATATCGTTTTCTATATCATCAAAAATGTATATTAAGAACTTCCTTATAGTAAGAAACGCACCGCATTTACTACGCTTGGCGCGCAGTTTCGGACATGTTTTACATTTTATTATAGATTTCTTATAGATTTTCGACGTTTTCCATACTACCAGCATTGTGCGGTAAAATCTCCGTTCCAGTAATAAACGCACCGCATTTGCTATGCTTGACGTGCAAATCCGGGCTTGTTTGATATTTTGTTATAGATTTCTTATAGATTTACGACGCTTTCTATATCGTCAACATTGTACTGTAAAAACTTTTTTACAGTAACAAACGCACCGCGTTCGCTACGCTTAGCGAGCAATTCCGGACTTGATTTATATTTTGCTATACACTTCTTATAGATTCATAACCTTTTCCATATTGTCAGCAAATTACGGTAAAAACTTCGCTATGGTAAGAAACGAACCGCGTCTGCTACGCTTGGAACGCAATTCCGGACGTGTTTTATATTTTGTTATAGAATTCTTATAGATTTACGACGTTTTTTATACTATCAACATTGTGCGGTAAAAACATCCTTATAGTAAGAAACGCACCGGATCTGCTACGCTTGACGCGCGATTCCGGACTTGTTTTATATTTAATTATAGATTTCTTAAAGATTTATGACGTTTTCTATATTATCAACATTATATGTAAAAAACTTCGTTTTAGTAAGAAACGCACCACATTTGCTATGCTTGACACTCAATTTCGCAATTGTTATATATATTTTTCATAGATTTCTTATAGATGTATGACGTATTCTATATTATCAACATTGCATGTTAAAAATTTCTTTATAGTATAAAACGCACCGCGTTTGCTACGCTTGACGAGCAATTTCGGACATGTTTTATATTTTGTCATACATTTCTTACGTTTTCTATATTATCAACACTGCATGTTAAAAACTTCGTTATAGTAAGTAACGCACCACATTTGCTACGCTTCACGCACAATTTCGAACTTGTTATGTATATTTTGTCATACATTTCTTACTGATGTATGACGTTTACTATATCATCAAAATTGCATGTTAAAAACTTCGATATAGTAAGTAACGCACCGCATTTGCTACACTTGATGCGCAATTTCGAACTTGTTATAAATATTTTTCATAGATTTCTTACATATATGACGTTTTCTGTATTATCAACAGTGCACGTTAAAAACTGCATTATAGTGAGTAAAGCACAGAGTTTACTACGCTCCAGATGCTTTTTTTCTTCCTTCTCACTTCGACCTACTCCCTCTTGACTCTCTCCACATGCTTTTTTTCTTCCTTTCCCACTTCGACCTACTGTCTCTTGACTCTCTCCGGATGCTTCTTATTTCTTTCCGTTCCCACTCCGACCTACTCCCTCTTGACTCTATCCAGATGCTTTTTTTTCTTCCTTTCTCATTCTGACCTACTCCGTCTTGATTCTCTCCGGATGTTTTTTTCTTCCTTTCTCACTCCGACCTACACCTCTTGAGTGTCTCCAGATGCTTTTTTTCTTCCTTTCTCACTCCGACTCACTCCCTCTTGACTCTCTCCAGATGCTTTTTTTTCCTTTCTCCATCGACCTACTCCATCTTACTCTCTCCAGATGCTTTTTTTCTTCCTTTCTCCATTCGACCTATTCCATCTTACTCTCTCCAGATGCTTTTTTTTCTTCCTTTCTCCAACCGACCTACTCCCTCTTGACTCTCTCCAGATGTCTTTTTTTTCTACCTTTCTCACGCAGACCTACTCCCTCTTGACTCTTTTGTGATGCTTTCTTTCTTACTTTCTCACTACGACCTACTCCCTCTTGACTCTCCCCAGATGAATTTTTATTCTTCCTCTTTCACCCCGATCTACTTCCTCTTGACTTTCTTCAGATGCTTTTTTTCTTCCTTTCTCCATTCGACCTACTCCATCTTGACTCTCTCCAGATGCTTTTTTTTTCTTTCTTTCTCACCCAGACTTACTCACTCCAGGTGCGTTTTTTTCTTCCTTTCTCACACTGAAATACTCCCTCTTGACGCTTCCTTTTTCGGGCTTGAATTTCTCCTACTCCATCTTGAATCTCTCCAGATGCTTTTTTTTCTTCCTTTCTCACTCTGACCTACTCCGTCTTGAATCTCTCCATATGCTTTTTTTCTTCCTTTCTGACTCTGACCTACTCCGTCTTGAATCTCTCCATATGCTTTTTTTCTTCCTTTCTGACTCTGACCTACTCCCTCTTGAATCTCTCCAGATGCTTTTTTTTTCTTCCTTTCTGACTCTGACCTACTCCCTCTTGAATCTCTCCAGATGCTTTTTTTTCTTCCTTTCTGACTCTGACCTACTCCCTCTTGAATCTCTCCAGATGCTTTTTTTTCTTCCTTTCTCACTCTGACCTACTCCGTCTTGAATCTCTCCAGATGCTTTTTTTTCTTCCTTTCTCACTCTGACCTACTCCGTCTTGAATCTCTCCAGATGCTTTTTTTCTTCCTTTCTCACTCTGACCTACTCCCTCTTGAATCTCTCCAGATGCTTTTTTTTCTTCCTTTCTCACTCTGACCTACTCCCTCTTGAATCTCTCCCGATGCTTTTTTTTCTTCATTTCTCACTCTGACCTACTCCGTCTTGAATCTCTCCAGATGCTTTTTTTTCTTCATTTCTCACTCTGACCTACTCCGTCTTGAATCTCTCCAGATGCTTTTTTTTCTTCCTTTCTCACTCTGACCTACTCCGTCTTGAATCTCTCCAGATGCTTTTTTTTCTTCCTTTCTCACTCTGACGTACTCATCTTGAATCTCTCCAGATGCTTTTTTTTCTTCCTTTCTGACTCTGACCTACTCCCTCTTGAATCTCTCCAGATGCTTTTTTTTCTTCCTTTCTCACTCTGACCTACTCCGTCTTGAATCTCTCCAGATGCTTTTTTTTCTTCATTTCTCACTCTGACCTACTCCGTCTTGAATCTCTCCAGATGCTTTTTTTTCTTCCTTTCTCACTCTGACCTACTCCGTCTTGAATCTCTCCAGATGCTTTTTTTTCTTCCTTTCTCACTCTGACCTACTCCCTCTTGAATCTCTCCAGATGCTTTTTTTTCTTCCTTTCTCACTTTGACCTACTCCCTCTTGAATCTCTCCCGATGCTTTTTTTTCTTCCTTTCTCACTCTGACCTACTCCGTCTTGAATCTCTCCATATGCTTTTTTTGTTCCTTTCTGACTCTGACCTACTCCCTCTTGAATCTCTCCAGATGCTTTTTTTTCTTCCTTTCTGACTCTGACCTACTCCCTCTTGAATCTCTCCAGATGCTTTTTTTTCTTCCTTTCTGACTCTGACCTACTCCCTCTTGAATCTCTCCAGATGCTTTTTTTTCTTCCTTTCTCACTCTGACCTACTCCGTCTTGAATCTCTCCAGATGCTTTTTTTTCTTCCTTTCTCACTCTGACCTACTCCCTCTTGAATCTCTCCAGATGCTTTTTTTTCTTCCTTTCTCACTCTGACCTACTCCCTCTTGAATCTCTCCCGATGCTTTTTTTTCTTCATTTCTCACTCTGACCTACTCCGTCTTGAATCTCTCCAGATGCTTTTTTTTCTTCATTTCTCACTCTGACCTACTCCGTCTTGAATCTCTCCAGATGCTTTTTTTTCTTCCTTTCTCACTCTGACCTACTCCGTCTTGAATCTCTCCAGATGCTTTTTTTCTTCCTTTCTGACTCTGACCTACTCCCTCTTGAATCTCTCCAGATGCTTTTTTTTCTTCCTTTCTCACTCTGACCTACTCCGTCTTGAATCTCTCCAGATGTCTTTTTTTTCTACCTTTCTCACGCAGACCTACTCCGTCTTGAATCTCTCCAGATGCTTTTTTTTCTTCATTTCTCACTCTGACCTACTCCGTCTTGAATCTCTCCAGATGCTTTTTTTTCTTCATTTCTCACTCTGACCTACTCCGTCTTGAATCTCTCCAGATGCTTTTTTTTCTTCCTTTCTCACTCTGACCTACTCCGTCTTGAATCTCTCCAGATGCTTTTTTTCTTCCTTTCTGACTCTGACCTACTCCCTCTTGAATCTCTCCAGATGCTTTTTTTTCTTCCTTTCTCACTCTGACCTACTCCGTCTTGAATCTCTCCAGATGTCTTTTTTTCTACCTTTCTCACGCAGACCTACTCCCTCTTGACTCTTTTGTGATGCTTTCTTTCTTACTTTCTCACTACGACCTACTCCCTCTTGACTCTCCCCAGATGAATTTTTATTCTTCCTCTTTCACCCCGATCTACTTCCTCTTGACTTTCTTCAGATGCTTTTTTTCTTCCTTTCTCCATTCGACCTACTCCATCTTGACTCTCTGCAGATGCTTTTTTTTCTTTCTTTCTCACCCAGACTTACTCACTCCAGGTGCGTTTTTTTCTTCCTTTCTCACACTGAACTACTCCCTCTTGACGCTTCCTTTTTCGGGCTTGAATCTCTCCTACTCCATCTTGAATCTCTCCAGATGCTTTTTTTTCTTCCTTTCTCACTCTGACCTACTCCGTCTTGAATCTCTCCAGATGCTTTTTTTTCTTCCTTTCTCACTCTGACCTACTCCGTCTTGAATCTCTCCAGATGCTTTTTTTCTTCCTTTCTCACTCTGACCTACTCCCTCTTGAATCTCTCCAGATGCTTTTTTTTCTTCCTTTCTCACTCTGACCTACTCCCTCTTGAATCTCTCCCGATGCTTTTTTTTCTTCATTTCTCACTCTGACCTACTCCGTCTTGAATCTCTCCAGATGCTTTTTTTTCTTCATTTCTCACTCTGACCTACTCCGTCTTGAATCTCTCCAGATGCTTTTTTTCTTCCTTTCTCACTCTGACCTACTCCGTCTTGAATCTCTCCAGATGCTTTTTTTCTTCCTTTCTGACTCTGACCTACTCCCTCTTGAATCTCTCCAGATGCTTTTTTTTCTTCCTTTCTCACTCTGACCTACTCCGTCTTGAATCTCTCCAGATGTCTTTTTTTTCTACCTTTCTCACGCAGACCTACTCCCACTTGACTCTTTTGTGATGCTTTCTTTCTTACTTTCTCACTACGACCTACTCCCTCTTGACTCTCCCCAGATGAATTTTTATTCTTCCTCTTTCACCCCGATCTACTTCCTCTTGACTTTCTTCAGATGCTTTTTTTCTTCCTTTCTCCATTCGACCTACTCCATCTTGACTCTCTGCAGATGCTTTTTTTTCTTTCTTTCTCACCCAGACTTACTCACTCCAGGTGCGTTTTTTTCTTCCTTTCTCACACTGAACTACTCCCTCTTGACGCTTCCTTTTTCGGGCTTGAATCTCTCCTACTCCATCTTGAATCTCTCCAGATGCTTTTTTTTCTTCCTTTCTCACTCTGACCTACTCCGTCTTGAATCTCTCCAGATGCTTTTTTTTCTTCCTTTCTCACTCTGACCTACTCCCTCTTGAATCTCTCCAGATGCTTTTTTTTCTTCCTTTCTCACTCTGACCTACTCCCTCTTGAATCTCTCCCGATGCTTTTTTTTCTTCATTTCTCACTCTGACCTACTCCGTCTTGAATCTCTCCAGATGCTTTTTTTTCTTCCTTTCTCACTCTGACCTACTCCGTCTTGAATCTCTCCAGATGTCTTTTTTTTCTACCTTTCTCACGCAGACCTACTCCGTCTTGAATCTCTCCAGATGCTTTTTTTTCTTCATTTCTCACTCTGACCTACTCCGTCTTGAATCTCTCCAGATGCTTTTTTTTCTTCATTTCTCACTCTGACCTACTCCGTCTTGAATCTCTCCAGATGCTTTTTTTTCTTCCTTTCTCACTCTGACCTACTCCGTCTTGAATCTCTCCAGATGCTTTTTTTCTTCCTTTCTGACTCTGACCTACTCCCTCTTGAATCTCTCCAGATGCTTTTTTTTCTTCCTTTCTCACTCTGACCTACTCCGTCTTGAATCTCTCCAGATGTCTTTTTTTTCTACCTTTCTCACGCAGACCTACTCCCTCTTGACTCTTTTGTGATGCTTTCTTTCTTACTTTCTCACTACGACCTACTCCCTCTTGACTCTCCCCAGATGAATTTTTATTCTTCCTCTTTCACCCCGATCTACTTCCTCTTGACTTTCTTCAGATGCTTTTTTTCTTCCTTTCTCCATTCGACCTACTCCATCTTGACTCTCTGCAGATGCTTTTTTTTCTTTCTTTCTCACCCAGACTAACTCACTCCAGGTGCGTTTTTTTCTTCCTTTCTCACACTGAACTACTCCCTCTTGACGCTTCCTTTTTCGGGCTTGAATCTCTCCTACTCCATCTTGAATCTCTCCAGATGCTTTTTTTTCTTCCTTTCTCACTCTGACCTACTCCGTCTTGAATCTCTCCAGATGCTTTTTTTTCTTCCTTTCTCACTCTGACCTACTCCGTCTTGAATCTCTCCAGATGCTTTTTTTCTTCCTTTCTCACTCTGACCTACTCCCTCTTGAATCTCTCCAGATGCTTTTTTTTCTTCCTTTCTCACTCTGACCTACTCCCTCTTGAATCTCTCCCGATGCTTTTTTTTCTTCATTTCTCACTCTGACCTACTCCGTCTTGAATCTCTCCAGATGCTTTTTTTTCTTCATTTCTCACTCTGACCTACTCCGTCTTGAATCTCTCCAGATGCTTTTTTTCTTCCTTTCTCACTCTGACCTACTCCGTCTTGAATCTCTCCAGATGCTTTTTTTTCTTCCTTTCTCACTCTGACCTACTCCGTCTTGAATCTCTCCAGATGCTTTTTTTCTTCCTTTCTCACTCTGACCTACTCCCTCTTGAATCTCTCCAGATGCTTTTTTTTCTTCCTTTCTCACTCTGACCTACTCCGTCTTGAATCTCTCCATATGCTTTTTTTCTTCCTTTCTGACTCTGACCTACTCCCTCTTGAATCTCTCCAGATGCTTTTTTTTTCTTCCTTTCTGACTCTGACCTACTCCCTCTTGAATCTCTCCAGATGCTTTTTTTCTTCCTTTCTGACTCTGACCTACTCCCTCTTGAATCTCTCCAGATGCTTTTTTTTCTTCCTTTCTCACTCTGACCTACTCCGTCTTGAATCTCTCCAGATGTCTTTTTTTCTACCTTTCTCACGCAGACCTACTCCCTCTTGACTCTTTTGTGATGCTTTCTTTCTTACTTTCTCACTACGACCTACTCCCTCTTGACTCTCCCCAGATGAATTTTTATTCTTCCTCTTTCACCCCGATCTACTTCCTCTTGACTTTCTTCAGATGCTTTTTTTCTTCCTTTCTCCATTCGACCTACTCCATCTTGACTCTCTGCAGATGCTTTTTTTTCTTTCTTTCTCACCCAGACTTACTCACTCCAGGTGCGTTTTTTTCTTCCTTTCTCACACTGAACTACTCCCTCTTGACGCTTCCTTTTTCGGGCTTGAATCTCTCCTACTCCATCTTGAATCTCTCCAGATGCTTTTTTTTCTTCCTTTCTCACTCTGACCTACTCCGTCTTGAATCTCTCCATATGCTTTTTTTCTTCCTTTCTGACTCTGACCTACTCCCTCTTGAATCTCTCCAGATGCTTTTTTTTTCTTCCTTTCTGACTCTGACCTACTCCGTCTTGAATCTCTCCATATGCTTTTTTTCTTCCTTTCTGACTCTGACCTACTCCCTCTTGAATCTCTCCAGATGCTTTTTTTTTCTTCCTTTCTGACTCTGACCTACTCCCTCTTGAATCTCTCCAGATGCTTTTTTTCTTCCTTTCTGACTCTGACCTACTCCCTCTTGAATCTCTCCAGATGCTTTTTTTTCTTCCTTTCTCACTCTGACCTACTCCGTCTTGAATCTCTCCAGATGCTTTTTTTTCTTCCTTTCTCACTCTGACCTACTCCCTCTTGAATCTCTCCAGATGCTTTTTTTTCTTCCTTTCTCACTCTGACCTACTCCCTCTTGAATCTCTCCCGATGCTTTTTTTTCTTCATTTCTCACTCTGACCTACTCCGTCTTGAATCTCTCCAGATGCTTTTTTTTCTTCCTTTCTCACTCTGACCTACTCCGTCTTGAATCTCTCCATATGCTTTTTTTCTTCCTTTCTGACTCTGACCTACTCCCTCTTGAATCTCTCCAGATGCTTTTTTTTTCTTCCTTTCTGACTCTGACCTACTCCCTCTTGAATCTCTCCAGATGCTTTTTTTTCTTCCTTTCTGACTCTGACCTACTCCCTCTTGAATCTCTCCAGATGCTTTTTTTTCTTCCTTTCTCACTCTGACCTACTCCCTCTTGAATCTCTCCAGATGCTTTTTTTTCTTCCTTTCTCACTCTGACCTACTCCCTCTTGAATCTCTCCCGATGCTTTTTTTTCTTCATTTCTCACTCTGACCTACTCCGTCTTGAATCTCTCCAGATGCTTTTTTTTCTTCCTTTCTCACTCTGACCTACTCCGTCTTGAATCTCTCCAGATGCTTTTTTTTCTTCCTTTCTCACTCTGACCTACTCCGTCTTGAATCTCTCCAGATGCTTTTTTTCTTCCTTTCTGACTCTGACCTACTCCCTCTTGAATCTCTCCAGATGCTTTTTTTTCTTCCTTTCTCACTCTGACCTACTCCGTCTTGAATCTCTCCAGATGTCTTTTTTTTCTACCTTTCTCACGCAGACCTACTCCCTCTTGACTCTTTTGTGATGCTTTCTTTCTTACTTTCTCACTACGACCTACTCCCTCTTGACTCTCCCCAGATGAATTTTTATTCTTCCTCTTTCACCCCGATCTACTTCCTCTTGACTTTCTTCAGATGCTTTTTTTCTTCCTTTCTCCATTCGACCTACTCCATCTTGACTCTCTGCAGATGCTTTTTTTTCTTTCTTTCTCACCCACACTAACTCACTCCAGGTGCGTTTTTTTCTTCCTTTCTCACACTGAACTACTCCCTCTTGACGCTTCCTTTTTCGGGCTTGAATCTCTCCTACTCCATCTTGAATCTCTCCAGATGCTTTTTTTTCTTCCTTTCTCACTCTGACCTACTCCGTCTTGAATCTCTCCAGATGCTTTTTTTTCTTCCTTTCTCACTCTGACCTACTCCGTCTTGAATCTCTCCAGATGCTTTTTTTCTTCCTTTCTCACTCTGACCTACTCCCTCTTGAATCTCTCCAGATGCTTTTTTTTCTTCCTTTCTCACTCTGACCTACTCCCTCTTGAATCTCTCCCGATGCTTTTTTTTCTTCATTTCTCACTCTGACCTACTCCCTCTTGAATCTCTCCAGATGCTTTTTTTTCTTCCTTTCTGACTCTGACCTACTCCCTCTTGAATCTCTCCAGATGCTTTTTTTTCTTCCTTTCTCACTCTGACCTACTCCGTCTTGAATCTCTCCAGATGCTTTTTTTTCTTCCTTTCTCACTCTGACCTACTCCGTCTTGAATCTCTCCATATGCTTTTTTTCTTCCTTTCTGACTCTGACCTACTCCCTCTTGAATCTCTCCAGATGCTTTTTTTTCTTCCTTTCTGACTCTGACCTACTCCCTCTTGAATCTCTCCAGATGCTTTTTTTTCTTCCTTTCTGACTCTGACCTACTCCGTCTTGAATCTCTCCATATGCTTTTTTTCTTCCTTTCTGACTCTGACCTACTCCCTCTTGAATCTCTCCAGATGCTTTTTTTTTCTTCCTTTCTGACTCTGACCTACTCCGTCTTGAATCTCTCCATATGCTTTTTTTCTTCCTTTCTGACTCTGACCTACTCCCTCTTGAATCTCTCCAGATGCTTTTTTTTTCTTCCTTTCTGACTCTGACCTACTCCCTCTTGAATCTCTCCAGATGCTTTTTTTTCTTCCTTTCTGACTCTGACCTACTCCCTCTTGAATCTCTCCAGATGCTTTTTTTTCTTCCTTTCTCACTCTAACCTACTCCGTCTTGAATCTCTCCAGATGCTTTTTTTTCTTCCTTTCTCACTCTGACCTACTCCGTCTTGAATCTCTCCATATGCTTTTTTTCTTCCTTTCTGACTCTGACCTACTCCCTCTTGAATCTCTCCAGATGCTTTTTTTTTCTTCCTTTCTGACTCTGACCTACTCCCTCTTGAATCTCTCCAGATGCTTTTTTTTCTTCCTTTCTGACTCTGACCTACTCCCTCTTGAATCTCTCCAGATGCTTTTTTTTCTTCCTTTCTCACTCTGACCTACTCCGTCTTGAATCTCTCCAGATGCTTTTTTTTCTTCCTTTCTCACTCTGACCTACTCCCTCTTGAATCTCCCCAGATGCTTTTTTTTCTTCCTTTCTCACTCTGACCTACTCCCTCTTGAATCTCTCCCGATGCTTTTTTTTCTTCATTTCTCACTCTGACCTACTCCGTCTTGAATCTCTCCAGATGCTTTTTTTTCTTCCTTTCTCACTCTGACCTACTCCGTCTTGAATCTCTCCAGATGTCTTTTTTTTCTACCTTTCTCACGCAGACCTACTCCGTCTTGAATCTCTCCAGATGCTTTTTTTTCTTCATTTCTCACTCTGACCTACTCCGTCTTGAATCTCTCCAGATGCTTTTTTTTCTTCATTTCTCACTCTGACCTACTCCGTCTTGAATCTCTCCAGATGCTTTTTTTTCTTCCTTTCTCACTCTGACCTACTCCGTCTTGAATCTCTCCAGATGCTTTTTTTCTTCCTTTCTGACTCTGACCTACTCCCTCTTGAATCTCTCCAGATGCTTTTTTTTCTTCCTTTCTCACTCTGACCTACTCCGTCTTGAATCTCTCCAGATGCTTTTTTTCTTCCTTTCTGACTCTGACCTACTCCCTCTTGAATCTCTCCAGATGCTTTTTTTTCTTCCTTTCTCACGCAGACCTACTCCCTCTTGACTCTTTTGTGATGCTTTCTTTCTTACTTTCTCACTACGACCTACTCCCTCTTGACTCTCCCCAGATGAATTTTTATTCTTCCTCTTTCACCCCGATCTACTTCCTCTTGACTTTCTTCAGATGCTTTTTTTCTTCCTTTCTCCATTCGACCTACTCCATCTTGACTCTCTGCAGATGCTTTTTTTTCTTTCTTTCTCACCCAGACTAACTCACTCCAGGTGCGTTTTTTTCTTCCTTTCTCACACTGAACTACTCCCTCTTGACGCTTCCTTTTTCGGGCTTGAATCTCTCCTACTCCATCTTGAATCTCTCCAGATGCTTTTTTTTCTTCCTTTCTCACTCTGACCTACTCCGTCTTGAATCTCTCCAGATGCTTTTTTTTCTTCCTTTCTCACTCTGACCTACTCCGTCTTGAATCTCTCCAGATGCTTTTTTTCTTCCTTTCTCACTCTGACCTACTCCCTCTTGAATCTCTCCAGATGCTTTTTTTTCTTCCTTTCTCACTCTGACCTACTCCCTCTTGAATCTCTCCCGATGCTTTTTTTTCTTCATTTCTCACTCTGACCTACTCCGTCTTGAATCTCTCCAGATGCTTTTTTTTCTTCATTTCTCACTCTGACCTACTCCGTCTTGAATCTCTCCAGATGCTTTTTTTCTTCCTTTCTCACTCTGACCTACTCCGTCTTGAATCTCTCCAGATGCTTTTTTTCTTCCTTTCTCACTCTGACCTACTCCCTCTTGAATCTCTCCAGATGCTTTTTTTTCTTCCTTTCTCACTCTGACCTACTCCGTCTTGAATCTCTCCATATGCTTTTTTTCTTCCTTTCTGACTCTGACCTACTCCCTCTTGAATCTCTCCAGATGCTTTTTTTTTCTTCCTTTCTGACTCTGACCTACTCCCTCTTGAATCTCTCCAGATGCTTTTTTTCTTCCTTTCTGACTCTGACCTACTCCCTCTTGAATCTCTCCAGATGCTTTTTTTTCTTCCTTTCTCACTCTGACCTACTCCGTCTTGAATCTCTCCAGATGTCTTTTTTTCTACCTTTCTCACGCAGACCTACTCCCTCTTGACTCTTTTGTGATGCTTTCTTTCTTACTTTCTCACTACGACCTACTCCCTCTTGACTCTCCCCAGATGAATTTTTATTCTTCCTCTTTCACCCCGATCTACTTCCTCTTGACTTTCTTCAGATGCTTTTTTTCTTCCTTTCTCCATTCGACCTACTCCATCTTGACTCTCTGCAGATGCTTTTTTTTCTTTCTTTCTCACCCAGACTTACTCACTCCAGGTGCGTTTTTTTCTTCCTTTCTCACACTGAACTACTCCCTCTTGACGCTTCCTTTTTCGGGCTTGAATCTCTCCTACTCCATCTTGAATCTCTCCAGATGCTTTTTTTTCTTCCTTTCTCACTCTGACCTACTCCGTCTTGAATCTCTCCATATGCTTTTTTTCTTCCTTTCTGACTCTGACCTACTCCCTCTTGAATCTCTCCAGATGCTTTTTTTTTCTTCCTTTCTGACTCTGACCTACTCCGTCTTGAATCTCTCCATATGCTTTTTTTCTTCCTTTCTGACTCTGACCTACTCCCTCTTGAATCTCTCCAGATGCTTTTTTTTTCTTCCTTTCTGACTCTGACCTACTCCCTCTTGAATCTCTCCAGATGCTTTTTTTTCTTCCTTTCTGACTCTGACTTACTCCCTCTTGAATCTCTCCAGATGCTTTTTTTTCTTCCTTTCTCACTCTGACCTACTCCGTCTTGAATCTCTCCAGATGCTTTTTTTTCTTCCTTTCTCACTCTGACCTACTCCCTCTTGAATCTCTCCAGATGCTTTTTTTTCTTCCTTTCTCACTCTGACCTACTCCCTCTTGAATCTCTCCCGATGCTTTTTTTTCTTCATTTCTCACTCTGACCTACTCCGTCTTGAATCTCTCCAGATGCTTTTTTTTCTTCCTTTCTCACTCTGACCTACTCCGTCTTGAATCTCTCCATATGCTTTTTTTCTTCCTTTCTGACTCTGACCTACTCCCTCTTGAATCTCTCCAGATGCTTTTTTTTCTTCCTTTCTGACTCTGACCTACTCCCTCTTGAATCTCTCCAGATGCTTTTTTTTCTTCCTTTCTCACTCTGACCTACTCCGTCTTGAATCTCTCCAGATGCTTTTTTTTCTTCCTTTCTCACTCTGACCTACTCCGTCTTGAATCTCTCCAGATGCTTTTTTTTCTTCCTTTCTCACTCTGACCTACTCCGTCTTGAATCTCTCCAGATGCTTTTTTTTCTTCCTTTCTCACTCTGACCTACTCCGTCTTGAATCTCTCCAGATGCTTTTTTTTCTTCCTTTCTGACTCTGACCTACTCCCTCTTGAATCTCTCCAGATGCTTTTTTTTCTTCCTTTCTCACTCTGACCGACTCCGTCTTGAATCTCTCCAGATGTCTTTTTTTTCTACCTTTCTCACGCAGACCTACTCCCTCTTGACTCTTTTGTGATGCTTTCTTTCTTACTTTCTCACTACGACCTACTCCATCTTGACTCTCCCCAGATGAATTTTTATTCTTCCTCTTTCACCCCGATCTACTTCCTCTTGACTTTCTTCAGATGCTTTTTTTCTTCCTTTCTCCATTTGACCTACTCCATCTTGACTCTCTCCAGATGCTTTTTTTTTCTTTCTTTCTCACCCAGACTTACTCACTCCAGGTGCGTTTTTTTCTTCCTTTCTCACACTGAACTACTCCCTCTTGACGCTTCCTTTTTCGGGCTTGAATCTCTCCTACTCCATCTTGAATCTCTCCAGATGCTTTTTTTTCTTCCTTTCTCACTCTGACCTACTCCGTCTTGAATCTCTCCATATGCTTTTTTTCTTCCTTTCTGACTCTGACCTACTCCCTCTTGAATCTCTCCAGATGCTTTTTTTTTCTTCCTTTCTGACTCTGACCTACTCCGTCTTGAATCTCTCCATATGCTTTTTTTCTTCCTTTCTGACTCTGACCTACTCCCTCTTGAATCTCTCCAGATGCTTTTTTTTTCTTCCTTTCTGACTCTGACCTACTCCCTCTTGAATCTCTCCAGATGCTTTTTTTTCTTCCTTTCTGACTCTGACCTACTCCCTCTTGAATCTCTCCAGATGCTTTTTTTTCTTCCTTTCTCACTCTGACCTACTCCGTCTTGAATCTCTCCAGATGCTTTTTTTTCTTCCTTTCTCACTCTGACCTACTCCGTCTTGAATCTTTCCATATGCTTTTTTTCTTCCTTTCTGACTCTGACCTACTCCCTCTTGAATCTCTCCAGATGCTTTTTTTTTCTTCCTTTCTGACTCTGACCTACTCCCTCTTGAATCTCTCCAGATGCTTTTTTTTCTTCCTTTCTGACTCTGACCTACTCCGTCTTGAATCTCTCCATATGCTTTTTTTCTTCCTTTCTGACTCTGACCTACTCCCTCTTGAATCTCTCCAGATGCTTTTTTTTCTTCCTTTCTCACTCTGACCTACTCCGTCTTGAATCTCTCCATATGCTTTTTTTCTTCCTTTCTGACTCTGACCTACTCCCTCTTGAATCTCTCCAGATGCTTTTTTTTTCTTCCTTTCTGACTCTGACCTACTCCCTCTTGAATCTCTCCAGATGCTTTTTTTTCTTCCTTTCTGACTCTGACCTACTCCCTCTTGAATCTCTCCAGATGCTTTTTTTTCTTCCTTTCTCACTCTGACCTACTCCGTCTTGAATCTCTCCAGATGCTTTTTTTTCTTCCTTTCTCACTCTGACCTACTCCCTCTTGAATCTCTCCAGATGCTTTTTTTTCTTCCTTTCTCACTCTGACCTACTCCCTCTTGAATCTCTCCCGATGCTTTTTTTTCTTCATTTCTCACTCTGACCTACTCCGTCTTGAATCTCTCCAGATGCTTTTTTTTCTTCCTTTCTCACTCTGACCTACTCCGTCTTGAATCTCTCCAGATGTCTTTTTTTTCTACCTTTCTCACGCAGACCTACTCCGTCTTGAATCTCTCCAGATGCTTTTTTTTCTTCATTTCTCACTCTGACCTACTCCGTCTTGAATCTCTCCAGATGCTTTTTTTTCTTCATTTCTCACTCTGACCTACTCCGTCTTGAATCTCTCCAGATGCTTTTTTTTCTTCCTTTCTCACTCTGACCTACTCCGTCTTGAATCTCTCCAGATGCTTTTTTTCTTCCTTTCTGACTCTGACCTACTCCCTCTTGAATCTCTCCAGATGCTTTTTTTTCTTCCTTTCTCACTCTGACCTACTCCGTCTTGAATCTCTCCAGATGTCTTTTTTTTCTACCTTTCTCACGCAGACCTACTCCCTCTTGACTCTTTTGTGATGCTTTCTTTCTTACTTTCTCACTACGACCTACTCCCTCTTGACTCTCCCCAGATGAATTTTTATTCTTCCTCTTTCACCCCGATCTACTTCCTCTTGACTTTCTTCAGATGCTTTTTTTCTTCCTTTCTCCATTCGACCTACTCCATCTTGACTCTCTGCAGATGCTTTTTTTTCTTTCTTTCTCACCCAGACTAACTCACTCCAGGTGCGTTTTTTTCTTCCTTTCTCACACTGAACTACTCCCTCTTGACGCTTCCTTTTTCGGGCTTGAATCTCTCCTACTCCATCTTGAATCTCTCCAGATGCTTTTTTTTCTTCCTTTCTCACTCTGACCTACTCCGTCTTGAATCTCTCCAGATGCTTTTTTTTCTTCCTTTCTCACTCTGACCTACTCCGTCTTGAATCTCTCCAGATGCTTTTTTTCTTCCTTTCTCACTCTGACCTACTCCCTCTTGAATCTCTCCAGATGCTTTTTTTTCTTCCTTTCTCACTCTGACCTACTCCCTCTTGAATCTCTCCCGATGCTTTTTTTTCTTCATTTCTCACTCTGACCTACTCCGTCTTGAATCTCTCCAGATGCTTTTTTTTCTTCATTTCTCACTCTGACCTACTCCGTCTTGAATCTCTCCAGATGCTTTTTTTCTTCCTTTCTCACTCTGACCTACTCCGTCTTGAATCTCTCCAGATGCTTTTTTTCTTCCTTTCTGACTCTGACCTACTCCCTCTTGAATCTCTCCAGATGCTTTTTTTTCTTCCCTTTCTCACTCTGACCTACTCCGTCTTGAATCTCTCCAGATGTCTTTTTTTCTACCTTTCTCACGCAGACCTACTCCCTCTTGACTCTTTTGTGATGCTTTCTTTCTTACTTTCTCACTACGACCTACTCCCTCTTGACTCTCCCCAGATGAATTTTTATTCTTCCTCTTTCACCCCGATCTACTTCCTCTTGACTTTCTTCAGATGCTTTTTTTCTTCCTTTCTCCATTCGACCTACTCCATCTTGACTCTCTGCAGATGCTTTTTTTTCTTTCTTTCTCACCCACACTAACTCACTCCAGGTGCGTTTTTTTCTTCCTTTCTCACACTGAACTACTCCCTCTTGACGCTTCCTTTTTCGGGCTTGAATCTCTCCTACTCCATCTTGAATCTCTCCAGATGCTTTTTTTTCTTCCTTTCTCACTCTGACCTACTCCGTCTTGAATCTCTCCAGATGCTTTTTTTTCTTCCTTTCTCACTCTGACCTACTCCGTCTTGAATCTCTCCAGATGCTTTTTTTCTTCCTTTCTCACTCTGACCTACTCCCTCTTGAATCTCTCCAGATGCTTTTTTTTCTTCCTTTCTCACTCTGACCTACTCCCTCTTGAATCTCTCCCGATGCTTTTTTTTCTTCATTTCTCACTCTGACCTACTCCCTCTTGAATCTCTCCAGATGCTTTTTTTTCTTCCTTTCTGACTCTGACCTACTCCCTCTTGAATCTCTCCAGATGCTTTTTTTTCTTCCTTTCTCACTCTGACCTACTCCGTCTTGAATCTCTCCAGATGCTTTTTTTTCTTCCTTTCTCACTCTGACCTACTCCGTCTTGAATCTCTCCATATGCTTTTTTTCTTCCTTTCTGACTCTGACCTACTCCCTCTTGAATCTCTCCAGATGCTTTTTTTTTCTTCCTTTCTGACTCTGACCTACTCCCTCTTGAATCTCTCCAGATGCTTTTTTTTCTTCCTTTCTGACTCTGACCTACTCCGTCTTGAATCTCTCCATATGCTTTTTTTCTTCCTTTCTGACTCTGACCTACTCCCTCTTGAATCTCTCCAGATGCTTTTTTTTTCTTCCTTTCTGACTCTGACCTACTCCGTCTTGAATCTCTCCATATGCTTTTTTTCTTCCTTTCTGACTCTGACCTACTCCCTCTTGAATCTCTCCAGATGCTTTTTTTTTCTTCCTTTCTGACTCTGACCTACTCCCTCTTGAATCTCTCCAGATGCTTTTTTTTCTTCCTTTCTGACTCTGACCTACTCCCTCTTGAATCTCTCCAGATGCTTTTTTTTCTTCCTTTCTCACTCTAACCTACTCCGTCTTGAATCTCTCCAGATGCTTTTTTTTCTTCCTTTCTCACTCTGACCTACTCCGTCTTGAATCTCTCCATATGCTTTTTTTCTTCCTTTCTGACTCTGACCTACTCCCTCTTGAATCTCTCCAGATGCTTTTTTTTTCTTCCTTTCTGACTCTGACCTACTCCCTCTTGAATCTCTCCAGATGCTTTTTTTTCTTCCTTTCTGACTCTGACCTACTCCCTCTTGAATCTCTCCAGATGCTTTTTTTTCTTCCTTTCTCACTCTGACCTACTCCGTCTTGAATCTCTCCAGATGCTTTTTTTTCTTCCTTTCTCACTCTGACCTACTCCCTCTTGAATCTCTCCAGATGCTTTTTTTTCTTCCTTTCTCACTCTGACCTACTCCCTCTTGAATCTCTCCCGATGCTTTTTTTTCTTCATTTCTCACTCTGACCTACTCCGTCTTGAATCTCTCCAGATGCTTTTTTTTCTTCCTTTCTCACTCTGACCTACTCCGTCTTGAATCTCTCCAGATGTCTTTTTTTTCTACCTTTCTCACGCAGACCTACTCCGTCTTGAATCTCTCCAGATGCTTTTTTTTCTTCATTTCTCACTCTGACCTACTCCGTCTTGAATCTCTCCAGATGCTTTTTTTTCTTCATTTCTCACTCTGACCTACTCCGTCTTGAATCTCTCCAGATGCTTTTTTTTCTTCCTTTCTCACTCTGACCTACTCCGTCTTGAATCTCTCCAGATGCTTTTTTTCTTCCTTTCTGACTCTGACCTACTCCCTCTTGAATCTCTCCAGATGCTTTTTTTTCTTCCTTTCTCACTCTGACCTACTCCGTCTTGAATCTCTCCAGATGCTTTTTTTCTTCCTTTCTGACTCTGACCTACTCCCTCTTGAATCTCTCCAGATGCTTTTTTTTCTTCCTTTCTCACGCAGACCTACTCCCTCTTGACTCTTTTGTGATGCTTTCTTTCTTACTTTCTCACTACGACCTACTCCCTCTTGACTCTCCCCAGATGAATTTTTATTCTTCCTCTTTCACCCCGATCTACTTCCTCTTGACTTTCTTCAGATGCTTTTTTTCTTCCTTTCTCCATTCGACCTACTCCATCTTGACTCTCTGCAGATGCTTTTTTTTCTTTCTTTCTCACCCAGACTAACTCACTCCAGGTGCGTTTTTTTCTTCCTTTCTCACACTGAACTACTCCCTCTTGACGCTTCCTTTTTCGGGCTTGAATCTCTCCTACTCCATCTTGAATCTCTCCAGATGCTTTTTTTTCTTCCTTTCTCACTCTGACCTACTCCGTCTTGAATCTCTCCAGATGCTTTTTTTTCTTCCTTTCTCACTCTGACCTACTCCGTCTTGAATCTCTCCAGATGCTTTTTTTCTTCCTTTCTCACTCTGACCTACTCCCTCTTGAATCTCTCCAGATGCTTTTTTTTCTTCCTTTCTCACTCTGACCTACTCCCTCTTGAATCTCTCCCGATGCTTTTTTTTCTTCATTTCTCACTCTGACCTACTCCGTCTTGAATCTCTCCAGATGCTTTTTTTTCTTCATTTCTCACTCTGACCTACTCCGTCTTGAATCTCTCCAGATGCTTTTTTTCTTCCTTTCTCACTCTGACCTACTCCGTCTTGAATCTCTCCAGATGCTTTTTTTTCTTCCTTTCTCACTCTGACCTACTCCGTCTTGAATCTCTCCAGATGCTTTTTTTCTTCCTTTCTCACTCTGACCTACTCCCTCTTGAATCTCTCCAGATGCTTTTTTTTCTTCCTTTCTCACTCTGACCTACTCCGTCTTGAATCTCTCCATATGCTTTTTTTCTTCCTTTCTGACTCTGACCTACTCCCTCTTGAATCTCTCCAGATGCTTTTTTTTTCTTCCTTTCTGACTCTGACCTACACCCTCTTGAATCTCTCCAGATGCTTTTTTTCTTCCTTTCTGACTCTGACCTACTCCCTCTTGAATCTCTCCAGATGCTTTTTTTTCTTCCTTTCTCACTCTGACCTACTCCGTCTTGAATCTCTCCAGATGTCTTTTTTTCTACCTTTCTCACGCAGACCTACTCCCTCTTGACTCTTTTGTGATGCTTTCTTTCTTACTTTCTCACTACGACCTACTCCCTCTTGACTCTCCCCAGATGAATTTTTATTCTTCCTCTTTCACCCCGATCTACTTCCTCTTGACTTTCTTCAGATGCTTTTTTTCTTCCTTTCTCCATTCGACCTACTCCATCTTGACTCTCTGCAGATGCTTTTTTTTCTTTCTTTCTCACCCAGACTTACTCACTCCAGGTGCGTTTTTTTCTTCCTTTCTCACACTGAACTACTCCCTCTTGACGCTTCCTTTTTCGGGCTTGAATCTCTCCTACTCCATCTTGAATCTCTCCAGATGCTTTTTTTTCTTCCTTTCTCACTCTGACCTACTCCGTCTTGAATCTCTCCATATGCTTTTTTTCTTCCTTTCTGACTCTGACCTACTCCCTCTTGAATCTCTCCAGATGCTTTTTTTTTCTTCCTTTCTGACTCTGACCTACTCCGTCTTGAATCTCTCCATATGCTTTTTTTCTTCCTTTCTGACTCTGACCTACTCCCTCTTGAATCTCTCCAGATGCTTTTTTTTTCTTCCTTTCTGACTCTGACCTACTCCCTCTTGAATCTCTCCAGATGCTTTTTTTTCTTCCTTTCTGACTCTGACCTACTCCCTCTTGAATCTCTCCAGATGCTTTTTTTTCTTCCTTTCTCACTCTGACCTACTCCGTCTTGAATCTCTCCAGATGCTTTTTTTTCTTCCTTTCTCACTCTGACCTACTCCCTCTTGAATCTCTCCAGATGCTTTTTTTTCTTCCTTTCTCACTCTGACCTACTCCCTCTTGAATCTCTCCCGATGCTTTTTTTTCTTCATTTCTCACTCTGACCTACTCCGTCTTGAATCTCTCCAGATGCTTTTTTTTCTTCCTTTCTCACTCTGACCTACTCCGTCTTGAATCTCTCCATATGCTTTTTTTCTTCCTTTCTGACTCTGACCTACTCCCTCTTGAATCTCTCCAGATGCTTTTTTTTCTTCCTTTCTGACTCTGACCTACTCCCTCTTGAATCTCTCCAGATGCTTTTTTTTCTTCCTTTCTGACTCTGACCTACTCCCTCTTGAATCTCTCCAGATGCTTTTTTTTCTTCCTTTCTCACTCTGACCTACTCCGTCTTGAATCTCTCCAGATGCTTTTTTTTCTTCCTTTCTCACTCTGACCTACTCCCTCTTGAATCTCTCCAGATGCTTTTTTTTCTTCCTTTCTCACTCTGACCTACTCCCTCTTGAATCTCTCCCGATGCTTTTTTTTCTTCATTTCTCACTCTGACCTACTCCGTCTTGAATCTCTCCAGATGCTTTTTTTTCTTCCTTTCTCACTCTGACCTACTCCGTCTTGAATCTCTCCAGATGTCTTTTTTTTCTACCTTTCTCACGCAGACCTACTCCGTCTTGAATCTCTCCAGATGCTTTTTTTTCTTCATTTCTCACTCTGACCTACTCCGTCTTGAATCTCTCCAGATGCTTTTTTTTCTTCATTTCTCACTCTGACCTACTCCGTCTTGAATCTCTCCAGATGCTTTTTTTTCTTCCTTTCTCACTCTGACCTACTCCGTCTTGAATCTCTCCAGATGCTTTTTTTCTTCCTTTCTGACTCTGACCTACTCCCTCTTGAATCTCTCCAGATGCTTTTTTTTCTTCCTTTCTCACTCTGACCTACTCCGTCTTGAATCTCTCCAGATGTCTTTTTTTTCTACCTTTCTCACGCAGACCTACTCCCTCTTGACTCTTTTGTGATGCTTTCTTTCTTACTTTCTCACTACGACCTACTCCCTCTTGACTCTCCCCAGATGAATTTTTATTCTTCCTCTTTCACCCCGATCTACTTCCTCTTGACTTTCTTCAGATGCTTTTTTTCTTCCTTTCTCCATTCGACCTACTCCATCTTGACTCTCTGCAGATGCTTTTTTTTCTTTCTTTCTCACCCAGACTAACTCACTCCAGGTGCGTTTTTTTCTTCCTTTCTCACACTGAACTACTCCCTCTTGACGCTTCCTTTTTCGGGCTTGAATCTCTCCTACTCCATCTTGAATCTCTCCAGATGCTTTTTTTTCTTCCTTTCTCACTCTGACCTACTCCGTCTTGAATCTCTCCAGATGCTTTTTTTTCTTCCTTTCTCACTCTGACCTACTCCGTCTTGAATCTCTCCAGATGCTTTTTTTCTTCCTTTCTCACTCTGACCTACTCCCTCTTGAATCTCTCCAGATGCTTTTTTTTCTTCCTTTCTCACTCTGACCTACTCCCTCTTGAATCTCTCCCGATGCTTTTTTTTCTTCATTTCTCACTCTGACCTACTCCGTCTTGAATCTCTCCAGATGCTTTTTTTTCTTCATTTCTCACTCTGACCTACTCCGTCTTGAATCTCTCCAGATGCTTTTTTTCTTCCTTTCTCACTCTGACCTACTCCGTCTTGAATCTCTCCAGATGCTTTTTTTCTTCCTTTCTGACTCTGACCTACTCCCTCTTGAATCTCTCCAGATGCTTTTTTTTCTTCCCTTTCTCACTCTGACCTACTCCGTCTTGAATCTCTCCAGATGTCTTTTTTTCTACCTTTCTCACGCAGACCTACTCCCTCTTGACTCTTTTGTGATGCTTTCTTTCTTACTTTCTCACTACGACCTACTCCCTCTTGACTCTCCCCAGATGAATTTTTATTCTTCCTCTTTCACCCCGATCTACTTCCTCTTGACTTTCTTCAGATGCTTTTTTTCTTCCTTTCTCCATTCGACCTACTCCATCTTGACTCTCTGCAGATGCTTTTTTTTCTTTCTTTCTCACCCAGACTTACTCACTCCAGGTGCGTTTTTTTCTTCCTTTCTCACACTGAACTACTCCCTCTTGACGCTTCCTTTTTCGGGCTTGAATCTCTCCTACTCCATCTTGAATCTCTCCAGATGCTTTTTTTTCTTCCTTTCTCACTCTGACCTACTCCGTCTTGAATCTCTCCAGATGCTTTTTTTTCTTCCTTTCTCACTCTGACCTACTCCGTCTTGAATCTCTCCAGATGCTTTTTTTCTTCCTTTCTCACTCTGACCTACTCCCTCTTGAATCTCTCCAGATGCTTTTTTTTCTTCCTTTCTCACTCTGACCTACTCCCTCTTGAATCTCTCCCGATGCTTTTTTTTCTTCATTTCTCACTCTGACCTACTCCCTCTTGAATCTCTCCAGATGCTTTTTTTTCTTCCTTTCTGACTCTGACCTACTCCCTCTTGAATCTCTCCCGATGCTTTTTTTTCTTCCTTTCTCACTCTGACCTACTCCGTCTTGAATCTCTCCAGATGCTTTTTTTTCTTCCTTTCTCACTCTGACCTACTCCGTCTTGAATCTCTCCATATGCTTTTTTTCTTCCTTTCTGACTCTGACCTACTCCCTCTTGAATCTCTCCAGATGCTTTTTTTTTCTTCCTTTCTGACTCTGACCTACTCCCTCTTGAATCTCTCCAGATGCTTTTTTTTCTTCCTTTCTGACTCTGACCTACTCCCTCTTGAATCTCTCCAGATGCTTTTTTTTCTTCCTTTCTCACTCTGACCTACTCCGTCTTGAATCTCTCCAGATGCTTTTTTTTCTTCCTTTCTCACTCTGACCTACTCCCTCTTGAATCTCTCCCGATGCTTTTTTTTCTTCATTTCTCACTCTGACCTACTCCGTCTTGAATCTCTCCAGATGCTTTTTTTTCTTCCTTTCTCACTCTGACCTACTCCGTCTTGAATCTCTCCAGATGTCTTTTTTTTCTACCTTTCTCACGCAGACCTACTCCGTCTTGAATCTCTCCAGATGCTTTTTTTTCTTCATTTCTCACTCTGACCTACTCCGTCTTGAATCTCTCCAGATGCTTTTTTTTCTTCATTTCTCACTCTGACCTACTCCGTCTTGAATCTCTCCAGATGCTTTTTTTTCTTCCTTTCTCACTCTGACCTACTCCGTCTTGAATCTCTCCAGATGCTTTTTTTCTTCCTTTCTGACTCTGACCTACTCCCTCTTGAATCTCTCCAGATGCTTTTTTTTCTTCCTTTCTCACTCTGACCTACTCCGTCTTGAATCTCTCCAGATGTCTTTTTTTTCTACCTTTCTCACGCAGACCTACTCCCTCTTGACTCTTTTGTGATGCTTTCTTTCTTACTTTCTCACTACGACCTACTCCCTCTTGACTCTCCCCAGATGAATTTTTATTCTTCCTCTTTCACCCCGATCTACTTCCTCTTGACTTTCTTCAGATGCTTTTTTTCTTCCTTTCTCCATTCGACCTACTCCATCTTGACTCTCTGCAGATGCTTTTTTTTCTTTCTTTCTCACCCACACTAACTCACTCCAGGTGCGTTTTTTTCTTCCTTTCTCACACTGAACTACTCCCTCTTGACGCTTCCTTTTTCGGGCTTGAATCTCTCCTACTCCATCTTGAATCTCTCCAGATGCTTTTTTTTCTTCCTTTCTCACTCTGACCTACTCCGTCTTGAATCTCTCCAGATGCTTTTTTTTCTTCCTTTCTCACTCTGACCTACTCCGTCTTGAATCTCTCCAGATGCTTTTTTTCTTCCTTTCTCACTCTGACCTACTCCCTCTTGAATCTCTCCTGATGCTTTTTTTTCTTCCTTTCTCACTCTGACCTACTCCCTCTTGAATCTCTCCCGATGCTTTTTTTTCTTCATTTCTCACTCTGACCTACTCCCTCTTGAATCTCTCCAGATGCTTTTTTTTCTTCCTTTCTGACTCTGACCTACTCCCTCTTGAATCTCTCCAGATGCTTTTTTTTCTTCCTTTCTCACTCTGACCTACTCCGTCTTGAATCTCTCCAGATGCTTTTTTTTCTTCCTTTCTCACTCTGACCTACTCCGTCTTGAATCTCTCCATATGCTTTTTTTCTTCCTTTCTGACTCTGACCTACTCCCTCTTGAATCTCTCCAGATGCTTTTTTTTTCTTCCTTTCTGACTCTGACCTACTCCCTCTTGAATCTCTCCAGATGCTTTTTTTTCTTCCTTTCTGACTCTGACCTACTCCCTCTTGAATCTCTCCAGATGCTTTTTTTTTCTTCCTTTCTCACTCTGACCTACTCCGTCTTGAATCTCTCCATATGCTTTTTTTCTTCCTTTCTGACTCTGACCTACTCCCTCTTGAATCTCTCCAGATGCTTTTTTTTCTTCCTTTCTGACTCTGACCTACTCCGTCTTGAATCTCTCCATATGCTTTTTTTCTTCCTTTCTGACTCTGACCTACTCCCTCTTGAATCTCTCCAGATGCTTTTTTTTTCTTCCTTTCTGACTCTGACCTACTCCCTCTTGAATCTCTCCAGATGCTTTTTTTTCTTCCTTTCTGACTCTGACCTACTCCGTCTTGAATCTCTCCATATGCTTTTTTTCTTCCTTTCTGACTCTGACCTACTCCCTCTTGAATCTCTCCAGATGCTTTTTTTTTCTTCCTTTCTGACTCTGACCTACTCCCTCTTGAATCTCTCCAGATGCTTTTTTTTCTTCCTTTCTGACTCTGACCTACTCCCTCTTGAATCTCTCCAGATGCTTTTTTTTCTTCCTTTCTCACTCTAACCTACTCCGTCTTGAATCTCTCCAGATGCTTTTTTTTCTTCCTTTCTCACTCTGACCTACTCCGTCTTGAATCTCTCCATATGCTTTTTTTCTTCCTTTCTGACTCTGACCTACTCCCTCTTGAATCTCTCCAGATGCTTTTTTTTTCTTCCTTTCTGACTCTGACCTACTCCCTCTTGAATCTCTCCAGATGCTTTTTTTTCTTCCTTTCTGACTCTGACCTACTCCCTCTTGAATCTCTCCAGATGCTTTTTTTTCTTCCTTTCTCACTCTGACCTACTCCGTCTTGAATCTCTCCAGATGCTTTTTTTTCTTCCTTTCTCACTCTGACCTACTCCCTCTTGAATCTCTCCAGATGCTTTTTTTTCTTCCTTTCTCACTCTGACCTACTCCCTCTTGAATCTCTCCCGATGCTTTTTTTTCTTCATTTCTCACTCTGACCTACTCCGTCTTGAATCTCTCCAGATGCTTTTTTTTCTTCCTTTCTCACTCTGACCTACTCCGTCTTGAATCTCTCCAGATGTCTTTTTTTTCTACCTTTCTCACGCAGACCTACTCCGTCTTGAATCTCTCCAGATGCTTTTTTTTCTTCATTTCTCACTCTGACCTACTCCGTCTTGAATCTCTCCAGATGCTTTTTTTTCTTCATTTCTCACTCTGACCTACTCCGTCTTGAATCTCTCCAGATGCTTTTTTTTCTTCCTTTCTCACTCTGACCTACTCCGTCTTGAATCTCTCCAGATGCTTTTTTTCTTCCTTTCTGACTCTGACCTACTCCCTCTTGAATCTCTCCAGATGCTTTTTTTTCTTCCTTTCTCACTCTGACCTACTCCGTCTTGAATCTCTCCAGATGCTTTTTTTCTTCCTTTCTGACTCTGACCTACTCCCTCTTGAATCTCTCCAGATGCTTTTTTTTCTTCCTTTCTCACGCAGACCTACTCCCTCTTGACTCTTTTGTGATGCTTTCTTTCTTACTTTCTCACTACGACCTACTCCCTCTTGACTCTCCCCAGATGAATTTTTATTCTTCCTCTTTCACCCCGATCTACTTCCTCTTGACTTTCTTCAGATGCTTTTTTTCTTCCTTTCTCCATTCGACCTACTCCATCTTGACTCTCTGCAGATGCTTTTTTTTCTTTCTTTCTCACCCAGACTAACTCACTCCAGGTGCGTTTTTTTCTTCCTTTCTCACACTGAACTACTCCCTCTTGACGCTTCCTTTTTCGGGCTTGAATCTCTCCTACTCCATCTTGAATCTCTCCAGATGCTTTTTTTTCTTCCTTTCTCACTCTGACCTACTCCGTCTTGAATCTCTCCAGATGCTTTTTTTTCTTCCTTTCTCACTCTGACCTACTCCGTCTTGAATCTCTCCAGATGCTTTTTTTCTTCCTTTCTCACTCTGACCTACTCCCTCTTGAATCTCTCCAGATGCTTTTTTTTCTTCCTTTCTCACTCTGACCTACTCCCTCTTGAATCTCTCCCGATGCTTTTTTTTCTTCATTTCTCACTCTGACCTACTCCGTCTTGAATCTCTCCAGATGCTTTTTTTTCTTCATTTCTCACTCTGACCTACTCCGTCTTGAATCTCTCCAGATGCTTTTTTTCTTCCTTTCTCACTCTGACCTACTCCGTCTTGAATCTCTCCAGATGCTTTTTTTTCTTCCTTTCTCACTCTGACCTACTCCGTCTTGAATCTCTCCAGATGCTTTTTTTCTTCCTTTCTCACTCTGACCTACTCCCTCTTGAATCTCTCCAGATGCTTTTTTTTCTTCCTTTCTCACTCTGACCTACTCCGTCTTGAATCTCTCCATATGCTTTTTTTCTTCCTTTCTGACTCTGACCTACTCCCTCTTGAATCTCTCCAGATGCTTTTTTTTTCTTCCTTTCTGACTCTGACCTACTCCCTCTTGAATCTCTCCAGATGCTTTTTTTCTTCCTTTCTGACTCTGACCTACTCCCTCTTGAATCTCTCCAGATGCTTTTTTTTCTTCCTTTCTCACTCTGACCTACTCCGTCTTGAATCTCTCCAGATGTCTTTTTTTCTACCTTTCTCACGCAGACCTACTCCCTCTTGACTCTTTTGTGATGCTTTCTTTCTTACTTTCTCACTACGACCTACTCCCTCTTGACTCTCCCCAGATGAATTTTTATTCTTCCTCTTTCACCCCGATCTACTTCCTCTTGACTTTCTTCAGATGCTTTTTTTCTTCCTTTCTCCATTCGACCTACTCCATCTTGACTCTCTGCAGATGCTTTTTTTTCTTTCTTTCTCACCCAGACTTACTCACTCCAGGTGCGTTTTTTTCTTCCTTTCTCACACTGAACTACTCCCTCTTGACGCTTCCTTTTTCGGGCTTGAATCTCTCCTACTCCATCTTGAATCTCTCCAGATGCTTTTTTTTCTTCCTTTCTCACTCTGACCTACTCCGTCTTGAATCTCTCCATATGCTTTTTTTCTTCCTTTCTGACTCTGACCTACTCCCTCTTGAATCTCTCCAGATGCTTTTTTTTTCTTCCTTTCTGACTCTGACCTACTCCGTCTTGAATCTCTCCATATGCTTTTTTACTTCCTTTCTGACTCTGACCTACTCCCTCTTGAATCTCTCCAGATGCTTTTTTTTTCTTCCTTTCTGACTCTGACCTACTCCCTCTTGAATCTCTCCAGATGCTTTTTTTTCTTCCTTTCTGACTCTGACCTACTCCCTCTTGAATCTCTCCAGATGCTTTTTTTTCTTCCTTTCTCACTCTGACCTACTCCGTCTTGAATCTCTCCAGATGCTTTTTTTTCTTCCTTTCTCACTCTGACCTACTCCCTCTTGAATCTCTCCAGATGCTTTTTTTTCTTCCTTTCTCACTCTGACCTACTCCCTCTTGAATCTCTCCCGATGCTTTTTTTTCTTCATTTCTCACTCTGACCTACTCCGTCTTGAATCTCTCCAGATGCTTTTTTTTCTTCCTTTCTCACTCTGACCTACTCCGTCTTGAATCTCTCCATATGCTTTTTTTCTTCCTTTCTGACTCTGACCTACTCCCTCTTGAATCTCTCCAGATGCTTTTTTTTCTTCCTTTCTGACTCTGACCTACTCCCTCTTGAATCTCTCCAGATGCTTTTTTTTCTTCCTTTCTGACTCTGACCTACTCCCTCTTGAATCTCTCCAGATGCTTTTTTTTCTTCCTTTCTCACTCTGACCTACTCCGTCTTGAATCTCTCCAGATGCTTTTTTTTCTTCCTTTCTCACTCTGACCTACTCCCTCTTGAATCTCTCCAGATGCTTTTTTTTCTTCCTTTCTCACTCTGACCTACTCCCTCTTGAATCTCTCCCGATGCTTTTTTTTCTTCATTTCTCACTCTGACCTACTCCGTCTTGAATCTCTCCAGATGCTTTTTTTTCTTCCTTTCTCACTCTGACCTACTCCGTCTTGAATCTCTCCAGATGTCTTTTTTTTCTACCTTTCTCACGCAGACCTACTCCGTCTTGAATCTCTCCAGATGCTTTTTTTTCTTCATTTCTCACTCTGACCTACTCCGTCTTGAATCTCTCCAGATGCTTTTTTTTCTTCATTTCTCACTCTGACCTACTCCGTCTTGAATCTCTCCAGATGCTTTTTTTTCTTCCTTTCTCACTCTGACCTACTCCGTCTTGAATCTCTCCAGATGCTTTTTTTCTTCCTTTCTGACTCTGACCTACTCCCTCTTGAATCTCTCCAGATGCTTTTTTTTCTTCCTTTCTCACTCTGACCTACTCCGTCTTGAATCTCTCCAGATGTCTTTTTTTTCTACCTTTCTCACGCAGACCTACTCCCTCTTGACTCTTTTGTGATGCTTTCTTTCTTACTTTCTCACTACGACCTACTCCCTCTTGACTCTCCCCAGATGAATTTTTATTCTTCCTCTTTCACCCCGATCTACTTCCTCTTGACTTTCTTCAGATGCTTTTTTTCTTCCTTTCTCCATTCGACCTACTCCATCTTGACTCTCTGCAGATGCTTTTTTTCTTTCTTTCTCACCCAGACTAACTCACTCCAGGTGCGTTTTTTTCTTCCTTTCTCACACTGAACTACTCCCTCTTGACGCTTCCTTTTTCGGGCTTGAATCTCTCCTACTCCATCTTGAATCTCTCCAGATGCTTTTTTTTCTTCCTTTCTCACTCTGACCTACTCCGTCTTGAATCTCTCCAGATGCTTTTTTTTCTTCCTTTCTCACTCTGACCTACTCCGTCTTGAATCTCTCCAGATGCTTTTTTTCTTCCTTTCTCACTCTGACCTACTCCCTCTTGAATCTCTCCAGATGCTTTTTTTTCTTCCTTTCTCACTCTGACCTACTCCCTCTTGAATCTCTCCCGATGCTTTTTTTTCTTCATTTCTCACTCTGACCTACTCCGTCTTGAATCTCTCCAGATGCTTTTTTTTCTTCATTTCTCACTCTGACCTACTCCGTCTTGAATCTCTCCAGATGCTTTTTTTCTTCCTTTCTCACTCTGACCTACTCCGTCTTGAATCTCTCCAGATGCTTTTTTTCTTCCTTTCTGACTCTGACCTACTCCCTCTTGAATCTCTCCAGATGCTTTTTTTTCTTCCTTTCTCACTCTGACCTACTCCGTCTTGAATCTCTCCAGATGTCTTTTTTTCTACCTTTCTCACGCAGACCTACTCCCTCTTGACTCTTTTGTGATGCTTTCTTTCTTACTTTCTCACTACGACCTACTCCCTCTTGACTCTCCCCAGATGAATTTTTATTCTTCCTCTTTCACCCCGATCTACTTCCTCTTGACTTTCTTCAGATGCTTTTTTTCTTCCTTTCTCCATTCGACCTACTCCATCTTGACTCTCTGCAGATGCTTTTTTTTCTTTCTTTCTCACCCAGACTTACTCACTCCAGGTGCGTTTTTTTCTTCCTTTCTCACACTGAACTACTCCCTCTTGACGCTTCCTTTTTCGGGCTTGAATCTCTCCTACTCCATCTTGAATCTCTCCAGATGCTTTTTTTTCTTCCTTTCTCACTCTGACCTACTCCGTCTTGAATCTCTCCAGATGCTTTTTTTTCTTCCTTTCTCACTCTGACCTACTCCGTCTTGAATCTCTCCAGATGCTTTTTTTCTTCCTTTCTCACTCTGACCTACTCCCTCTTGAATCTCTCCAGATGCTTTTTTTTCTTCCTTTCTCACTCTGACCTACTCCCTCTTGAATCTCTCCCGATGCTTTTTTTTCTTCATTTCTCACTCTGACCTACTCCGTCTTGAATCTCTCCAGATGCTTTTTTTCCTTCATTTCTCACTCTGACCTACTCCGTCTTGAATCTCTTCAGATGCTTTTTTTTCTTCCTTTCTCAGTCTGACCTACTCCGTCTTGAATCTCTCCAGATGCTTTTTTTTCTTCCTTTCTCACTCTGACCTACTCCGTCTTGAATCTCTCCAGATGCTTTTTTTCTTCCTTTCTCACTCTGACCTACTCCGTCTTGAATCTCTCCAGATGCTTTTTTTTCTTCATTTCTCACTCTGACCTACTCCGTCTTGAATCTCTCCAGATGCTTTTTTTTCTTCCTTTCTCACTCTGACCTACTCCGTCTTGAATCTCTCCAGATGCTTTTTTTTCTTCCTTTCTCACTCTGACCTACTCCGTCTTGAATCTCTCCAGATGCTTTTTTTTCTTCATTTCTCACTCTGACCTACTCCGTCTTGAATCTCTCCAGATGCTTTTTTTTCTTCCTTTCTCACTCGGACCTACTCCGTCTTGAATCTCTCCAGATGCTTTTTTTTCTTCCTTTCTCACTCCGACCTACTCCCTCTTGAATCTCTCCAGATGCTTTTTTTTCTTCCTTTCTCACTTTGACCTACTCCCTCTTGAATCTCTCCCGATGCTTTTTTTTCTTCCTTTCTCACTCTGACCTACTCCGTCTTGAATCTCTCCATATGCTTTTTTTCTTCCTTTCTGACTCTGACCTACTCCCTCTTGAATCTCTCCAGATGCTTTTTTTTTCTTCCTTTCTGACTCTGACCTACTCCCTCTTGAATCTCTCCAGATGCTTTTTTTTCTTCCTTTCTGACTCTGACCTACTCCCTCTTGAATCTCTCCAGATGCTTTTTTTTCTTCCTTTCTCACTCTGACCTACTCCGTCTTGAATCTCTCCAGATGCTTTTTTTTCTTCCTTTCTCACTCTGACCTACTCCCTCTTGAATCTCTCCAGATGCTTTTTTTTCTTCCTTTCTCACTCTGACCTACTCCCTCTTGAATCTCTCCCGATGCTTTTTTTTCTTCATTTCTCACTCTGACCTACTCCGTCTTGAATCTCTCCAGATGCTTTTTTTTCTTCATTTCTCACTCTGACCTACTCCGTCTTGAATCTCTCCAGATGCTTTTTTTTCTTCCTTTCTCACTCTGACCTACTCCGTCTTGAATCTCTCCAGATGCTTTTTTTCTTCCTTTCTGACTCTGACCTACTCCCTCTTGAATCTCTCCAGATGCTTTTTTTTCTTCCTTTCTCACTCGGACCTACTCCGTCTTGAATCTCTCCAGATGTCTTTTTTTTCTACCTTTCTCACGCAGACCTACTCCGTCTTGAATCTCTCCAGATGCTTTTTTTTCTTCATTTCTCACTCAGACCTACTCCGTCTTGAATCTCTCCAGATGCTTTTTTTTCTTCATTTCTCACTCTGACCTACTCCGTCTTGAATCTCTCCAGATGCTTTTTTTTCTTCCTTTCTCACTCTGACCTACTCCGTCTTGAATCTCTCCAGATGCATTTTTTCTTCCTTTCTGACTCTGACCTACTCCCTCTTGAATCTCTCCAGATGCTTTTTTTTCTTCCTTTCTCACTCTGACCTACTCCGTCTTGAATCTCTCCAGATGTCTTTTTTTCTACCTTTCTCACGCAGACCTACTCCCTCTTGACTCTCCCCAGATGAATTTTTATTCTTCCTCTTTCACCCCGATCTACTTCCTCTTGACTTTCTTCAGATGCTTTTTTTCTTCCTTTCTCCATTCGACCTACTCCATCTTGACTCTCTGCAGATGCTTTTTTTTCTTTCTTTCTCACCCAGACTTACTCACTCCAGGTGCGTTTTTTTCTTCCTTTCTCACACTGAACTACTCCCTCTTGACGCTTCCTTTTTCGGGCTTGAATCTCTCCTACTCCATCTTGAATCTCTCCAGATGCTTTTTTTTCTTCCTTTCTCACTCTGACCTACTCCGTCTTGAATCTCTCCAGATGCTTTTTTTTCTTCCTTTCTCACTCTGACCTACTCCGTCTTGAATCTCTCCAGATGCTTTTTTTCTTCCTTTCTCACTCTGACCTACTCCCTCTTGAATCTCTCCAGATGCTTTTTTTTCTTCCTTTCTCACTCGGACCTACTCCGTCTTGAATCTCTCCAGATGTCTTTTTTTTCTACCTTTCTCACGCAGACCTACTCCGTCTTGAATCTCTCCAGATGCTTTTTTTTCTTCATTTCTCACTCTGACCTACTCCGTCTTGAATCTCTCCAGATGCTTTTTTTTCTTCATTTCTAACTCTGACCTACTCCGTCTTGAATCTCTCCAGATGCTTTTTTTTCTTCCTTTCTCACTCTGACCTACTCCGTCTTGAATCTCTCCAGATGCTTTTTTTCTTCCTTTCTGACTCTGACCTACTCCCTCTTGAATCTCTCCAGATGCTTTTTTTTCTTCCTTTCTCACTCTGACCTACTCCGTCTTGAATCTCTCCAGATGTCTTTTTTTTCTACCTTTCTCACGCAGACCTACTCCCTCTTGACTCTTTTGTGATGCTTTCTTTCTTACTTTCTCACTACGACCTACTCCCTCTTGACTCTCCCCAGATGAATTTTTATTCTTCCTCTTTCACCCCGATCTACTTCCTCTTGACTTTCTTCAGATGCTTTTTTTCTTCCTTTCTCCATTCGACCTACTCCATCTTGACTCTCTGCAGATGCTTTTTTTTCTTTCTTTCTCACCCAGACTAACTCACTCCAGGTGCGTTTTTTTCTTCCTTTCTCACACTGAACTACTCCCTCTTGACGCTTCCTTTTTCGGGCTTGAATCTCTCCTACTCCATCTTGAATCTCTCCAGATGCTTTTTTTTCTTCCTTTCTCACTCTGACCTACTCCGTCTTGAATCTCTCCAGATGCTTTTTTTTCTTCCTTTCTCACTCTGACCTACTCCGTCTTGAATCTCTCCAGATGCTTTTTTTCTTCCTTTCTGACTCTGACCTACTCCCTCTTGAATCTCTCCAGATGCTTTTTTTTCTTCCTTTCTCACTCTGACCTACTCCGTCTTGAATCTCTCCAGATGCTTTTTTTCTTCCTTTCTCACTCTGACCTACTCCCTCTTGAATCTCTCCAGATGCTTTTTTTTCTTCCTTTCTCACTCTGACCTACTCCCTCTTGAATCTCTCCCGATGCTTTTTTTTTCTTCATTTCTCACTCTGACCTACTCCGTCTTGAATCTCTCCAGATGCTTTTTTTTCTTCATTTCTCACTCTGACCTACTCCGTCTTGAATCTCTCCAGATGCTTTTTTTCTTCCTTTCTCACTCTGACCTACTCCGTCTTGAATCTCTCCAGATGCTTTTTTTTCTTCCTTTCTCACTCTGACCTACTCCGTCTTGAATCTCTCCAGATGCTTTTTTTCTTCCTTTCTCACTCTGACCTACTCCCTCTTGAATCTCTCCAGATGCTTTTTTTTCTTCCTTTCTCACTCTGACCTACTCCGTCTTGAATCTCTCCATATGCTTTTTTTCTTCCTTTCTGACTCTGACCTACTCCCTCTTGAATCTCTCCAGATGCTTTTTTTTTCTTCCTTTCTGACTCTGACCTACTCCCTCTTGAATCTCTCCAGATGCTTTTTTTCTTCCTTTCTGACTCTGACCTACTCCCTCTTGAATCTCTCCAGATGCTTTTTTTTCTTCCTTTCTCACTCTGACCTACTCCGTCTTGAATCTCTCCAGATGTCTTTTTTTCTACCTTTCTCACGCAGACCTACTCCCTCTTGACTCTTTTGTGATGCTTTCTTTCTTACTTTCTCACTACGACCTACTCCCTCTTGACTCTCCCCAGATGAATTTTTATTCTTCCTCTTTCACCCCGATCTACTTCCTCTTGACTTTCTTCAGATGCTTTTTTTCTTCCTTTCTCCATTCGACCTACTCCATCTTGACTCTCTGCAGATGCTTTTTTTTCTTTCTTTCTCACCCAGACTTACTCACTCCAGGTGCGTTTTTTTCTTCCTTTCTCACACTGAACTACTCCCTCTTGACGCTTCCTTTTTCGGGCTTGAATCTCTCCTACTCCATCTTGAATCTCTCCAGATGCTTTTTTTTCTTCCTTTCTCACTCTGACCTACTCCGTCTTGAATCTCTCCATATGCTTTTTTTCTTCCTTTCTGACTCTGACCTACTCCCTCTTGAATCTCTCCAGATGCTTTTTTTTTTCTTCCTTTCTGACTCTGACCTACTCCGTCTTGAATCTCTCCATATGCTTTTTTTCTTCCTTTCTGACTCTGACCTACTCCCTCTTGAATCTCTCCAGATGCTTTTTTTTTCTTCCTTTCTGACTCTGACCTACTCCCTCTTGAATCTCTCCAGATGCTTTTTTTTCTTCCTTTCTGACTCTGACCTACTCCCTCTTGAATCTCTCCAGATGCTTTTTTTTCTTCCTTTCTCACTCTGACCTACTCCGTCTTGAATCTCTCCAGATGCTTTTTTTTCTTCCTTTCTCACTCTGACCTACTCCCTCTTGAATCTCTCCAGATGCTTTTTTTTCTTCCTTTCTCACTCTGACCTACTCCCTCTTGAATCTCTCCCGATGCTTTTTTTTCTTCCTTTCTCACTCTGACCTACTCCGTCTTGAATCTCTCCAGATGCTTTTTTTTCTTCCTTTCTCACTCTGACCTACTCCGTCTTGAATCTCTCCAGATGTCTTTTTTTTCTACCTTTCTCACGCAGACCTACTCCGTCTTGAATCTCTCCAGATGCTTTTTTTTCTTCATTTCTCACTCTGACCTACTCCGTCTTGAATCTCTCCAGATGCTTTTTTTTCTTCATTTCTCACTCTGACCTACTCCGTCTTGAATCTCTCCAGATGCTTTTTTTTCTTCCTTTCTCACTCTGACCTACTCCGTCTTGAATCTCTCCAGATGCTTTTTTTCTTCCTTTCTGACTCTGACCTACTCCCTCTTGAATCTCTCCAGATGCTTTTTTTTCTTCCTTTCTCACTCTGACCTACTCCGTCTTGAATCTCTCCAGATGTCTTTTTTTTCTACCTTTCTCACGCAGACCTACTCCCTCTTGACTCTTTTGTGATGCTTTCTTTCTTACTTTCTCACTACGACCTACTCCCTCTTGACTCTCCCCAGATGAATTTTTATTCTTCCTCTTTCACCCCGATCTACTTCCTCTTGACTTTCTTCAGATGCTTTTTTTCTTCCTTTCTCCATTCGACCTACTCCATCTTGACTCTCTGCAGATGCTTTTTTTTCTTTCTTTCTCACCCAGACTAACTCACTCCAGGTGCGTTTTTTTCTTCCTTTCTCACACTGAACTACTCCCTCTTGACGCTTCCTTTTTCGGGCTTGAATCTCTCCTACTCCATCTTGAATCTCTCCTGATGCTTTTTTTTCTTCCTTTCTCACTCTGACCTACTCCGTCTTGAATCTCTCCAGATGCTTTTTTTTCTTCCTTTCTCACTCTGACCTACTCCGTCTTGAATCTCTCCAGATGCTTTTTTTCTTCCTTTCTCACTCTGACCTACTCCCTCTTGAATCTCTCCAGATGCTTTTTTTTCTTCCTTTCTCACTCTGACCTACTCCCTCTTGAATCTCTCCCGATGCTTTTTTTTCTTCATTTCTCACTCTGACCTACTCCCTCTTGAATCTCTCCAGATGCTTTTTTTTCTTCCTTTCTGACTCTGACCTACTCCCTCTTGAATCTCTCCAGATGCTTTTTTTTCTTCCTTTCTCACTCTGACCTACTCCGTCTTGAATCTCTCCAGATGCTTTTTTTTCTTCCTTTCTCACTCTGACCTACTCCGTCTTGAATCTCTCCATATGCTTTTTTTCTTCCTTTCTGACTCTGACCTACTCCCTCTTGAATCTCTCCAGATGCTTTTTTTTTCTTCCTTTCTCACTCTGACCTACTCCCTCTTGAATCTCTCCCGATGCTTTTTTTTCTTCATTTCTCACTCTGACCTACTCCGTCTTGAATCTCTCCAGATGCTTTTTTTTCTTCCTTTCTCACTCTGACCTACTCCGTCTTGAATCTCTCCAGATGTCTTTTTTTTCTACCTTTCTCACGCAGACCTACTCCGTCTTGAATCTCTCCAGATGCTTTTTTTTCTTCATTTCTCACTCTGACCTACTCCGTCTTGAATCTCTCCAGATGCTTTTTTTTCTTCATTTCTCACTCTGACCTACTCCGTCTTGAATCTCTCCAGATGCTTTTTTTTCTTCCTTTCTCACTCTGACCTACTCCGTCTTGAATCTCTCCAGATGCTTTTTTTCTTCCTTTCTGACTCTGACCTACTCCCTCTTGAATCTCTCCAGATGCTTTTTTTTCTTCCTTTCTCACTCTGACCTACTCCGTCTTGAATCTCTCCAGATGTCTTTTTTTTCTACCTTTCTCACGCAGACCTACTCCCTCTTGACTCTTTTGTGATGCTTTCTTTCTTACTTTCTCACTACGACCTACTCCCTCTTGACTCTCCCCAGATGAATTTTTATTCTTCCTCTTTCACCCCGATCTACTTCCTCTTGACTTTCTTCAGATGCTTTTTTTCTTCCTTTCTCCATTCGACCTACTCCATCTTGACTCTCTGCAGATGCTTTTTTTTCTTTCTTTCTCACCCAGACTAACTCACTCCAGGTGCGTTTTTTTCTTCCTTTCTCACACTGAACTACTCCCTCTTGACGCTTCCTTTTTCGGGCTTGAATATCTCCTACTCCATCTTGAATCTCTCCAGATGCTTTTTTTTCTTCCTTTCTCACTCTGACCTACTCCGTCTTGAATCTCTCCAGATGCTTTTTTTTCTTCCTTTCTCACTCTGACCTACTCCGTCTTGAATCTCTCCAGATGCTTTTTTTCTTCCTTTCTCACTCTGACCTACTCCCTCTTGAATCTCTCCAGATGCTTTTTTTTCTTCCTTTCTCACTCTGACCTACTCCCTCTTGAATCTCTCCCGATGCTTTTTTTTCTTCATTTCTCACTCTGACCTACTCCGTCTTGAATCTCTCCAGATGCTTTTTTTTCTTCATTTCTCACTCTGACCTACTCCGTCTTGAATCTCTCCAGATGCTTTTTTTCTTCCTTTCTCACTCTGACCTACTCCGTCTTGAATCTCTCCAGATGCTTTTTTTTCTTCCTTTCTCACTCTGACCTACTCCGTCTTGAATCTCTCCAGATGCTTTTTTTCTTCCTTTCTCACTCTAACCTACTCCGTCTTGAATCTCTCCAGATGCTTTTTTTTCTTCCTTTCTCACTCTGACCTACTCCGTCTTGAATCTCTCCATATGCTTTTTTTCTTCCTTTCTGACTCTGACCTACTCCCTCTTGAATCTCTCCAGATGCTTTTTTTTTCTTCCTTTCTGACTCTGACCTACTCCCTCTTGAATCTCTCCAGATGCTTTTTTTTCTTCCTTTCTGACTCTGACCTACTCCCTCTTGAATCTCTCCAGATGCTTTTTTTTCTTCCTTTCTCACTCTGACCTACTCCGTCTTGAATCTCTCCAGATGCTTTTTTTTCTTCCTTTCTCACTCTGACCTACTCCCTCTTGAATCTCTCCAGATGCTTTTTTTTCTTCCTTTCTCACTCTGACCTACTCCCTCTTGAATCTCTCCCGATGCTTTTTTTTCTTCCTTTCTCACTCTGACCTACTCCGTCTTGAATCTCTCCAGATGCTTTTTTTTCTTCCTTTCTCACTCTGACCTACTCCGTCTTGAATCTCTCCAGATGTCTTTTTTTTCTACCTTTCTCACGCAGACCTACTCCGTCTTGAATCTCTCCAGATGCTTTTTTTTCTTCATTTCTCACTCTGACCTACTCCGTCTTGAATCTCTCCAGATGCTTTTTTTTCTTCATTTCTCACTCTGACCTACTCCGTCTTGAATCTCTCCAGATGCTTTTTTTTCTTCCTTTCTCACTCTGACCTACTCCGTCTTGAATCTCTCCAGATGCTTTTTTTCTTCCTTTCTGACTCTGACCTACTCCCTCTTGAATCTCTCCAGATGCTTTTTTTTTCTTCCTTTCTCACTCTGACCTACTCCGTCTTGAATCTCTCCAGATGTCTTTTTTTTCTACCTTTCTCACGCAGACCTACTCCCTCTTGACTCTTTTGTGATGCTTTCTTTCTTACTTTCTCACTACGACCTACTCCCTCTTGACTCTCCCCAGATGAATTTTTATTCTTCCTCTTTCACCCCGATCTACTTCCTCTTGACTTTCTTCAGATGCTTTTTTTCTTCCTTTCTCCATTCGACCTACTCCATCTTGACTCTCTGCAGATGCTTTTTTTTCTTTCTTTCTCACCCAGACTAACTCACTCCAGGTGCGTTTTTTTCTTCCTTTCTCACACTGAACTACTCCCTCTTGACGCTTCCTTTTTCGGGCTTGAATCTCTCCTACTCCATCTTGAATCTCTCCAGATGCTTTTTTTTCTTCCTTTCTCACTCTGACCTACTCCGTCTTGAATCTCTCCAGATGCTTTTTTTTCTTCCTTTCTCACTCTGACCTACTCCGTCTTGAATCTCTCCAGATGCTTTTTTTCTTCCTTTCTCACTCTGACCTACTCCCTCTTGAATCTCTCCAGATGCTTTTTTTTCTTCCTTTCTCACTCTGACCTACTCCCTCTTGAATCTCTCCCGATGCTTTTTTTTCTTCATTTCTCACTCTGACCTACTCCCTCTTGAATCTCTCCAGATGCTTTTTTTTCTTCCTTTCTGACTCTGACCTACTCCCTCTTGAATCTCTCCAGATGCTTTTTTTTCTTCCTTTCTCACTCTGACCTACTCCGTCTTGAATCTCTCCAGATGCTTTTTTTTCTTCCTTTCTCACTCTGACCTACTCCGTCTTGAATCTCTCCATATGCTTTTTTTCTTCCTTTCTGACTCTGACCTACTCCCTCTTGAATCTCTCCAGATGCTTTTTTTTTCTTCCTTTCTGACTCTGACCTACTCCCTCTTGAATCTCTCCAGATGCTTTTTTTTCTTCCTTTCTGACTCTGACCTACTCCGTCTTGAATCTCTCCATATGCTTTTTTTCTTCCTTTCTGACTCTGACCTACTCCCTCTTGAATCTCTCCAGATGCTTTTTTTTTCTTCCTTTCTGACTCTGACCTACTCCGTCTTGAATCTCTCCATATGCTTTTTTTCTTCCTTTCTGACTCTGACCTACTCCCTCTTGAATCTCTCCAGATGCTTTTTTTTTCTTCCTTTCTGACTCTGACCTACTCCCTCTTGAATCTCTCCAGATGCTTTTTTTTCTTCCTTTCTGACTCTGACCTACTCCCTCTTGAATCTCTCCAGATGCTTTTTTTTCTTCCTTTCTCACTCTAACCTACTCCGTCTTGAATCTCTCCAGATGCTTTTTTTTCTTCCTTTCTCACTCTGACCTACTCCGTCTTGAATCTCTCCATATGCTTTTTTTCTTCCTTTCTGACTCTGACCTACTCCCTCTTGAATCTCTCCAGATGCTTTTTTTTTCTTCCTTTCTGACTCTGACCTACTCCCTCTTGAATCTCTCCAGATGCTTTTTTTTCTTCCTTTCTGACTCTGACCTACTCCCTCTTGAATCTCTCCAGATGCTTTTTTTTCTTCCTTTCTCACTCTGACCTACTCCGTCTTGAATCTCTCCAGATGCTTTTTTTTCTTCCTTTCTCACTCTGACCTACTCCCTCTTGAATCTCTCCAGATGCTTTTTTTTCTTCCTTTCTCACTCTGACCTACTCCCTCTTGAATCTCTCCCGATGCTTTTTTTTCTTCATTTCTCACTCTGACCTACTCCGTCTTGAATCTCTCCAGATGCTTTTTTTTCTTCCTTTCTCACTCTGACCTACTCCGTCTTGAATCTCTCCAGATGTCTTTTTTTTCTACCTTTCTCACGCAGACCTACTCCGTCTTGAATCTCTCCAGATGCTTTTTTTTCTTCATTTCTCACTCTGACCTACTCCGTCTTGAATCTCTCCAGATGCTTTTTTTTCTTCATTTCTCACTCTGACCTACTCCGTCTTGAATCTCTCCAGATGCTTTTTTTTCTTCCTTTCTCACTCTGACCTACTCCGTCTTGAATCTCTCCAGATGCTTTTTTTCTTCCTTTCTGACTCTGACCTACTCCCTCTTGAATCTCTCCAGATGCTTTTTTTTCTTCCTTTCTCACTCTGACCTACTCCGTCTTGAATCTCTCCAGATGTCTTTTTTTTCTACCTTTCTCACGCAGACCTACTCCCTCTTGACTCTTTTGTGATGCTTTCTTTCTTACTTTCTCACTACGACCTACTCCCTCTTGACTCTCCCCAGATGAATTTTTATTCTTCCTCTTTCACCCCGATCTACTTCCTCTTGACTTTCTTCAGATGCTTTTTTTCTTCCTTTCTCCATTCGACCTACTCCATCTTGACTCTCTGCAGATGCTTTTTTTTCTTTCTTTCTCACCCAGACTAACTCACTCCAGGTGCGTTTTTTTCTTCCTTTCTCACACTGAACTACTCCCTCTTGACGCTTCCTTTTTCGGGCTTGAATCTCTCCTACTCCATCTTGAATCTCTCCAGATGCTTTTTTTTCTTCCTTTCTCACTCTGACCTACTCCGTCTTGAATCTCTCCAGATGCTTTTTTTTCTTCCTTTCTCACTCTGACCTACTCCGTCTTGAATCTCTCCAGATGCTTTTTTTCTTCCTTTCTCACTCTGACCTACTCCCTCTTGAATCTCTCCAGATGCTTTTTTTTCTTCCTTTCTCACTCTGACCTACTCCCTCTTGAATCTCTCCCGATGCTTTTTTTTCTTCATTTCTCAATCTGACCTACTCCGTCTTGAATCTCTCCAGATGCTTTTTTTTCTTCATTTCTCACTCTGACCTACTCCGTCTTGAATCTCTCCAGATGCTTTTTTTCTTCCTTTCTCACTCTGACCTACTCCGTCTTGAATCTCTCCAGATGCTTTTTTTTCTTCCTTTCTCACTCTGACCTACTCCGTCTTGAATCTCTCCAGATGCTTTTTTTCTTCCTTTCTCACTCTGACCTACTCCCTCTTGAATCTCTCCAGATGCTTTTTTTTCTTCCTTTCTCACTCTGACCTACTCCGTCTTGAATCTCTCCATATGCTTTTTTTCTTCCTTTCTGACTCTGACCTACTCCCTCTTGAATCTCTCCAGATGCTTTTTTTTTCTTCCTTTCTGACTCTGACCTACTCCCTCTTGAATCTCTCCAGATGCTTTTTTTCTTCCTTTCTGACTCTGACCTACTCCCTCTTGAATCTCTCCAGATGCTTTTTTTTCTTCCTTTCTCACTCTGACCTACTCCGTCTTGAATCTCTCCAGATGTCTTTTTTTCTACCTTTCTCACGCAGACCTACTCCCTCTTGACTCTTTTGTGATGCTTTCTTTCTTACTTTCTCACTACGACCTACTCCCTCTTGACTCTCCCCAGATGAATTTTTATTCTTCCTCTTTCACCCCGATCTACTTCCTCTTGACTTTCTTCAGATGCTTTTTTTCTTCCTTTCTCCATTCGACCTACTCCATCTTGACTCTCTGCAGATGCTTTTTTTTCTTTCTTTCTCACCCAGACTTACTCACTCCAGGTGCGTTTTTTTCTTCCTTTCTCACACTGAACTACTCCCTCTTGACGCTTCCTTTTTCGGGCTTGAATCTCTCCTACTCCATCTTGAATCTCTCCAGATGCTTTTTTTTCTTCCTTTCTCACTCTGACCTACTCCGTCTTGAATCTCTCCATATGCTTTTTTTCTTCCTTTCTGACTCTGACCTACTCCCTCTTGAATCTCTCCAGATGCTTTTTTTTTCTTCCTTTCTGACTCTGACCTACTCCGTCTTGAATCTCTCCATATGCTTTTTTTCTTCCTTTCTGACTCTGACCTACTCCCTCTTGAATCTCTCCAGATGCTTTTTTTTTCTTCCTTTCTGACTCTGACCTACTCCCTCTTGAATCTCTCCAGATGCTTTTTTTTCTTCCTTTCTGACTCTGACCTACTCCCTCTTGAATCTCTCCAGATGCTTTTTTTTCTTCCTTTCTCACTCTGACCTACTCCGTCTTGAATCTCTCCAGATGCTTTTTTTTCTTCCTTTCTCACTCTGACCTACTCCCTCTTGAATCTCTCCAGATGCTTTTTTTTCTTCCTTTCTCACTCTGACCTACTCCCTCTTGAATCTCTCCCGATGCTTTTTTTTCTTCATTTCTCACTCTGACCTACTCCGTCTTGAATCTCTCCAGATGCTTTTTTTTCTTCCTTTCTCACTCTGACCTACTCCGTCTTGAATCTCTCCAGATGTCTTTTTTTTCTACCTTTCTCACGCAGACCTACTCCGTCTTGAATCTCTCCAGATGCTTTTTTTTCTTCATTTCTCACTCTGACCTACTCCGTCTTGAATCTCTCCAGATGCTTTTTTTTCTTCATTTCTCACTCTGACCTACTCCGTCTTGAATCTCTCCAGATGCTTTTTTTTCTTCCTTTCTCACTCTGACCTACTCCGTCTTGAATCTCTCCAGATGCTTTTTTTCTTCCTTTCTGACTCTGACCTACTCCCTCTTGAATCTCTCCAGATGCTTTTTTTTCTTCCTTTCTCACTCTGACCTACTCCGTCTTGAATCTCTCCAGATGTCTTTTTTTTCTACCTTTCTCACGCAGACCTACTCCCTCTTGACTCTTTTGTGATGCTTTCTTTCTTACTTTCTCACTACGACCTACTCCCTCTTGACTCTCCCCAGATGAATTTTTATTCTTCCTCTTTCACCCCGATCTACTTCCTCTTGACTTTCTTCAGATGCTTTTTTTCTTCCTTTCTCCATTCGACCTACTCCATCTTGACTCTCTGCAGATGCTTTTTTTTCTTTCTTTCTCACCCAGACTAACTCACTCCAGGTGCGTTTTTTTCTTCCTTTCTCACACTGAACTACTCCCTCTTGACGCTTCCTTTTTCGGGCTTGAATCTCTCCTACTCCATCTTGAATCTCTCCAGATGCTTTTTTTTCTTCCTTTCTCACTCTGACCTACTCCGTCTTGAATCTCTCCAGATGCTTTTTTTTCTTCCTTTCTCACTCTGACCTACTCCGTCTTGAATCTCTCCAGATGCTTTTTTTCTTCCTTTCTCACTCTGACCTACTCCCTCTTGAATCTCTCCAGATGCTTTTTTTCTTCCTTTCTCACTCTGACCTACTCCCTCTTGAATCTCTCCCGATGCTTTTTTTTCTTCATTTCTCACTCTGACCTACTCCGTCTTGAATCTCTCCAGATGCTTTTTTTTCTTCATTTCTCACTCTGACCTACTCCGTCTTGAATCTCTCCAGATGCTTTTTTTCTTCCTTTCTCACTCTGACCTACTCCGTCTTGAATCTCTCCAGATGCTTTTTTTCTTCCTTTCTGACTCTGACCTACTCCCTCTTGAATCTCTCCAGATGCTTTTTTTTCTTCCTTTCTCACTCTGACCTACTCCGTCTTGAATCTCTCCAGATGTCTTTTTTTCTACCTTTCTCACGCAGACCTACTCCCTCTTGACTCTTTTGTGATGCTTTCTTTCTTACTTTCTCACTACGACCTACTCCCTCTTGACTCTCCCCAGATGAATTTTTATTCTTCCTCTTTCACCCCGATCTACTTCCTCTTGACTTTCTTCAGATGCTTTTTTTCTTCCTATCTCCATTCGACCTACTCCATCTTGACTCTCTGCAGATGCTTTTTTTTCTTTCTTTCTCACCCAGACTTACTCACTCCAGGTGCGTTTTTTTCTTCCTTTCTCACACTGAACTACTCCCTCTTGACGCTTCCTTTTTCGGGCTTGAATCTCTCCTACTCCATCTTGAATCTCTCCAGATGCTTTTTTTTCTTCCTTTCTCACTCTGACCTACTCCGTCTTGAATCTCTCCAGATGCTTTTTTTTCTTCCTTTCTCACTCTGACCTACTCCGTCTTGAATCTCTCCAGATGCTTTTTTTCTTCCTTTCTCACTCTGACCTACTCCCTCTTGAATCTCTCCAGATGCTTTTTTTTCTTCCTTTCTCACTCTGACCTACTCCCTCTTGAATCTCTCCCGATGCTTTTTTTTCTTCATTTCTCACTCTGACCTACTCCGTCTTGAATCTCTCCAGATGCTTTTTTTCCTTCATTTCTCACTCTGACCTACTCCGTCTTGAATCTCTTCAGATGCTTTTTTTTCTTCCTTTCTCAGTCTGACCTACTCCGTCTTGAATCTCTCCAGATGCTTTTTTTTCTTCCTTTCTCACTCTGACCTACTCCGTCTTGAATCTCTCCAGATGCTTTTTTTCTTCCTTTCTCACTCTGACCTACTCCGTCTTGAATCTCTCCAGATGCTTTTTTTTCTTCATTTCTCACTCTGACCTACTCCGTCTTGAATCTCTCCAGATGCTTTTTTTTCTTCCTTTCTCACTCTGACCTACTCCGTCTTGAATCTCTCCAGATGCTTTTTTTTCTTCCTTTCTCACTCTGACCTACTCCGTCTTGAATCTCTCCAGATGCTTTTTTTTCTTCATTTCTCACTCTGACCTACTCCGTCTTGAATCTCTCCAGATGCTTTTTTTTCTTCCTTTCTCACTCGGACCTACTCCGTCTTGAATCTCTCCAGATGCTTTTTTTTCTTCCTTTCTCACTCCGACCTACTCCCTCTTGAATCTCTCCAGATGCTTTTTTTTCTTCCTTTCTCACTTTGACCTACTCCCTCTTGAATCTCTCCCGATGCTTTTTTTTCTTCCTTTCTCACTCTGACCTACTCCGTCTTGAATCTCTCCATATGCTTTTTTTCTTCCTTTCTGACTCTGACCTACTCCCTCTTGAATCTCTCCAGATGCTTTTTTTTTCTTCCTTTCTGACTCTGACCTACTCCCTCTTGAATCTCTCCAGATGCTTTTTTTTCTTCCTTTCTGACTCTGACCTACTCCCTCTTGAATCTCTCCAGATGCTTTTTTTTCTTCCTTTCTCACTCTGACCTACTCCGTCTTGAATCTCTCCAGATGCTTTTTTTTCTTCCTTTCTCACTCTGACCTACTCCCTCTTGAATCTCTCCAGATGCTTTTTTTTCTTCCTTTCTCACTCTGACCTACTCCCTCTTGAATCTCTCCCGATGCTTTTTTTTCTTCATTTCTCACTCTGACCTACTCCGTCTTGAATCTCTCCAGATGCTTTTTTTCTTCATTTCTCACTCTGACCTACTCCGTCTTGAATCTCTCCAGATGCTTTTTTTTCTTCCTTTCTCACTCTGACCTACTCCGTCTTGAATCTCTCCAGATGCTTTTTTTCTTCCTTTCTGACTCTGACCTACTCCCTCTTGAATCTCTCCAGATGCTTTTTTTTCTTCCTTTCTCACTCGGACCTACTCCGTCTTGAATCTCTCCAGATGTCTTTTTTTTCTACCTTTCTCACGCAGACCTACTCCGTCTTGAATCTCTCCAGATGCTTTTTTTTCTTCATTTCTCACTCTGACCTACTCCGTCTTGAATCTCTCCAGATGCTTTTTTTTCTTCATTTCTCACTCTGACCTACTCCGTCTTGAATCTCTCCAGATGCTTTTTTTTCTTCCTTTCTCACTCTGACCTACTCCGTCTTGAATCTCTCCAGATGCATTTTTTCTTCCTTTCTGACTCTGACCTACTCCCTCTTGAATCTCTCCAGATGCTTTTTTTTCTTCCTTTCTCACTCTGACCTACTCCGTCTTGAATCTCTCCAGATGTCTTTTTTTCTACCTTTCTCACGCAGACCTACTCCCTCTTGACTCTTTTGTGATGCTTTCTTTCTTACTTTCTCACTACGACCTACTCCCTCTTGACTCTCCCCAGATGAATTTTTATTCTTCCTCTTTCACCCCGATCTACTTCCTCTTGACTTTCTTCAGATGCTTTTTTTCTTCCTTTCTCCATTCGACCTACTCCATCTTGACTCTCTGCAGATGCTTTTTTTTCTTTCTTTCTCACCCAGACTTACTCACTCCAGGTGCGTTTTTTTCTTCCTTTCTCACACTGAACTACTCCCTCTTGACGCTTCCTTTTTCGGGCTTGAATCTCTCCTACTCCATCTTGAATCTCTCCAGATGCTTTTTTTTCTTCCTTTCTCACTCTGACCTACTCCGTCTTGAATCTCTCCAGATGCTTTTTTTTCTTCCTTTCTCACTCTGACCTACTCCGTCTTGAATCTCTCCAGATGCTTTTTTTCTTCCTTTCTCACTCTGACCTACTCCCTCTTGAATCTCTCCAGATGCTTTTTTTTCTTCCTTTCTCACTCTGACCTACTCCCTCTTGAATCTCTCCCGATGCTTTTTTTTCTTCATTTCTCACTCTGACCTACTCCGTCTTGAATCTCTCCAGATGCTTTTTTTTCTTCATTTCTCACTCTGACCTACTCCGTCTTGAATCTCTCCAGATGCTTTTTTTCTTCCTTTCTCACTCTGACCTACTCCGTCTTGAATCTCTCCAGATGCTTTTTTTCTTCCTTTCTGACTCTGACCTACTCCCTCTTGAATCTCTCCAGATGCTTTTTTTTCTTCCTTTCTCACTCTGACCTACTCCGTCTTGAATCTCTCCAGATGTCTTTTTTTTCTACCTTTCTCACGCAGACCTACTCCCTCTTGACTCTTTTGTGATGCTTTCTTTCTTACTTTCTCACTACGACCTACTCCCTCTTGACTCTCCCCAGATGAATTTTTATTCTTCCTCTTTCACCCCGATCTACTTCCTCTTGACTTTCTTCAGATGCTTTTTTTCTTCCTTTCTCCATTCGACCTACTCCATCTTGACTCTCTGCAGATGCTTTTTTTTCTTTCTTTCTCACCCAGACTTACTCACTCCAGGTGCGTTTTTTTCTTCCTTTCTCACACTGAACTACTCCCTCTTGACGCTTCCTTTTTCGGGCTTGAATCTCTCCTACTCCATCTTGAATCTCTCCAGATGCTTTTTTTTCTTCCTTTCTCACTCTGACCTACTCCGTCTTGAATCTCTCCAGATGCTTTTTTTTCTTCCTTTCTCACTCTGACCTACTCCGTCTTGAATCTCTCCAGATGCTTTTTTTCTTCCTTTCTCACTCTGACCTACTCCCTCTTGAATCTCTCCAGATGCTTTTTTTTCTTCCTTTCTCACTCTGACCTACTCCCTCTTGAATCTCTCCCGATGCTTTTTTTTCTTCATTTCTCACTCTGACCTACTCCGTCTTGAATCTCTCCAGATGCTTTTTTTCCTTCATTTCTCACTCTGACCTACTCCGTCTTGAATCTCTCCAGATGCTTTTTTTTCTTCCTTTCTGACTCTGACCTACTCCCTCTTGAATCTCTCCAGATGCTTTTTTTTCTTCCTTTCTCACTCTGACCTACTCCCTCTTGAATCTCTCCAGATGCTTTTTTTTTCTTCCTTTCTGACTCTGACCTACTCCCTCTTGAATCTCTCCAGATGCTTTTTTTTCTTCCTTTCTGACTCTGACCTACTCCCTCTTGAATCTCTCCAGATGCTTTTTTTTCTTCCTTTCTCACTCTGACCTACTCCGTCTTGAATCTCTCCAGATGCTTTTTTTTCTTCCTTTCTCACTCTGACCTACTCCGTCTTGAATCTCTCCAGATGCTTTTTTTTCTTCCTTTCTCACTCTGACCTACTCCGTCTTGAATCTCTCCAGATGCTTTTTTTTCTTCCTTTCTCACTCTGACCTACTCCGTCTTGAATCTCTCCAGATGCTTTTTTTTCTTCCTTTCTGACTCTGACCTACTCCCTCTTGAATCTCTCCAGATGCTTTTTTTTCTTCCTTTCTCACTCTGACCGACTCCGTCTTGAATCTCTCCAGATGTCTTTTTTTTCTACCTTTCTCACGCAGACCTACTCCCTCTTGACTCTTTTGTGATGCTTTCTTTCTTACTTTCTCACTACGACCTACTCCGTCTTGACTCTCCCCAGATGAATTTTTATTCTTCCTCTTTCACCCCGATCTACTTCCTCTTGACTTTCTTCAGATGCTTTTTTTCTTCCTTTCTCCATTTGACCTACTCCATCTTGACTCTCTCCAGATGCTTTTTTTTTCTTTCTTTCTCACCCAGACTTACTCACTCCAGGTGCGTTTTTTTCTTCCTTTCTCACACTGAACTACTCCCTCTTGACGCTTCCTTTTTCGGGCTTGAATCTCTCCTACTCCCTCTTGAATCTCTCCAGATGCTTTTTTTTTCTTCCTTTCTGACTCTGACCTACTCCGTCTTGAATCTCTCCATATGCTTTTTTTCTTCCTTTCTGACTCTGACCTACTCCCTCTTGAATCTCTCCAGATGCTTTTTTTTTCTTCCTTTCTGACTCTGACCTACTCCCTCTTGAATCTCTCCAGATGCTTTTTTTTCTTCCTTTCTGACTCTGACCTACTCCCTCTTGAATCTCTCCAGATGCTTTTTTTTCTTCCTTTCTCACTCTGACCTACTCCGTCTTGAATCTCTCCAGATGCTTTTTTTTCTTCCTTTCTCACTCTGACCTACTCCGTCTTGAATCTCTCCATATGCTTTTTTTCTTCCTTTCTGACTCTGACCTACTCCCTCTTGAATCTCTCCAGATGCTTTTTTTTTCTTCCTTTCTGACTCTGACCTACTCCCTCTTGAATCTCTCCAGATGCTTTTTTTTCTTCCTTTCTGACTCTGACCTACTCCCTCTTGAATCTCTCCAGATGCTTTTTTTTCTTCCTTTCTCACTCTGACCTACTCCGTCTTGAATCTCTCCAGATGCTTTTTTTCTTCCTTTCTCACTCTGACCTACTCCCTCTTGAATCTCTCCAGATGCTTTTTTTTCTTCCTTTCTCACTCTGACCTACTCCCTCTTGAATCTCTCCCGATGCTTTTTTTTCTTCATTTCTCACTCTGACCTACTCCGTCTTGAATCTCTCCAGATGCTTTTTTTTCTTCATTTCTCACTCTGACCTACTCCGTCTTGAATCTCTCCAGATGCTTTTTTTTCTTCCTTTCTCACTCTGACCTACTCCGTCTTGAATCTCTCCAGATGCTTTTTTTCTTCCTTTCTGACTCTGACCTACTCCCTCTTGAATCTCTCCAGATGCTTTTTTTTCTTCCTTTCTCACTCTGACCTACTCCGTCTTGAATCTCTCCAGATGTCTTTTTTTTCTACCTTTCTCACGCAGACCTACTCCGTCTTGAATCTCTCCAGATGCTTTTTTTTCTTCATTTCTCACTCTGACCTACTCCGTCTTGAATCTCTCCAGATGCTTTTTTTTCTTCATTTCTCACTCTGACCTACTCCGTCTTGAATCTCTCCAGATGCTTTTTTTTCTTCCTTTCTCACTCTGACCTACTCCGTCTTGAATCTCTCCAGATGCTTTTTTTCTTCCTTTCTGACTCTGACCTACTCCCTCTTGAATCTCTCCAGATGCTTTTTTTTCTTCCTTTCTCACTCTGACCTACTCCGTCTTGAATCTCTCCAGATGTCTTTTTTTTCTACCTTTCTCACGCAGACCTACTCCCTCTTGACTCTTTTGTGATGCTTTCTTTCTTACTTTCTCACTACGACCTACTCCCTCTTGACTCTCCCCAGATGAATTTTTATTCTTCCTCTTTCACCCCGATCTACTTCCTCTTGACTTTCTTCAGATGCTTTTTTTCTTCCTTTCTCCATTCGACCTACTCCATCTTGACTCTCTGCAGATGCTTTTTTTTCTTTCTTTCTCACCCAGACTAACTCACTCCAGGTGCGTTTTTTTCTTCCTTTCTCACACTGAACTACTCCCTCTTGACGCTTCCTTTTTCGGGCTTGAATCTCTCCTACTCCATCTTGAATCTCTCCAGATGCTTTTTTTTCTTCCTTTCTCACTCTGACCTACTCCGTCTTGAATCTCTCCAGATGCTTTTTTTTCTTCCTTTCTCACTCTGACCTACTCCGTCTTGAATCTCTCCAGATGCTTTTTTTCTTCCTTTCTCACTCTGACCTACTCCCTCTTGAATCTCTCCAGATGCTTTTTTTTTCTTCCTTTCTGACTCTGACCTACTCCGTCTTGAATCTCTCCAGATGCTTTTTTTTCTTCCTTTCTCACTCTGACCTACTCCGTCTTGAATCTCTCCAGATGCTTTTTTTTCTTCCTTTCTCATTCCGACCTACTCCCTCTTGAATCTCTCCAGATGCTTTTTTTTCTTCCTTTCTCACTTTGACCTACTCCCTCTTGAATCTCTCCCGATGCTTTTTTTTCTTCCTTTCTCACTCTGACCTACTCCGTCTTGAATCTCTCCATATGCTTTTTTTCTTCCTTTCTGACTCTGACCTACTCCCTCTTGAATCTCTCCAGATGCTTTTTTTTTCTTCCTTTCTGACTCTGACCTACTCCCTCTTGAATCTCTCCAGATGCTTTTTTTTCTTCCTTTCTGACTCTGACCTACTCCCTCTTGAATCTCTCCAGATGCTTTTTTTTCTTCCTTTCTCACTCTGACCTACTCCGTCTTGAATCTCTCCAGATGCTTTTTTTTCTTCCTTTCTCACTCTGACCTACTCCCTCTTGAATCTCTCCAGATGCTTTTTTTTCTTCCTTTCTCACTCTGACCTACTCCCTCTTGAATCTCTCCCGATGCTTTTTTTTCTTCATTTCTCACTCTGACCTACTCCGTCTTGAATCTCTCCAGATGCTTTTTTTTCTTCATTTCTCACACTGACCTACTCCGTCTTGAATCTCTCCAGATGCTTTTTTTTCTTCCTTTCTCACTCTGACCTACTCCGTCTTGAATCTCTCCAGATGCATTTTTTCTTCCTTTCTGACTCTGACCTACTCCCTCTTGAATCTCTCCAGATGCTTTTTTTTCTTCCTTTCTCACTCTGACCTACTCCGTCTTGAATCTCTCCAGATGTCTTTTTTTCTACCTTTCTCACGCAGACCTACTCCCTCTTGACTCTTTTGTGATGCTTTCTTTCTTACTTTCTCACTACGACCTACTCCCTCTTGACTCTCCCCAGATGAATTTTTATTCTTCCTCTTTCACCCCGATCTACTTCCTCTTGACTTTCTTCAGATGCTTTTTTTCTTCCTTTCTCCATTCGACCTACTCCATCTTGACTCTCTGCAGATGCTTTTTTTTCTTTCTTTCTCACCCAGACTTACTCACTCCAGGTGCGTTTTTTTCTTCCTTTCTCACACTGAACTACTCCCTCTTGACGCTTCCTTTTTCGGGCTTGAATCTCTCCTACTCCATCTTGAATCTCTCCAGATGCTTTTTTTTCTTCCTTTCTCACTCTGACCTACTCCGTCTTGAATCTCTCCAGATGCTTTTTTTTCTTCCTTTCTCACTCTGACCTACTCCGTCTTGAATCTCTCCAGATGCTTTTTTTCTTCCTTTCTCACTCTGACCTACTCCCTCTTGAATCTCTCCAGATGCTTTTTTTTCTTCCTTTCTCACTCTGACCTACTCCCTCTTGAATCTCTCCCGATGCTTTTTTTTCTTCATTTCTCACTCTGACCTACTCCGTCTTGAATCTCTCCAGATGCTTTTTTTTCTTCATTTCTCACTCTGACCTACTCCGTCTTGAATCTCTCCAGATGCTTTTTTTTCTTCCTTTCTCACTCTGACCTACTCCGTCTTGAATCTCTCCAGATGCTTTTTTTCTTCCTTTCTGACTCTGACCTACTCCCTCTTGAATCTCTCCAGATGCTTTTTTTTCTTCCTTTCTCACTCTGACCTACTCCGTCTTGAATCTCTCCAGATGTCTTTTTTTTCTACCTTTCTCACGCAGACCTACTCCCTCTTGACTCTTTTGTGATGCTTTCTTTCTTACTTTCTCACTACGACCTACTCCCTCTTGACTCTCCCCAGATGAATTTTTATTCTTCCTCTTTCACCCCGATCTACTTCCTCTTGACTTTCTTCAGATGCTTTTTTTCTTCCTTTCTCCATTCGACCTACTCCATCTTGACTCTCTGCAGATGCTTTTTTTTCTTTCTTTCTCACCCAGACTTACTCACTCCAGGTGCGTTTTTTTCTTCCTTTCTCACACTGAACTACTCCCTCTTGACGCTTCCTTTTTCGGGCTTGAATCTCTCCTACTCCATCTTGAATCTCTCCAGATGCTTTTTTTTCTTCCTTTCTCACTCTGACCTACTCCGTCTTGAATCTCTCCAGATGCTTTTTTTTCTTCCTTTTTCACTCTGACCTACTCCGTCTTGAATCTCTCCAGATGCTTTTTTTCTTCCTTTCTCACTCTGACCTACTCCCTCTTGAATCTCTCCAGATGCTTTTTTTTCTTCCTTTCTCACTCTGACCTACTCCCTCTTGAATCTCTCCCGATGCTTTTTTTTCTTCATTTCTCACTCTGACCTACTCCGTCTTGAATCTCTCCAGATGCTTTTTTTCCTTCATTTCTCACTCTGACCTACTCCGTCTTGAATCTCTCCAGATGCTTTTTTTTCTTCCTTTCTGACTCTGACCTACTCCCTCTTGAATCTCTCCAGATGCTTTTTTTTCTTGCTTTCTCACTCTGACCTACTCCCTCTTGAATCTCTCCAGATGCTTTTTTTTTCTTCCTTTCTGACTCTGACCTACTCCCTCTTGAATCTCTCCAGATGCTTTTTTTTCTTCCTTTCTGACTCTGACCTACTCCCTCTTGAATCTCTCCAGATGCTTTTTTTTCTTCCTTTCTCACTCTGACCTACTCCGTCTTGAATCTCTCCAGATGCTCTTTTTTCTTCCTTTCTCACTCTGACCTACTCCGTCTTGAATCTCTCCAGATGCTTTTTTTTCTTCCTTTCTCACTCTGACCTACTCCGTCTTGAATCTCTCCAGATGCTTTTTTTTCTTCCTTTCTCACTCTGACCTACTCCGTCTTGAATCTCTCCAGATGCTTTTTTTTCTTCCTTTCTGACTCTGACCTACTCCCTCTTGAATCTCTCCAGATGCTTTTTTTTCTTCCTTTCTCACTCTGACCGACTCCGTCTTGAATCTCTCCAGATGTCTTTTTTTTCTACCTTTCTCACGCAGACCTACTCCCTCTTGACTCTTTTGTGATGCTTTCTTTCTTACTTTCTCACTACGACCTACTCCATCTTGACTCTCCCCAGATGAATTTTTATTCTTCCTCTTTCACCCCGATCTACTTCCTCTTGACTTTCTTCAGATGCTTTTTTTCTTCCTTTCTCCATTTGACCTACTCCATCTTGACTCTCTCCAGATGCTTTTTTTTTCTTTCTTTCTCACCCAGACTTACTCACTCCAGGTGCGTTTTTTTCTTCCTTTCTCACACTGAACTACTCCCTCTTGACGCTTCCTTTTTCGGGCTTGAATCTCTCCTACTCCATCTTGAATCTCTCCAGATGCTTTTTTTCTTCCTTTCTGACTCTGACCTACTCCCTCTTGAATCTCTCCAGATGCTTTTTTTTCTTCCTTTCTCACTCTGACCTACTCCGTCTTGAATCTCTCCAGATGTCTTTTTTTTCTACCTTTCTCACGCAGACCTACTCCCTCTTGACTCTTTTGTGATGCTTTCTTTCTTACTTTCTCACTACGACCTACTCCCTCTTGACTCTCCCCAGATGAATTTTTATTCTTCCTCTTTCACCCCGATCTACTTCCTCTTGACTTTCTTCAGATGCTTTTTTTCTTCCTTTCTCCATTCGACCTACTCCATCTTGACTCTCTGCAGATGCTTTTTTTTCTTTCTTTCTCACCCAGACTTACTCACTCCAGGTGCGTTTTTTTCTTCCTTTCTCACACTGAACTACTCCCTCTTGACGCTTCCTTTTTCGGGCTTGAATCTCTCCTACTCCATCTTGAATCTCTCCAGATGCTTTTTTTTCTTCCTTTCTCACTCTGACCGACTCCGTCTTGAATCTCTCCAGATGTCTTTTTTTTCTACCTTTCTCACGCAGACCTACTCCCTCTTGACTCTTTTGTGATGCTTTCTTTCTTACTTTCTCACTACGACCTACTCCATCTTGACTCTCCCCAGATGAATTTTTATTCTTCCTCTTTCACCCCGATCTACTTCCTCTTGACTTTCTTCAGATGCTTTTTTTCTTCCTTTCTCCATTTGACCTACTCCATCTTGACTCTCTCCAGATGCTTTTTTTTTCTTTCTTTCTCACCCAGACTTACTCACTCCAGGTGCGTTTTTTTCTTCCTTTCTCACACTGAACTACTCCCTCTTGACGCTTCCTTTTTCGGGCTTGAATCTCTCCTACTCCATCTTGAATCTCTCCAGATGCTTTTTTTTCTTCCTTTCTCACTCTGACCTACTCCGTCTTGAATCTCTCCATATGCTTTTTTTCTTCCTTTCTGACTCTGACGTACTCCCTCTTGAATCTCTCCAGATGCTTTTTTTTTCTTCCTTTCTGACTCTGACCTACTCCGTCTTGAATCTCTCCATATGCTTTTTTTCTTCCTTTCTGACTCTGACCTACTCCCTCTTGAATCTCTCCAGATGCTTTTTTTTTCTTCCTTTCTGACTCTGACCTACTCCCTCTTGAATCTCTCCAGATGCTTTTTTTTCTTCCTTTCTGACTCTGACCTACTCCCTCTTGAATCTCTCCAGATGCTTTTTTTTCTTCCTTTCTCACTCTGACCTACTCCGTCTTGAATCTCTCCAGATGCTTTTTTTTCTTCCTTTCTCACTCTGACCTACTCCGTCTTGAATCTCTCCATATGCTTTTTTTCTTCCTTTCTGACTCTGACCTACTCCCTCTTGAATCTCTCCAGATGCTTTTTTTTTCTTCCTTTCTGACTCTGACCTACTCCCTCTTGAATCTCTCCAGATGCTTTTTTTTCTTCCTTTCTGACTCTGACCTACTCCCTCTTGAATCTCTCCAGATGCTTTTTTTTCTTCCTTTCTCACTCTGACCTACTCCGTCTTGAATCTCTCCAGATGCTTTTTTTTCTTCCTTTCTCACTCTGACCTACTCCCTCTTGAATCTCTCCAGATGCTTTTTTTTCTTCCTTTCTCACTCTGACCTACTCCGTCTTGAATCTCTCCAGATGCTTTTTTTCTTCCTTTCTGACTCTGACCTACTCCCTCTTGAATCTCTCCAGATGCTTTTTTTTCTTCCTTTCTCACTCTGACCTACTCCGTCTTGAATCTCTCCAGATGTCTTTTTTTCTACCTTTCTCACGCAGACCTACTCCGTCTTGAATCTCTCCAGATGCTTTTTTTTCTTCATTTCTCACTCTGACCTACTCCGTCTTGAATCTCTCCAGATGCTTTTTTTTCTTCATTTCTCACTCTGACCTACTCCGTCTTGAATCTCTCCAGATGCTTTTTTTTCTTCCTTTCTCACTCTGACCTACTCCGTCTTGAATCTCTCCAGATGCTTTTTTTCTTCCTTTCTGACTCTGACCTACTCCCTCTTGAATCTCTCCAGATGCTTTTTTTTCTTCCTTTCTCACTCTGACCTACTCCGTCTTGAATCTCTCCAGATGTCTTTTTTTTCTACCTTTCTCACGCAGACCTACTCCCTCTTGACTCTTTTGTGATGCTTTCTTTCTTACTTTCTCACTACGACCTACTCCCTCTTGACTCTCCCCAGATGAATTTTTATTCTTCCTCTTTCACCCCGATCTACTTCCTCTTGACTTTCTTCAGATGCTTTTTTTCTTCCTTTCTCCATTCGACCTACTCCATCTTGACTCTCTGCAGATGCTTTTTTTTCTTTCTTTCTCACCCAGACTAACTCACTCCAGGTGCGTTTTTTTCTTCCTTTCTCACACTGAACTACTCCCTCTTGACGCTTCCTTTTTCGGGCTTGAATCTCTCCTACTCCATCTTGAATCTCTCCAGATGCTTTTTTTTCTTCCTTTCTCACTCTGACCTACTCCGTCTTGAATCTCTCCAGATGCTTTTTTTTCTTCCTTTCTCACTCTGACCTACTCCGTCTTGAATCTCTCCAGATGCTTTTTTTCTTCCTTTCTCACTCTGACCTACTCCCTCTTGAATCTCTCCAGATGCTTTTTTTCTTCCTTTCTCACTCTGACCTACTCCCTCTTGAATCTCTCCCGATGCTTTTTTTTCTTCATTTCTCACTCTGACCTACTCCGTCTTGAATCTCTCCAGATGCTTTTTTTTCTTCATTTCTCACTCTGACCTACTCCGTCTTGAATCTCTCCAGATGCTTTTTTTCTTCCTTTCTCACTCTGACCTACTCCGTCTTGAATCTCTCCAGATGCTTTTTTTCTTCCTTTCTGACTCTGACCTACTCCCTCTTGAATCTCTCCAGATGCTTTTTTTTCTTCCTTTCTCACTCTGACCTACTCCGTCTTGAATCTCTCCAGATGTCTTTTTTTCTACCTTTCTCACGCAGACCTACTCCCTCTTGACTCTTTTGTGATGCTTTCTTTCTTACTTTCTCACTACGACCTACTCCCTCTTGACTCTCCCCAGATGAATTTTTATTCTTCCTCTTTCACCCCGATCTACTTCCTCTTGACTTTCTTCAGATGCTTTTTTTCTTCCTTTCTCACTCTGACCTACTCCGTCTTGAATCTCTCCAGATGCTTTTTTTTCTTCCTTTCTCACTCTGACCTACTCCGTCTTGAATCTCTCCAGATGCTTTTTTTCTTCCTTTCTCACTCTGACCTACTCCCTCTTGAATCTCTCCAGATGCTTTTTTTTCTTCCTTTCTCACTCTGACCTACTCCCTCTTGAATCTCTCCCGATGCTTTTTTTTCTTCATTTCTCACTCTGACCTACTCCGTCTTGAATCTCTCCAGATGCTTTTTTTTCTTCATTTCTCACTCTGACCTACTCCGTCTTGAATCTCTCCAGATGCTTTTTTTCTTCCTTTCTCACTCTGACCTACTCCCTCTTGAATCTCTCCAGATGCTTTTTTTTCTTCCTTTCTGACTCTGACCTACTCCCTCTTGAATCTCTCCAGATGCTTTTTTTTCTTCCTTTCTCACTCTGACCTACTCCGTCTTGAATCTCTCCAGATGCTTTTTTTTCTTCCTTTCTCACTCTGACCTACTCCGTCTTGAATCTCTCCAGATGTCTTTTTTTTCTACCTTTCTCACGCAGACCTACTCCCTCTTGACTCTTTTGTGATGCTTTCTTTCTTACTTTCTCACTACGACCTACTCCCTCTTGACTCTCCCCAGATGAATTTTTATTCTTCCTCTTTCACCCCGATCTACTTCCTCTTGACTTTCTTCAGATGCTTTTTTTCTTCCTTTCTCCATTCGACCTACTCCATCTTGACTCTCTGCAGATGCTTTTTTTTCTTTCTTTCTCACCCAGACTAACTCACTCCAGGTGCGTTTTTTTCTTCCTTTCTCACACTGAACTACTCCCTCTTGACGCTTCCTTTTTCGGGCTTGAATCTCTCCTACTCCATCTTGAATCTCTCCAGATGCTTTTTTTTCTTCCTTTCTCACTCTGACCTACTCCGTCTTGAATCTCTCCAGATGCTTTTTTTTCTTCCTTTCTCACTCTGACCTACTCCGTCTTGAATCTCTCCAGATGCTTTTTTTCTTCCTTTCTCACTCTGACCTACTCCCTCTTGAATCTCTCCAGATGCTTTTTTTTCTTCCTTTCTCACTCTGACCTACTCCCTCTTGAATCTCTCCCGATGCTTTTTTTTCTTCATTTCTCACTCTGACCTACTCCGTCTTGAATCTCTCCAGATGCTTTTTTTTCTTCATTTCTCACTCTGACCTACTCCGTCTTGAATCTCTCCAGATGCTTTTTTTCTTCCTTTCTCACTCTGACCTACTCCGTCTTGAATCTCTCCAGATGCTTTTTTTCTTCCTTTCTGACTCTGACCTACTCCCTCTTGAATCTCTCCAGATGCTTTTTTTTCTTCCTTTCTCACTCTGACCTACTCCGTCTTGAATCTCTCCAGATGTCTTTTTTTCTACCTTTCTCACGCAGACCTACTCCCTCTTGACTCTTTTGTGATGCTTTCTTTCTTACTTTCTCACTACGACCTACTCCCTCTTGACTCTCCCCAGATGAATTTTTATTCTTCCTCTTTCACCCCGATCTACTTCCTCTTGACTTTCTTCAGATGCTTTTTTTCTTCCTTTCTCCATTCGACCTACTCCATCTTGACTCTCTGCAGATGCTTTTTTTTCTTTCTTTCTCACCCAGACTAACTCACTCCAGGTGCGTTTTTTTCTTCCTTTCTCACACTGAACTACTCCCTCTTGACGCTTCCTTTTTCGGGCTTGAATCTCTCCTACTCCATCTTGAATCTCTCCAGATGCTTTTTTTTCTTCCTTTCTCACTCTGACCTACTCCGTCTTGAATCTCTCCAGATGCTTTTTTTTCTTCCTTTCTCACTCTGACCTACTCCGTCTTGAATCTCTCCAGATGCTTTTTTTCTTCCTTTCTCACTCTGACCTACTCCCTCTTGAATCTCTCCAGATGCTTTTTTTTCTTCCTTTCTGACTCTGACCTACTCCCTCTTGAATCTCTCCAGATGCTTTTTTTTCTTCCTTTCTCACTCTGACCTACTCCGTCTTGAATCTCTCCAGATGCTTTTTTTTCTTCCTTTCTCACTCTGACCTACTCCGTCTTGAATCTCTCCAGATGCTTTTTTTTCTTCCTTTCTCACTCTGACCTACTCCGTCTTGAATCTCTCCAGATGCTTTTTTTTCTTCATTTCTCACTCTGACCTACTCCGTCTTGAATCTCTCCAGATGCTTTTTTTTCTTCCTTTCTCACTCTGACCTACTCCGTCTTGAATCTCTCCAGATGCTTTTTTTTCTTCCTTTCTCACTCCGACCTACTCCCTCTTGAATCTCTCCAGATGCTTTTTTTTCTTCCTTTCTCACTTTGACCTACTCCCTCTTGAATCTCTCCCGATGCTTTTTTTTCTTCCTTTCTCACTCTGACCTACTCCGTCTTGAATCTCTCCATATGCTTTTTTTCTTCCTTTCTGACTCTGACCTACTCCCTCTTGAATCTCTCCAGATGCTTTTTTTTTCTTCCTTTCTGACTCTGACCTACTCCCTCTTGAATCTCTCCAGATGCTTTTTTTTCTTCCTTTCTGACTCTGACCTACTCCCTCTTGAATCTCTCCAGATGCTTTTTTTTCTTCCTTTCTCACTCTGACCTACTCCGTCTTGAATCTCTCCAGATGCTTTTTTTTCTTCCTTTCTCACTCTGACCTACTCCCTCTTGAATCTCTCCAGATGCTTTTTTTTCTTCCTTTCTCACTCTGACCTACTCCCTCTTGAATCTCTCCCGATGCTTTTTTTTCTTCCTTTCTCACTCTGACCTACTCCGTCTTGAATCTCTCCAGATGTCTTTTTTTTCTACCTTTCTCACGCAGACCTACTCCGTCTTGAATCTCTCCAGATGCTTTTTTTTCTTCCTTTCTCACTCTGACCTACTCCGTCTTGAATCTCTCCAGATGTCTTTTTTTTCTACCTTTCTCACGCAGACCTACTCCGTCTTGAATCTCTCCAGATGCTTTTTTTTCTTCATTTCTCACTCTGACCTACTCCGTCTTGAATCTCTCCAGATGCTTTTTTTTCTTCATTTCTCACTCTGACCTACTCCGTCTTGAATCTCTCCAGATGCTTTTTTTCTTCCTTTCTCACTCTGACCTACTCCGTCTTGAATCTCTCCAGATGCTTTTTTTCTTCCTTTCTGACTCTGACCTACTCCCTCTTGAATCTCTCCAGATGCTTTTTTTTCTTCCTTTCTCACTCTGACCTACTCCGTCTTGAATCTCTCCAGATGTCTTTTTTTCTACCTTTCTCACGCAGACCTACTCCCTCTTGACTCTTTTGTGATGCTTTCTTTCTTACTTTCTCACTACGACCTACTCCCTCTTGACTCTCCCCAGATGAATTTTTATTCTTCCTCTTTCACCCCGATCTACTTCCTCTTGACTTTCTTCAGATGCTTTTTTTCTTCCTTTCTCCATTCGACCTACTCCATCTTGACTCTCTGCAGATGCTTTTTTTTCTTTCTTTCTCACCCAGACTAACTCACTCCAGGTGCGTTTTTTTCTTCCTTTCTCACACTGAACTACTCCCTCTTGACGCTTCCTTTTTCGGGCTTGAATCTCTCCTACTCCATCTTGAATCTCTCCAGATGCTTTTTTTTCTTCCTTTCTCACTCTGACCTACTCCGTCTTGAATCTCTCCAGATGCTTTTTTTTCTTCCTTTCTCACTCTGACCTACTCCGTCTTGAATCTCTCCAGATGCTTTTTTTCTTCCTTTCTCACTCTGACCTACTCCCTCTTGAATCTCTCCAGATGCTTTTTTTTCTTCCTTTCTCACTCTGACCTACTCCCTCTTGAATCTCTCCGGATGCTTTTTTTTCTTCATTTCACACTCTGACCTACTCCGTCTTGAATCTCTCCAGATGCTTTTTTTTCTTCATTTCTCACTCTGACCTACTCCGTCTTGAATCTCTCCAGATGCTTTTTTTCTTCCTTTCTCACTCTGACCTACTCCCTCTTGAATCTCTCCAGATGCTTTTTTTTCTTCCTTTCTGACTCTGACCTACTCCCTCTTGAATCTCTCCAGATGCTTTTTTTTCTTCCTTTCTCACTCTGACCTACTCCGTCTTGAATCTCTCCAGATGCTTTTTTTTCTTCCTTTCTCACTCTGACCTACTCCGTCTTGAATCTCTCCAGATGCTTTTTTTTCTTCCTTTCTCACTCTGACCTACTCCGTCTTGAATCTCTCCAGATGCTTTTTTTTCTTCATTTCTCACTCTGACCTACTCCGTCTTGAATCTCTCCAGATGCTTTTTTTTCTTCCTTTCTCACTCTGACCTACTCCGTCTTGAATCTCTCCAGATGCTTTTTTTTCTTCCTTTCTCACTCCGACCTACTCCCTCTTGAATCTCTCCAGATGCTTTTTTTTCTTCCTTTCTCACTTTGACCTACTCCCTCTTGAATCTCTCCCGATGCTTTTTTTTCTTCCTTTCTCACTCTGACCTACTCCGTCTTGAATCTCTCCATATGCTTTTTTTCTTCCTTTCTGACTCTGACCTACTCCCTCTTGAATCTCTCCAGATGCTTTTTTTTTCTTCCTTTCTGACTCTGACCTACTCCCTCTTGAATCTCTCCAGATGCTTTTTTTTCTTCCTTTCTGACTCTGACCTACTCCCTCTTGAATCTCTCCAGATGCTTTTTTTTCTTCCTTTCTCACTCTGACCTACTCCGTCTTGAATCTCTCCAGATGCTTTTTTTTCTTCCTTTCTCACTCTGACCTACTCCCTCTTGAATCTCTCCAGATGCTTTTTTTTCTTCCTTTCTCACTCTGACCTACTCCCTCTTGAATCTCTCCCGATGCTTTTTTTTCTTCATTTCTCACTCTGACCTACTCCGTCTTGAATCTCTCCAGATGCTTTTTTTTCTTCATTTCTCACTCTGACCTACTCCGTCTTGAATCTCTCCAGATGCTGTTTTTTCTTCCTTTCTCACTCTGACCTACTCCGTCTTGAATCTCTCCAGATGCTTTTTTTCTTCCTTTCTGACTCTGACCTACTCCCTCTTGAATCTCTCCAGATGCTTTTTTTTCTTCCTTTCTCACTCTGACCTACTCCGTCTTGAATCTCTCCAGATGTCTTTTTTTTCTACCTTTCTCACGCAGACCTACTCCGTCTTGAATCTCTCCAGATGCTTTTTTTTCTTCCTTTCTCACTCTGACCTACTCCGTCTTGAATCTCTCCAGATGTCTTTTTTTTCTACCTTTCTCACGCAGACCTACTCCGTCTTGAATCTCTCCAGATGCTTTTTTTTCTTCATTTCTCACTCTGACCTACTCCGTCTTGAATCTCTCCAGATGCTTTTTTTTCTTCATTTCTCACTCTGACCTACTCCGTCTTGAATCTCTCCAGATGCTTTTTTTTCTTCCTTTCTCACTCTGACCTACTCCGTCTTGAATCTCTCCAGATGCATTTTTTCTTCCTTTCTGACTCTGACCTACTCCCTCTTGAATCTCTCCAGATGCTTTTTTTTCTTCCTTTCTCACTCTGACCTACTCCGTCTTGAATCTCTCCAGATGTCTTTTTTTCTACCTTTCTCACGCAGACCTACTCCCTCTTGACTCTTTTGTGATGCTTTCTTTCTTACTTTCTCACTACGACCTACTCCCTCTTGACTCTCCCCAGATGAATTTTTATTCTTCCTCTTTCACCCCGATCTACTTCCTCTTGACTTTCTTCAGATGCTTTTTTTCTTCCTTTCTCCATTCGACCTACTCCATCTTGACTCTCTGCAGATGCTTTTTTTTCTTTCTTTCTCACCCAGACTTACTCACTCCAGGTGCGTTTTTTTCTTCCTTTCTCACACTGAACTACTCCCTCTTGACGCTTCCTTTTTCGGGCTTGAATCTCTCCTACTCCATCTTGAATCTCTCCAGATGCTTTTTTTTCTTCCTTTCTCACTCTGACCTACTCCGTCTTGAATCTCTCCAGATGCTTTTTTTTCTTCCTTTCTCACTCTGACCTACTCCGTCTTGAATCTCTCCAGATGCTTTTTTTCTTCCTTTCTCACTCTGACCTACTCCCTCTTGAATCTCTCCAGATGCTTTTTTTTCTTCCTTTCTCACTCTGACCTACTCCCTCTTGAATCTCTCCCGATGCTTTTTTTTCTTCATTTCTCACTCTGACCTACTCCGTCTTGAATCTCTCCAGATGCTTTTTTTTCTTCATTTCTCACTCTGACCTACTCCGTCTTGAATCTCTCCAGATGCTTTTTTTCTTCCTTTCTCACTCTGACCTACTCCGTCTTGAATCTCTCCAGATGCTTTTTTTCTTCCTTTCTGACTCTGACCTACTCCCTCTTGAATCTCTCCAGATGCTTTTTTTTCTTCCTTTCTCACTCTGACCTACTCCGTCTTGAATCTCTCCAGATGTCTTTTTTTTCTACCTTTCTCACGCAGACCTACTCCCTCTTGACTCTTTTGTGATGCTTTCTTTCTTACTTTCTCACTACGACCTACTCCCTCTTGACTCTCCCCAGATGAATTTTTATTCTTCCTCTTTCACCCCGATCTACTTCCTCTTGACTTTCTTCAGATGCTTTTTTTCTTCCTTTCTCCATTCGACCTACTCCATCTTGACTCTCTGCAGATGCTTTTTTTTCTTTCTTTCTCACCCAGACTTACTCACTCCAGGTGCGTTTTTTTCTTCCTTTCTCACACTGAACTACTCCCTCTTGACGCTTCCTTTTTCGGGCTTGAATCTCTCCTACTCCATCTTGAATCTCTCCAGATGCTTTTTTTTCTTCCTTTCTCACTCTGACCTACTCCGTCTTGAATCTCTCCAGATGCTTTTTTTTCTTCCTTTCTCACTCTGACCTACTCCGTCTTGAATCTCTCCAGATGCTTTTTTTCTTCCTTTCTCACTCTGACCTACTCCCTCTTGAATCTCTCCAGATGCTTTTTTTTCTTCCTTTCTCACTCTGACCTACTCCCTCTTGAATCTCTCCCGATGCTTTTTTTTCTTCATTTCTCACTCTGACCTACTCCGTCTTGAATCTCTCCAGATGCTTTTTTTCCTTCATTTCTCACTCTGACCTACTCCGTCTTGAATCTCTCCAGATGCTTTTTTTTCTTCCTTTCTGACTCTGACCTACTCCCTCTTGAATCTCTCCAGATGCTTTTTTTTCTTCCTTTCTCACTCTGACCTACTCCCTCTTGAATCTCTCCAGATGCTTTTTTTTTCTTTCTTTCTGACTCTGACCTACTCCCTCTTGAATCTCTCCAGATGCTTTTTTTTCTTCCTTTCTGACTCTGACCTACTCCCTCTTGAATCTCTCCAGATGCTTTTTTTTCTTCCTTTCTCACTCTGACCTACTCCGTCTTGAATCTCTCCAGATGCTTTTTTTTCTTCCTTTCTCACTCTGACCTACTCCGTCTTGAATCTCTCCAGATGCTTTTTTTTCTTCCTTTCTCACTCTGACCTACTCCGTCTTGAATCTCTCCAGATGCTTTTTTTTCTTCCTTTCTCACTCTGACCTACTCCGTCTTGAATCTCTCCAGATGCTTTTTTTTCTTCCTTTCTGACTCTGACCTACTCCCTCTTGAATCTCTCCAGATGCTTTTTTTTCTTCCTTTCTCACTCTGACCTACTCCGTCTTGAATCTCTCCAGATGCTTTTTTTTCTTCCTTTCTCACTCTGACCTACTCCGTCTTGAATCTCTCCAGATGCTTTTTTTCTTCCTTTCTCACTCTGACCTACTCCCTCTTGAATCTCTCCAGATGCTTTTTTTTCTTCCTTTCTCACTCTGACCTACTCCCTCTTGAATCTCTCCCGATGCTTTTTTTTCTTCATTTCTCACTCTGACCTACTCCGTCTTGAATCTCTCCAGATGCTTTTTTTTCTTCATTTCTCACTCTGACCTACTCCGTCTTGAATCTCTCCAGATGCTTTTTTTCTTCCTTTCTCACTCTGACCTACTCCGTCTTGAATCTCTCCAGATGCTTTTTTTCTTCCTTTCTGACTCTGACCTACTCCCTCTTGAATCTCTCCAGATGCTTTTTTTTCTTCCTTTCTCACTCTGACCTACTCCGTCTTGAATCTCTCCAGATGTCTTTTTTTTCTACCTTTCTCACGCAGACCTACTCCCTCTTGACTCTTTTGTGATGCTTTCTTTCTTACTTTCTCACTACGACCTACTCCCTCTTGACTCTCCCCAGATGAATTTTTATTCTTCCTCTTTCACCCCGATCTACTTCCTCTTGACTTTCTTCAGATGCTTTTTTTCTTCCTTTCTCCATTCGACCTACTCCATCTTGACTCTCTGCAGATGCTTTTTTTTCTTTCTTTCTCACCCAGACTTACTCACTCCAGGTGCGTTTTTTTCTTCCTTTCTCACACTGAACTACTCCCTCTTGACGCTTCCTTTTTCGGGCTTGAATCTCTCCTACTCCATCTTGAATCTCTCCAGATGCTTTTTTTTCTTCCTTTCTCACTCTGACCTACTCCGTCTTGAATCTCTCCAGATGCTTTTTTTTCTTCCTTTCTCACTCTGACCTACTCCGTCTTGAATCTCTCCAGATGCATTTTTTCTTCCTTTCTGACTCTGACCTACTCCCTCTTGAATCTCTCCAGATGCTTTTTTTTCTTCCTTTCTCACTCTGACCTACTCCGTCTTGAATCTCTCCAGATGTCTTTTTTTCTACCTTTCTCACGCAGACCTACTCCCTCTTGACTCTTTTGTGATGCTTTCTTTCTTACTTTCTCACTACGACCTACTCCCTCTTGACTCTCCCCAGATGAATTTTTATTCTTCCTCTTTCACCCCGATCTACTTCCTCTTGACTTTCTTCAGATGCTTTTTTTCTTCCTTTCTCCATTCGACCTACTCCATCTTGACTCTCTGCAGATGCTTTTTTTTCTTTCTTTCTCACCCAGACTTACTCACTCCAGGTGCGTTTTTTTCTTCCTTTCTCACACTGAACTACTCCCTCTTGACGCTTCCTTTTTCGGGCTTGAATCTCTCCTACTCCATCTTGAATCTCTCCAGATGCTTTTTTTTCTTCCTTTCTCACTCTGACCTACTCCGTCTTGAATCTCTCCAGATGCTTTTTTTTCTTCCTTTCTCACTCTGACCTACTCCGTCTTGAATCTCTCCAGATGCTTTTTTTCTTCCTTTCTCACTCTGACCTACTCCCTCTTGAATCTCTCCAGATGCTTTTTTTTCTTCCTTTCTCACTCTGACCTACTCCCTCTTGAATCTCTCCCGATGCTTTTTTTTCTTCATTTCTCACTCTGACCTACTCCGTCTTGAATCTCTCCAGATGCTTTTTTTTCTTCATTTCTCACTCTGACCTACTCCGTCTTGAATCTCTCCAGATGCTTTTTTTCTTCCTTTCTCACTCTGACCTACTCCGTCTTGAATCTCTCCAGATGCTTTTTTTCTTCCTTTCTGACTCTGACCTACTCCCTCTTGAATCTCTCCAGATGCTTTTTTTTCTTCCTTTCTCACTCTGACCTACTCCGTCTTGAATCTCTCCAGATGTCTTTTTTTTCTACCTTTCTCACGCAGACCTACTCCCTCTTGACTCTTTTGTGATGCTTTCTTTCTTACTTTCTCACTACGACCTACTCCCTCTTGACTCTCCCCAGATGAATTTTTATTCTTCCTCTTTCACCCCGATCTACTTCCTCTTGACTTTCTTCAGATGCTTTTTTTCTTCCTTTCTCCATTCGACCTACTCCATCTTGACTCTCTGCAGATGCTTTTTTTTCTTTCTTTCTCACCCAGACTTACTCACTCCAGGTGCGTTTTTTTCTTCCTTTCTCACACTGAACTACTCCCTCTTGACGCTTCCTTTTTCGGGCTTGAATCTCTCCTACTCCATCTTGAATCTCTCCAGATGCTTTTTTTTCTTCCTTTCTCACTCTGACCTACTCCGTCTTGAATCTCTCCAGATGCTTTTTTTTCTTCCTTTCTCACTCTGACCTACTCCGTCTTGAATCTCTCCAGATGCTTTTTTTCTTCCTTTCTCACTCTGACCTACTCCCTCTTGAATCTCTCCAGATGCTTTTTTTTCTTCCTTTCTCACTCTGACCTACTCCCTCTTGAATCTCTCCCGATGCTTTTTTTTCTTCATTTCTCACTCTGACCTACTCCGTCTTGAATCTCTCCAGATGCTTTTTTTCCTTCATTTCTCACTCTGACCTACTCCGTCTTGAATCTCTCCAGATGCTTTTTTTTCTTCCTTTCTGACTCTGACCTACTCCCTCTTGAATCTCTCCAGATGCTTTTTTTTCTTCCTTTCTCACTCTGACCTACTCCCTCTTGAATCTCTCCAGATGCTTTTTTTTTCTTCCTTTCTGACTCTGACCTACTCCCTCTTGAATCTCTCCAGATGCTTTTTTTTCTTCCTTTCTGACTCTGACCTACTCCCTCTTGAATCTCTCCAGATGCTTTTTTTTCTTCCTTTCTCACTCTGACCTACTCCGTCTTGAATCTCTCCAGATGCTTTTTTTTCTTCCTTTCTCACTCTGACCTACTCCGTCTTGAATCTCTCCAGATGCTTTTTTTTCTTCCTTTCTCACTCTGACCTACTCCGTCTTGAATCTCTCCAGATGCTTTTTTTTCTTCCTTTCTCACTCTGACCTACTCCGTCTTGAATCTCTCCAGATGCTTTTTTTTCTTCCTTTCTGACTCTGACCTACTCCCTCTTGAATCTCTCCAGATGCTTTTTTTTCTTCCTTTCTCACTCTGACCTACTCCGTCTTGAATCTCTCCAGATGCTTTTTTTTCTTCCTTTCTCACTCTGACCTACTCCGTCTTGAATCTCTCCAGATGCTTTTTTTCTTCCTTTCTCACTCTGACCTACTCCCTCTTGAATCTCTCCAGATGCTTTTTTTTCTTCCTTTCTCACTCTGACCTACTCCCTCTTGAATCTCTCCCGATGCTTTTTTTTCTTCATTTCTCACTCTGACCTACTCCGTCTTGAATCTCTCCAGATGCTTTTTTTTCTTCATTTCTCACTCTGACCTACTCCGTCTTGAATCTCTCCAGATGCTTTTTTTCTTCCTTTCTCACTCTGACCTACTCCGTCTTGAATCTCTCCAGATGCTTTTTTTCTTCCTTTCTGACTCTGACCTACTCCCTCTTGAATCTCTCCAGATGCTTTTTTTTCTTCCTTTCTCACTCTGACCTACTCCGTCTTGAATCTCTCCAGATGTCTTTTTTTTCTACCTTTCTCACGCAGACCTACTCCCTCTTGACTCTTTTGTGATGCTTTCTTTCTTACTTTCTCACTACGACCTACTCCCTCTTGACTCTCCCCAGATGAATTTTTATTCTTCCTCTTTCACCCCGATCTACTTCCTCTTGACTTTCTTCAGATGCTTTTTTTCTTCCTTTCTCCATTCGACCTACTCCATCTTGACTCTCTGCAGATGCTTTTTTTTCTTTCTTTCTCACCCAGACTTACTCACTCCAGGTGCGTTTTTTTCTTCCTTTCTCACACTGAACTACTCCCTCTTGACGCTTCCTTTTTCGGGCTTGAATCTCTCCTACTCCATCTTGAATCTCTCCAGATGCTTTTTTTTCTTCCTTTCTCACTCTGACCTACTCCGTCTTGAATCTCTCCAGATGCTTTTTTTTCTTCCTTTCTCACTCTGACCTACTCCGTCTTGAATCTCTCCAGATGCTTTTTTTCTTCCTTTCTCACTCTGACCTACTCCCTCTTGAATCTCTCCAGATGCTTTTTTTTCTTCCTTTCTCACTCTGACCTACTCCCTCTTGAATCTCTCCCGATGCTTTTTTTTCTTCATTTCTCACTCTGACCTACTCCGTCTTGAATCTCTCCAGATGCTTTTTTTCCTTCATTTCTCACTCTGACCTACTCCGTCTTGAATCTCTCCAGATGCTTTTTTTTCTTCCTTTCTGACTCTGACCTACTCCCTCTTGAATCTCTCCAGATGCTTTTTTTTCTTCCTTTCTCACTCTGACCTACTCCCTCTTGAATCTCTCCAGATGCTTTTTTTTTCTTCCTTTCTGACTCTGACCTACTCCCTCTTGAATCTCTCCAGATGCTTTTTTTTCTTCCTTTCTGACTCTGACCTACTCCCTCTTGAATCTCTCCAGATGCTTTTTTTTCTTCCTTTCTCACTCTGACCTACTCCGTCTTGAATCTCTCCAGATGCTTTTTTTTCTTCCTTTCTCACTCTGACCTACTCCGTCTTGAATCTCTCCAGATGCTTTTTTTTCTTCCTTTCTCACTCTGACCTACTCCGTCTTGAATCTCTCCAGATGCTTTTTTTTCTTCCTTTCTCACTCTGACCTACTCCGTCTTGAATCTCTCCAGATGCTTTTTTTTCTTCCTTTCTGACTCTGACCTACTCCCTCTTGAATCTCTCCAGATGCTTTTTTTTCTTCCTTTCTCACTCTGACCGACTCCGTCTTGAATCTCTCCAGATGTCTTTTTTTTCTACCTTTCTCACGCAGACCTACTCCCTCTTGACTCTTTTGTGATGCTTTCTTTCTTACTTTCTCACTACGACCTACTCCATCTTGACTCTCCCCAGATGAATTTTTATTCTTCCTCTTTCACCCCGATCTACTTCCTCTTGACTTTCTTCAGATGCTTTTTTTCTTCCTTTCTCCATTTGACCTACTCCATCTTGACTCTCTCCAGATGCCTTTTTTTTCTTTCTTTCTCACCCAGACTTACTCACTCCAGGTGCGTTTTTTTCTTCCTTTCTCACACTGAACTACTCCCTCTTGACGCTTCCTTTTTCGGGCTTGAATCTCTCCTACTCCATCTTGAATCTCTCCAGATGCTTTTTTTTCTTCCTTTCTCACTCTGACCTACTCCGTCTTGAATCTCTCCATATGCTTTTTTTCTTCCTTTCTGACTCTAACCTACTCCCTCTTGAATCTCTCCAGATGTTTTTTTTTTCTTCCTTTCTGACTCTGACCTACTCCGTCTTGAATCTCTCCATATGCTTTTTTTCTTCCTTTCTGACTCTGACCTACTCCCTCTTGAATCTCTCCAGATGCTTTTTTTTTCTTCCTTTCTGACTCTGACCTACTCCCTCTTGAATCTCTCCAGATGCTTTTTTTTCTTCCTTTCTCACTCTGACCTACTCCGTCTTGAATCTCTCCAGATGCTTTTTTTTCTTCCTTTCTCACTCTGACCTACTCCGTCTTGAATCTCTCCATATGCTTTTTTTCTTCCTTTCTGACTCTGACCTACTCCCTCTTGAATCTCTCCAGATGCTTTTTTTTTCTTCCTTTCTGACTCTGACCTACTCCCTCTTGAATCTCTCCAGATGCTTTTTTTTCTTCCTTTCTGACTCTGACCTACTCCCTCTTGAATCTCTCCAGATGCTTTTTTTTCTTCCTTTCTCACTCTGACCTACTCCGTCTTGAATCTCTCCAGATGCTTTTTTTTCTTCCTTTCTCACTCTGACCTACTCCCTCTTGAATCTCTCCCGATGCTTTTTTTTCTTCATTTCTCACTCTGACCTACTCCGTCTTGAATCTCTCCAGATGCTTTTTTTTCTTCATTTCTCACTCTGACCTACTCCGTCTTGAATCTCTCCAGATGCTTTTTTTTCTTCCTTTCTCACTCTGACCTACTCCGTCTTGAATCTCTCCAGATGCTTTTTTTCTTCCTTTCTGACTCTGACCTACTCCCTCTTGAATCTCTCCAGATGCTTTTTTTTCTTCCTTTCTCACTCTGACCTACTCCGTCTTGAATCTCTCCAGATGTCTTTTTTTTCTACCTTTCTCACGCAGACCTACTCCGTCTTGAATCTCTCCAGATGCTTTTTTTTCTTCATTTCTCACTCTGACCTACTCCGTCTTGAATCTCTCCAGATGCTTTTTTTTCTTCATTTCTCACTCTGACCTACTCCGTCTTGAATCTCTCCAGATGCTTTTTTTTCTTCCTTTCTCACTCTGACCTACTCCGTCTTGAATCTCTCCAGATGCTTTTTTTCTTCCTTTCTGACTCTGACCTACTCCCTCTTGAATCTCTCCAGATGCTTTTTTTTCTTCCTTTCTCACTCTGACCTACTCCGTCTTGAATCTCTCCAGATGTCTTTTTTTTCTACCTTTCTCACGCAGACCTACTCCCTCTTGACTCTTTTGTGATGCTTTCTTTCTTACTTTCTCACTACGACCTACTCCCTCTTGACTCTCCCCAGATGAATTTTTATTCTTCCTCTTTCACCCCGATCTACTTCCTCTTGACTTTCTTCAGATGCTTTTTTTCTTCCTTTCTCCATTCGACCTACTCCATCTTGACTCTCTGCAGATGCTTTTTTTTCTTTCTTTCTCACCCAGACTAACTCATTCCAGGTGCGTTTTTTTCTTCCTTTCTCACACTGAACTACTCCCTCTTGACGCTTCCTTTTTCGGGCTTGAATCTCTCCTACTCCATCTTGAATCTCTCCAGATGCTTTTTTTTCTTCCTTTCTCACTCTGACCTACTCCGTCTTGAATCTCTCCAGATGCTTTTTTTTCTTCCTTTCTCACTCTGACCTACTCCGTCTTGAATCTCTCCAGATGCTTTTTTTCTTCCTTTCTCACTCTGACCTACTCCCTCTTGAATCTCTCCAGATGCTTTTTTTTCTTCCTTTCTCACTCTGACCTACTCCCTCTTGAATCTCTCCCGATGCTTTTTTTTCTTCATTTCTCACTCTGACCTACTCCGTCTTGAATCTCTCCAGATGCTTTTTTTTCTTCATTTCTCACTCTGACCTACTCCGTCTTGAATCTCTCCAGATGCTTTTTTTCTTCCTTTCTCACTCTGACCTACTCCGTCTTGAATCTCTCCAGATGCTTTTTTTCTTCCTTTCTGACTCTGACCTACTCCCTCTTGAATCTCTCCAGATGCTTTTTTTTCTTCCTTTCTCACTCTGACCTACTCCGTCTTGAATCTCTCCAGATGCTTTTTTTTCTTCATTTCTCACTCTGACCTACTCCGTCTTGAATCTCTCCAGATGCTTTTTTTCTTCCTTTCTCACTCTGACCTACTCCGTCTTGAATCTCTCCAGATGCTTTTTTTCTTCCTTTCTGACTCTGACCTACTCCCTCTTGAATCTCTCCAGATGCTTTTTTTTCTTCCTTTCTCACTCTGACCTACTCCGTCTTGAATCTCTCCAGATGTCTTTTTTTTCTACCTTTCTCACGCAGACCTACTCCCTCTTGACTCTTTTGTGATGCTTTCTTTCTTACTTTCTCACTACGACCTACTCCCTCTTGACTCTCCCCAGATGAATTTTTATTCTTCCTCTTTCACCCCGATCTACTTCCTCTTGACTTTCTTCAGATGCTTTTTTTCTTCCTTTCTCCATTCGACCTACTCCATCTTGACTCTCTGCAGATGCTTTTTTTTCTTTCTTTCTCACCCAGACTTACTCACTCCAGGTGCGTTTTTTTCTTCCTTTCTCACACTGAACTACTCCCTCTTGACGCTTCCTTTTTCGGGCTTGAATCTCTCCTACTCCATCTTGAATCTCTCCAGATGCTTTTTTTTCTTCCTTTCTCACTCTGACCTACTCCGTCTTGAATCTCTCCAGATGCTTTTTTTCTTCCTTTCTCACTCTGACCTACTCCGTCTTGAATCTCTCCAGATGCTTTTTTTCTTCCTTTCTCACTCTGACCTACTCCCTCTTGAATCTCTCCAGATGCTTTTTTTTCTTCCTTTCTCACTCTGACCTACTCCCTCTTGAATCTCTCCCGATGCTTTTTTTTCTTCATTTCTCACTCTGACCTACTCCGTCTTGAATCTCTCCAGATGCTTTTTTTCCTTCATTTCTCACTCTGACCTACTCCGTCTTGAATCTCTCCAGATGCTTTTTTTTCTTCCTTTCTCAGTCTGACCTACTCCGTCTTGAATCTCTCCAGATGCTTTTTTTTCTTCCTTTCTCACTCTGACCTACTCCGTCTTGAATCTCTCCAGATGCTTTTTTTTCTTCCTTTCTCACTCTGACCTACTCCGTCTTGAATCTCTCCAGATGCTTTTTTTCTTCCTTTCTCACTCTGACCTACTCCCTCTTGAATCTCTCCAGATGCTTTTTTTCTTCCTTTCTCACTCTGACCTACTCCCTCTTGAATCTCTCCAGATGCTTTTTTTTCTTCCTTTCTCACTCTGACCTACTCCCTCTTGAATCTCTCCAGATGCTTTTTTTTTCTTCATTTCTCACTCTGACCTACTCCGTCTTGAATCTCTCCAGATGCTTTTTTTCCTTCATTTCTCACTCTGACCTACTCCCTCTTGAATCTCTCCAGATGCTTTTTTTTCTTCCTTTCTCACTCTGACCTACTCCCTCTTGAATCTCTCCAGATGCTTTTTTTTCTTCCTTTCTCACTCAGACCTACTCCGTCTTGAATCTTTCCAGATGCTTTTTTTTCTTCCTTTCTCATTCAGACCTACTCCGTCTTGAATCTTTCCAGATGCTTTTTTTTCTTCCTTTCTCACTCTGACCTACTCCCTCTTGAATCTCTCCAGATGCTTTTTTTCTTCCTTTCTCACTCTGACCTACTCCCTCTTGAATCTCTCCAGATGCTTTTTTTTCTTCCTTTCTCACTCTGACCTACTCCCTCTTGAATCTCTCCAGATGCTTTTTTTTTCTTCATTTCTCACTCTGACCTACTCCGTCTTGAATCTCTCCAGATGCTTTTTTTCCTTCATTTCTCACTCTGACCTACTCCCTCTTGAATCTCTCCAGATGCTTTTTTTTCTTCCTTTCTCACTCTGACCTACTCCCTCTTGAATCTCTCCAGATGCTTTTTTTTCTTCCTTTCTCACTCAGACCTACTCCGTCTTGAATCTTTCCAGATGCTTTTTTTTCTTCCTTTCTCATTCAGACCTACTCCGTCTTGAATCTTTCCAGATGCTTTTTTTTCTTCCTTTCTCACTCTGACCTACTCCGTCTTGAATCTCTCCAGATGCTTTTTTTTCTTCCTTTCTGACTCTGACCTACTCCCTCTTGAATCTCTCCAGATGCTTTTTTTTCTTCCTTTCTCACTCTGACCTACTCCCTCTTGAATCTCTCCAGATGCTTTTTTTTTCTTCCTTTCTGACTCTGACCTACTCCCTCTTGAATCTCTCCAGATGCTTTTTTTTCTTCCTTTCTGACTCTGACCTACTCCCTCTTGAATCTCTCCAGATGCTTTTTTTTCTTCCTTTCTCACGCAGACCTACTCCCTCTTGACTCTTTTGTGATGCTTTCTTTCTTACTTTCTCACTACGACCTACTCCATCTTGACTCTCCCCAGATGAATTTTTATTCTTCCTCTTTCACCCCGATCTACTTCCTCTTGACTTTCTTCAGATGCTTTTTTTCTTCCTTTCTCCATTTGACCTACTCCATCTTGACTCTCTCCAGATGCTTTTTTTTTCTTTCTTTCTCACCCAGACTTACTCACTCCAGGTGCGTTTTTTTCTTCCTTTCTCACACTGAACTACTCCCTCTTGACGCTTCCTTTTTCGGGCTTGAATCTCTCCTACTCCGTCTTGAATCTCTCCAGATGCTTTTTTTTCTTCCTTTCTCACTCAGACCTACTCCGTCTTGAATCTTTCCAGATGCTTTTTTTTCTTCCTTTCTCACTCTGACCTACTCCGTCTTGAATCTCTCCAGATGCTTTTTTTTCTTCCTTTCTCACTCTGACCTACTCCCTCTTGAATCTCTCCAGATGCTTTTTTTTCTTCCTTTCTGACTTTGACCTACTCCCTCTTGAATCTCTCCAGATGCTTTTTTTTTCTTCCTTTCTGACTCTGACCTACCCCCTCTTGAATCTCTCCAGATGCTTTTTTTTCTTCCTTTCTGACTCTGATCTACTTCGTCTTGATTCTCTCCAGATGCTTTTTTTTTCTTTCTTTCTCAGTCCAGTTAAAAATAAATATCAAAGTTATTTCTACTATTGGCTTTAAATGGTAGCTTGTTAAGAATATTTATTTAGAACGAGTATTTTTCTTTCTTTTTTTAAATCTCCAATAATTTTTAGATGTTAAAAAATATTCGAAATTCAAACCAGCATTAAGCTTTTCATTTACATACATACGTACGTATGATTAATATTCATTTGATAGTAAGAAAAATTATTAATGAAAGAAAAAAATTGCGCACGGAATATAGTTTCACTAAATATTGAACTTTTGTAAGATAAATATTTAAAAGCATTTCGGCAAAGCAAACCCCAAAGCAATGCATTTAATATATATATATATGTATATTAATTATTTTATTTAAATAAAACTCGTATGCAATAAAAATATTTAGGCATAACTAAAAATTCATAACACGTCTTTAGTCATAACTCTGGTTTTGATATTAGAATATATAAATATAAAATTAATGACGGAATGAAATTTTCGCCTTGCTTTTAACACAAAATGCATAATATGAACTTTAAAATGTTCAGGTTAGGCAATTAAAATAATCAACTAGAGATATTAAATTAAATATTTATTTTTATCGTTCACTTAAAACAAACACTACTAATTCAATCTTCAAGCCACGAGTCTCGCTCACTTTGAAAACGGAATCATATATTTGTATTTATAAAAGAAAATATTCTCTGAGGCTGAGATACTCTCTGAGCCTGATTAAAAGGTTTGAAAGTACTAAGATTTTTTTTTAAATAAAATTAACTATTAATATCTCTAGTTGATTTTTTTAATCGTCTTTTCAGTAAACCTGGATATTTTAAAGTTCATATTATACATTTTAGAATACACAATTTTTGTAATGCTTGCTTGCTTATAGCTACTCCATAAAATTAGTTTAAAAAAAAGGGCACGAAATTTTTTTTTAATTTGTGAATGAATGATTTCAAAGGAATGAAAAATGACTTCATTTTAAACATGTCTTATCTTGGAAAATTCAAATTCTTGAATGATGGAATTCCGAGGTTTTTAAGTCTTATTATTAATTTGATTTTTTAAATGTAATTTATCAAAAAGAATTTTAGAAAACAAAAAATAATTACTATCATTTCAGTTAAATGAAAACTCTATTTGTGCTCATCACTCAAAAACAATAAACAAGATAAATGTGTTAAATTGTGCTCACGTCAAAAGTTTATCGTTTAAGAAAATACATTTTTTAAATTACTTCCCCTGTTTATTCTAGAGAATGCTGAACATCAAAGCGAAATGACGGCTTTCGAGATTTAACCCTTTAACTGCTCAATATTTATAAAAAAAAAAAATCAAATTACGTCTATTTTTTAGCAGAATCAAAAAAAATTTTGCAATAAAATTTTACTGGTGAGAATAATAAAATGTGACTGGAATATACTTGCCCGTACGTGGCACGGGCAAATCATGCATGGCAAAAGCACACTGCTCGTACAACGTACTGATAAAGCAGTTAATACTTTAATATATTACTGAATGTTTATTTTAACACTCACACCATAAAGTATATACAGCAAATGGTAAAAGTTAAAAAGTTGATTTCCAAGTTGATATCGATGCTTCGAAATACGCTAATTCTAGATCGGTTGTTTCTTCGTGAGCAGCTGATAAAAATCCTAAATAGGGTTGGGCATTTCGATTCATCTTGAGGAGTCGACTCTGACTCGATTCACTTAGTTAAGAGCCTGCATCAGTCAAAACGAAACTCAAAATCCTATCACAAACCTTTGCGTGTTGCCACCAGGAAGGCGTATCCCGAACCCAAAGATTGACACTTTAAAAGACCAGTGATATTTTCCAAGCTTGTAATTAATAAGAAAATGGTCATCTCACGCCACCCTTTACCTCCAGGCGATAAAAAGGGGAGAAGATACCCCAGGAAGAAAAAAGTCATTAGTAAATGCTAAAAACTTTCGCACCTTTTGAATACTGATAGCCCGAGGGATATGTGCATTTGGATAGTTTCTTCGAGATAATTTCTCACCAAAACACTCGGATCCGTTTTAAAAAAAGTCGACAGTGACCTTTTTTTTAGATAGTTTCAAGTGAAATTTATATGTAATTTTAAAAGACAACATACAGATCGTGATTATTATGTCAGAGATTGCACATTAAACATTTTCCAAAGAATGTCCTCTACATTTTAATATTTTTAAATGATTTTTTAAGCATTGAATAGCTGAGATCATTGAACTGTACAAAGACCGTTTTATATTTTTTCGATTTTGTTACGAGTATTTTATAGTGGCTTACATCAATAGAGCGAAATCCCAAGATAAAAATTTTTAAGATATCTCGTTTGTATTTTAATATTTTTAAATGATTCTTTTAGCATTCAACAGCTGAGATTTTTCGATATAAAGACCGTTTTGTACTTTTTTGATTTTGTTTACAGGTGTTTTAAAGAGGCTACTTCAGTCAAGTGAAATCCAATGGAAGAAATTTATAAAAATATCTCTTCTACATTTTTATATTTTTAAATTATTTTTTGGCATTCGATATCTCAGATATTTCGGTACAAAGACCGTTTCGTACTTTTTCGACCTTCTTTAGGGGAATTTTTAAAAAGCTACTTCAGTCAAATGAAATCCAATGGAAGAAATTTATAAAAATATCTCTTCTACATTTTAATATTTTTAAATGAATTTTTGTCATTGGATAGAAGAGATCTTTTGGTACAAAGATCGTTTTGTACTTTTTCGACTTTGTTTAGGGAAATTTTAAAAAATCTACTTCAGTCAAGTGAAATCCAGTGGTAGAAATTTATAAAAATATCTCTTCTGCATTTTAATATTTTTAAATTATTTTTTGGCATTCGATATCTCAGATCTATCGGTACAAAGACCGTTTTGTACTTTTTCAACTTTGTTTAGGGGAATTTAAAAAAATCTACTTCAGTCAAGTGAAATCCAGTGGTAGGAATTTATAAAAATATCTCTTCTACATTTTAATATATTTAAATTATTTTTTGGAATTCGATATCTCAGATCTATCGGTACAAAGACCGTTTTGTACTTTTTCGACTTTGTTTAGGGGAATTTTAAAAAAGCTATTTCAGTCAAGTGAAATCCAATGGTAGAAATTTATAAAAATATCTCTTCTACATTTTAATATTTTTAAATGATTTATTTGTCATTGGATAGCTTAGATCTTTCTCTACAAAGACCGTTTTGTACTTTTTCTACTTTGTTTAGGGGAATTTTAAAAAAGATACTTCAGTCAAGTGAAATCCAATGGTAGGAATTTATAAAAATATGTCTTCTGCATTTTAATATTTTTAAAAGATTTTTATGTCATGGGATGGCTGAGATCTTTCTGTACAAAGACCGTTTTTTATATTTTCGACTTTCTCTAGGGGAATTTTTAAAAAGCTACTTCAGTCAAGTGAAATCCAATGCTAGAAATTTCTAAAAATATCTCTTCTACATTTTAATATTTTTAAATGATTTTTTTATCATGGGATAGCTCAGATCTTTCGGTACAAAGACCGTTTTGTACTTTTTCGACTCTGTTTAGGGGAATTTTAAAAAAGCTACTTCAGTGAAGTGAAATCCAATGGTAGAAATTTATAAAAATATCTCTTCTACATTTTAATATTTGTAAATCATTATTTGGCATTCGATATCTCAGATCTTTTGGTACAAAGACCGTTTTGTACTTTTTTGATTTTGTTTACAGTTGTTTTAAAGAGGCTACTTCAGTCAAATGAAATCCAATGGTAGAAATTTATAAAATATCTCTTCTACATTTTAATATTTAAATGTTTTTTTGTCATTGAATAGCTGAGATCTTTCGGTACAAAGCCTTTTTTTGTGTGTGTGTTTTCAGCTGCTTTAAAGAGGCTACATCAGTCAAGCGAAATCCTATAGTAAAATTTTATAAATATGTCTTTTCGACATTTAAAGATTTTTAAATGATTTTTTTGTCATGGGATAGCTGAGATCTTTAGATACAAATACCGTTTTGTATTTTTTTTATTTTGTTTACAGGTATTTTAAAGAGGCTACATCAGTCAAGTGAAATCCAATGGTAGAAATTTATAAATGTATATCTTCTACATTTTAATATTTTTAAATGACTTTTTTTTTTGTCATTGGATAGCTTAGATCTTTCGGTACAAATACCGTTTTGTACTTTTTTAATTTTGTTTACAGATGTTTTAAAAAAGATTTTTCAGGCAAGTGAAATCGAATGGTAGGAATTTATAAAAATATCCTTCTACATTTTAATATTTTTAAATTATTTTTTGGCATTCGATATCTCAGATCTTTCGGTACAAAGACCGTTTTGTACTTTTTCGACTTTGTTTAACGGAATTTTAAAAAAGCTACTTCAGTCAAGTGAAATCCAATGGTAGGAATTTATAAAAATATCTCTTCTACATTTTAATATTTTTAAATGATTTTTTTGGCATTGGATAGCTGTGATCTTTCGGAACAATGACTGTTTTGTACTTTTTCGACTTTGTTTAGGGGGATTTTAAAAAAGATACTTCAGTCAAGTGAAATCCAATGGTAGGAATTTATAAAAATATGTCTTCTGCATTTTAATATTTTTAAATGATTTTTATGTCATGGGATGGCTGAGATCTTTCTGTACAAAGACCGATTTTTATATTTTCGACTTTCTCTAAGGGAATTTTAAAAAAGCTACTTCAGTCAAGTGAAATCCAATGCTAGAAATTTCTAAAAATATCTCTTCTGCATTTTAATATTTTTAAATGATTTTTTTGTCATGCTCAGATCTTTCGGTACAAAGACCGTTTTGTACTTTTTCGACTCTGTTTAGGGGAATTTTAAAAAAGCTACTTCAGTGAAGTGAAATCCAATGGTAGAAATTTATAAAAATATCTCTTCTACATTTTAATATTTGTAAATCATTATTTGGCATTCGATATCTCAGATCTTTTGGTACAAAGACCGTTTTGTACTTTTTTGATTTTGTTTACAGTTGTTTTAAAGAGGCTACTTCAGTCAAATGAAATCCAATGGTAGAAATTTATAAAAATATCTCTTCTACATTTTAATATTTTTAAATGATTTTTTTGTCATTGGATAGCTAAGATCTTTCGGTACAAAGACCGTTTTGTACTTTTTAGACTTTTATTTGTGGAATTTTAAAAAAGCTACATGTGTCAAGTGAAATCCAATGGTAGAAATTTATTAAAATATCTCTTCTACATTTTAATATTTTTAAATGATTTTTTTGGCATTGGATAGCTGTGATCTTTCGGAACAAAGACTGTTTTGTACTTTTTTCATTTTGTTTACGGGTGTTTTAAAGAAGCTACTTCATTCAAGCAAAATCCTATAATAGAATTTTATAAATATGTCTTTTTACTTTTAAAGATTTTTGAATGATTTTTTGGCATCAGATCTTTCGGTATCTCAGATCTTTCGGTACTAAGACCGTTTTGTACTTTTTCGACTTTGTTTAGGATAATTTTAAAAAAGCTACTTCAGTCAAGTGAAATCAAATGGTAGTAATAATAATAATAAAAAAAGAATATCTTTTACATTTTAATGTTTTACATGTTTTTTTTTTTTTTGTATTGGATATATCAGATCTTTCGGTAAAAAGACCGTTTTCTACTTTTTTCGATTTTGTTTACAGGTGTTTTAAATAGGCTACTTCAGTCAAGTTAAATACATTGGTAGAAATTTATTAAAATATCTCTTCTACATTTTAATATTTTTAAATGATTTTTTTGGCATTCGATATCTCAGATCTTTCGGTACAAAAACCGTTTTGTACTTTTTCGTTTTTGTTTAGGGGAATTTTAAAAAAGCTACTTCAGTAAAGTGAATTCCAATGGTAGAAATTTGTAAAAATATCTCGTCTACATTTTAATATTTTTAAATGATTCTGTTGTTATGGGATAGCTAAGATCTTTCGATACAAAGACCGTTTTGCACTTTTTCGACTATGTTTACAGGTGTTTTAAAGAGGCTACTTCAGTCAAGTGAAACCCATTTATAGAAATTTATAAAAATATCTCTACTACATTTTAATATTTTTAAGTGATTTTTTTGTCATTGGATAGCTGAGATCATTCGGTACAAAGACCGTTTTGTACTTTTTTTAATATGTTTACAGGTGTTTTAAAGAGGCTACTTCAGTCAAGTGAAACCCATTGGTAGAAATTTATAAAAATATCTCTACTACATTTTAATATTTTTAAGTGATTTTTTTGTCATTGGATAGCTGAGATCATTCGGTACAAAGACCGTTTTGTACTTTTTTTAATATGGTTACAGGTGTTTTAAAGAGGCTACTTCAGTCAAGTGAAATCCATTGGTAGAAATTTATAAAAATATCTCTACTACATTTTAATATTTTTAAATGATTTTTTTGTCATTGGATAGCTAAGATCTTTCGGTACAAAGACCGTTTTGTACTTTTTAGACTTTTATTTGTGGAATTTTAAAAAAGCTACATCTGTCTAGTGAAATCCAATGGTAGAAATTTATTAAAATATCTCTTCTACATTTTAGTATTTTTAAATTATTTTTTGGCATTCGATATCTCAGATCTTTCGGTACAAAGACCGTTTTGTACTTTTTCGACTTTGTTTAAGGGAATTTTAAAAAAGCTACTTCCGTCAAGTGAAATCCAATGATAAGAATTTATAAAAATATCTCTTCTACATTTTAATATTTTTAAATGATTTTTTTGGCATTGGATAGCTGTGATCTTTAGGAACAAAGACTGTTTTGTACTTTTTTGATTTTGTTTACAGGTGTTTTAAAGAAGCTACTTCATTCAAGCAAAATCCTATAGTAGAATTTTATAAATATGTCTTTTTACTTTTAAAGATTTTTAAATGATTTTTTGGCATTCGATGTCTCAGATCTTTCGGTACAAAGACCGTTTTGTACTTTTTCGACTTCGTTTAGGATAATTTTAAAAAAGCTACTTCAGTCAAGTGAAATCAAATGGTAGTAATAACAAAAAAAAAAGAATATCTTCTACATTTTTATGTTTTAAAATGTTTTTTTGGCATTGGATATCTCAGATCTTTCGGCACATAGACCGTTTTGTACTTTTTTGACTTTGTTTAAGGGAATTTTAAAAAAGCTACTTCAGTCAAGTGAAATCGAATGGTAGAAATTTATAAAAATATCTCTTCTACATTTTAATATTTTTAAATCATTCTGTTGTCATTGGATAGCTATGATCATTCGGTACAAAGACCGTTTTGTACTTTTATGCCTTTGTTTGCACGTGTTTTAAAGAGGCTACTTCTGTCAACTAAATTCCAATGGTAGAAATTTATAAAAATATCTCATCTATATTTTAATATTTTTAAATGATTCTTTTGTCATGGGATAGCTAAGATCTTTCGGTACGAAGACCGTTTTGTACTTGTACGACTTTGTTTAGGGGAATTTTAAAAAAGCTACTTCAGTCAAGAGAATTCCAATAGCAGAAATTTATAAAAATATCTCGTCTACATTTTAATATTTTTAAATGATTCTCTTGTCATTGGATAGCTGAGATCTTTCGGTACAAAGACCGTTTTGTACTTTTTAGACTTTTATTAGGGGAATTTTAAAAAAGCTACTTCAGTCAAGTGAAATCCAATGGTAGAAATTTATAAAAATATTTCTTCTACATTTTAATATTTTTAAATGATTTTTTCTCATTTGATAGTTGAGATCTTTTGGTAAAAAGACCGTTTTCTACTTTTTTCGATTTTGTTTACAGGTGTTTAATAGAGGCTATACTTCAGTCAAGTTAAATACATTGGTAGAAATTTATTAAAATATCTCTTCTACATTTTAATATTTTTAAATAATTTTTCTGTCATTGGATAGCTGAGATCTTTCGGTACAAAGACCGTTTTGTACTTTTTTTTTTGTTTTGCTTACAGATGTTTTAGTGAGGCTACTTCAGTCAATGGAATTCCAATGATAGAAATTTATAAAAGTATCTCGCCTACATTTTAATATTTTAAAATGATTCTTTTGTCATGGGATAGCTAAGATCTTACGGTACAAAGACCGTTTTGTATTTTTTAGACTTTTATTAACGGAATTTTAAAAATGCTACTTCTGTCAAGTGAAATCCAATGGTAGAAATTTATAAAAAATATCTCGTGTACATTTTAATATTTTTAAATGATTTTTTTTTTCATTTCATAGCTAAGATCTTTCGGTACAAAGACCGTTTTGTACTTTTTTGGTTTTGTTTACAGATGTTTTAGTGTGGCTACTTCAGTCAAGTGAATTCCAATGGTAGGAATTTATAAAAATATCTCTTCTACATTTTAATATTTTTAAATGATTTTTTTTGTCATTGGATAGGTAAGATCTTTCGGTACAAAGACCGTTTTGTACTTTTGCGACTTTGTTTAGGGGAATTTTAAAAAAGCTACTTCAGTCAAGTGAATTCCAATAGTAGGAATTTATAAAAATATCTCGTCTACATTTTAATAGTTTTAAATCATTCTGTTGTCATGGGATGGCTAAGATCTTTCAGTACAAAGACCGTTTTGTACTTTTTTTAAATTTTGTTTACAGGTGTTTTAAAGAGGCTACTTCAGCCAAGTGAATTCCAATGGTAGAAATTTATAAAAATATCTCGTCTACATTTTAATATTTTTAAATGATTCTTTTGTCATCGGATAGCTAAGATCTTTCGGTACAAAGACCGTTTTGTACTTTTTAGACTTTTATTAGGGGAATTTTAAAAAAGCTACTTCTGTCAAGTAAAATCCAATGGTAGAAATTTATAAAAATATCTCTTCTACATTTTAATATTTTTTAAATATTTTTTGTCATGGGATAGCTGAGTTCTTTCGTTAAAAAGACCGTTTTGTACTTTTAAGACTTTTATTAGGGGAATTTTAAAAAAGCTACTTCTGTCAAGTGAAATCCAATGGTAGAAATTTATAAAAATATCTCTTCTACATTTTAATATTTTTAATTAATTGTTTTGTCATTGGACAACTAAGATCTTCCGGTACAAAAACCGTTTTGTACTTGTACGACTTTGTTTAGGGGAATTTAAAAAAAGCTACTTCAGTCAAGAGAATTCCAATAGTAGAAATTTATAAAAATATCTCGTCTACATTTTAATATTTTTAAATGTTTCTGTTGTCATTGGATAGCTGAGATCTTTCGGTACAAAGACCGTTTTGTACTTTTTTTTAAATTTTGTTTACAGGTGTTTTAAAGAGGCTACTTCAGCCAAGTGAATTCCTATGGTTGAAATTTATAAAAATATCTCGTCTACATTTTAATATTTTTAAATGATTCTTTTGTCATGGGATAGCTAAGATCTTTCGGTACAAAGACCGTTCTGTACTTTTTAGACTTTTATTAGGGGAATATTAAAAAAGCTACTTCAGTCAAGTGAAATCCAATGGTAGAAATTTATAAAAATATCTCTTCTACATTTTAATATTTTTAAATGATTTTTTCTCATTTGATAGTTGAGATCTTTCGGTACAAAGACCGTTTTCTACTTTTTTCGATTTTGTTTACAGGTGTTTTAAAGAGGCTACTTCAGTCAAGTTAAATCCATTGGTAGAAATTTATTAAAATATCTCTTCTAAGTTTTAATATTTTTAAATGATTTTTTTTTGTCATTGAATAGCTAAGATCTTTCATTACAAAGACCGTTTTGTACTTTTACGACATTGTTTAGGGGAATTTTAAAAAAGCTACTTCATTCAAGTGAATTACAATGGTAGAAATTTATAAAAATATCTCGTCTACATTTTAATATTTTAAAATGATTCTGTTGTCATGGGATAGCTAAGATCTTTCGGTACAAAGACCGTTTTGTAATTTTTCGACTTTGTTTACAGGTGTTTTAAAGAGGCTACTTCAGTCAAGTGAAATCCAGTGGTAGGAATTTATAAAAATATCTCTTCTACACTTTAATATTTTTAAATTATTTTTTGGCATTCGGTATCTGAGATCTTTCGGTACAAAGACCATTTTGTACTTTTTCGTCTTTGTTTAGGGGAATTTTAAAAAAGCTATTTCAGTCAAGTGAAATTCAATTGCATAAATTTATAAAAATATCTCTTCTACATTTTAATATTTTTAAATAATTTTTCTGTCATTGGATAGCTGAGATCTTTCGGTGTGAAGACCATTTTGTACTTTTTTGGTGTTGTTTACAGGTGTTTAAAGAGGCTACTTCAGTCAAGCGAAATCCTGTAGTAGAAATTTATAAATGTATCTTTTCTACAATTAAATCTTTTTAAATGATTTTTTGGCATTGGATATCTGAGAGCTTGCGGTACAAAGGCCGTTTTATATTTTTTCGATTTTGCTATGGGGGTTTTAAAGGGGCTTACTTCAATCAAGCGAAATCCTATGAAGTTTTGAAGTTCATATAAATATATATTTTTCTCTTCTACATTTTAATATTTTTAAATGATTTTTTTAGCATTGAATGTTAGAAATTTATAAAGATATCTCTTCTACAAGTAAATATAAACTGATGATTACCTCAATCAAGTAAAATCCCATGGTAGAAATTTATAAAGATATCTTTAAGATCATTTAAAATTCATTTCTAAAGATGATTTTAATACTTGTAATTTTTGTTTCATTATATATCTGATATCTTTCTTTACAAAGAACGTTTTATATCTTTTGGACTTTGTCACGGGTATTTTATAATTACTTACTTCAATAGAGCTAAATCCCATTTTAGAATTTTTTAAAGATATCTCGTTTGTATTTTAATTGTCTTTAAACTTTTTTTCGGGGGGGGGGGGGGTATTAGATATCGGAGATTTCTCTGTACAAAGATCTTTTTACATTTTTTAGATTTTTTACAGGTATTTTAAAGTGGCTTACTTGAATAGAGAGAAATCCCATTATAGAAATTTATAAAGATATCTCGTCAACATTTTAATTTTTTAAATGATTTTTTTAGCATTGAATTTCTGAGATATTTCTGAACAAACACCTCTTTATATTTTTTTCGATTTTTTTAAATGTGTTTACTTCAATGAAACGAAATCCTATGACAGAAATTTATAGAAATATCTCGTCTATATTTTAATAATTTTTTTTATATTGAACAGCTGAGATTTTTCTGTACAAATACCGTATTACAATTTTTGATTTCGATACAGGTATTTTAAAGTGACTTACTTCAGTCAAGCAAAATCCCATTGTAGAAATTTATAAAAATATCTCGTCTACATTTTAAAAAAAAATTGTTTTTTTTTCTCTTACATTGAATAGCCTTTACGATTTCATTTATTTTAAAGAGGCTACTGCAGTTAAACGAAACAATGCCTTCGCTTTAAAGCTAATGCTATGAAAGAAATTTATAAAAGTTTATCGTCTGTGTTTTAATAGTTTTAAGTATTTTTTTTTCTTACTTTGCCTAATTGATATCTATTTGCACAAAGGCCATTTTCTATTTTTCGATTTATTTTACGGGTATTAAAAAAAAAAAAAAAAAAAAAAAAAAAAAAAAAAAAAAAAAAAAAACTTTAATCAAGCGAAACAATTTACTAGCTTATAATAATTCTTTCGACGATAATCCAACGGTCGAAATTTATAAATAAATCTCGACTGCATTTTAATATTTTTTCCCCCTTTAATAGCTCAGAGCGATCTCTTTAAAGGCCTTTTTCTACTTTTTTAATTTTCTTTACAGGACAGTTTCATTTTCGGAACCGTTTTCAAAAGTGATATTATCCTCATATTTAAAATCTTCAATCAGTATCGAAAAAAGTAAAAAGCGGCCTCTATACCAACCATCGTCAGCTATACTATGCAGAAAAAAAAAATAATTAAAAATTGGAATGAAAATATGGCATCTTTATAAAAATCTTCCGTAGGTTTAGTATAATTGAGTTTGTCTTTTCGCGTGACTGAAAAAACCGTTATTCTAAAATTTAGATCAGTTAGACTATGACAAACTTTGGAATATATACGTATTATTTAGTTAAAATAGTACAAGAACTTTAAAAATCATTCGTTTATCTTTCTGAAAGGGAAAAAGAAAGGAAAGACAATTTATATACAATAAAGCATAAATATATCATTTACGGATGTGAATTTTACCGCAACAGAATATATTTGCTAAAGTATTGTAAATTAGTCATAATTTTCGATAGAAGTGTCAAAATAAATATATTTCTATCTTTTAAATTAGTGTTATCCAATTTAATCATGAATTGCATAATAATTACTTTATATTTTAGAGTGGGTATACTGCAAACTTTTATTGATTAAAATAGAAATATTTATGAAATATTTATGAAAAGGAACATTTAAACTAATTCATTAAGAATTGTCTAAAAGAATGATACAAAAAAAAAAAAAAAAAAAAAAAAAAGATATAGAAAAATTTAATACAAATGTACTTATTCGCGAATATATCTATTCATTTTTAATGTCAGAACCATTGTTATTTTCTTTCTGCCCTTTCTTCTTTTCCCTTTGTCGACTGCAGATGACAAAAAGTTAATTCTGTTATGTTTTATGAATTAACGAATATATCACTTTGATGTTGTACGCAATTAAAGAATCTTTTTTTAGAAATTAAACTTCAAATATATGGAAGAAAAATAATAAAAATGGTAAATCTGTTTTTATTCGAAATCAATAATGCTTTTAAAGTACATTTGAGATTGAATGCCTAGTTAAACAAACTTTTTGAAATCAACATGTATTTACATCATTTCTGAAATTCATTTCTGATCGAACTTCTTGCGTGAGATATCATGCATTCAGAAAAGGATGTTTTTATTTTTTCCTCCTAAAGCAGCAAACAACATTTTACTAATAGCCACAGGCAAGATTTTACACCTTCGTCCCTGTAAGACTCCCTACAGGGTAAACCCATATCGTCTTTCACCCTAATTACTCTTAAGGCGTCTCCCTTTTAAAGGCGGAGTTAAACACCATTTTCGACTATTTTAAATCAAAGTGCTTCAAATTTTTATACAAATAGCATAGATTAAATTTTTTTAAAAATCAAAATAAAAAACATTTTCTGAAAGCTAAATAATTAAACTCTGCATGCTGTTTTACCAAATTTTAAAATGTCAAACAGATTTTTCGTAATAAGACATTAAAGGTGAATTTTAAAGACTATAAAATAACGCACTTGTATCGCCTTAAAATTCAAAAAAGAAATAAAATTTCAGAATGACGTGCATACTTTAAACCTACACGTTTTCAAAACAACAAAAATTATTAAATTTGAGCAAAATGCAAAGGAATGAAAGCGATAAATTTCTTCCATTGAAATAACATTAGCCGTTCTATCTCGGAGCGTTACTGATGTAGGGCCTTAATGAGTCGAGATAGTGAGTCGACTCCCGACTCACTTACGATTGGTTCGTTGGTTGTAAAAATGACGCAATTTTCTGTCTTCTATCACGTATATCGCACAAAAGAGAGTTTTTAAACGTATGCTCGAATTATTTTGTTTTAGTTTTTAGATAAAAGATATATTTTTGTGGTAAGAGCCGAAATTTTCAGTCTTGTAACGGCCCAGAACGTATAAAAAATAATGACCTGGTTGGTAAAAAACATAAATGTTCGGCCAACTTGCTTCGTACTGAACAGTTATTAACCCGACAAGAAAAAAGTTAAAATCTTCTTCTTAGCCTGATCCGGCATAGTTAAATTTTTAGAAAATATGGATTTTTCCGTTTGAGAAGTTCTAATCCAAAATTAATATTTTAGATTTTTTTTATGTTTATAATCTTTATTTTTAAAGAAGAACCCTATGCTATTATATTCATTTTTTAATAAATGTTAATTTGTATGTAAATGTTTCAGTTGATATTAATATTGTTAATCCACATATTATGTGCTATTATACGCATTAGAGGCTTAAAAATCTGAAAAATGCTACAAAGTAAAATCCTCCAAGACGGAATAACATTAAATAAAAATTCGCTATAGACGAGTTCCCTTCCGATCGCTACGAGGAAAAAAAGGTTAGACCCGAACCAGTCTTTTAGTAAAAATTAAGTCTCGAACTCGGCTTGGGAGAATGCAATGACAAGGCCCAATCCGAGGGTTGTAAAATAAAATAAGGCCCGACCCGAGTGCCGCTAAAAATAGGCCGGAGCTTCGAGACAGGATCCGGCAATCACAGCGTTTAAAATTATTAGACTGTTTTCTTTCCTTTTTTCCTTTCTTTTTTTTGAGGGGGGAGGGGTTCTTTACTTAAAAATTTAAAACGGATACTTTAAGTTCATTATGTTCTTATATTTATAAATTATTAGTTATTCACAAATATTCCCCCTCAAAAAAAAAAAAAAAAAAAAAGAGAAATATTAGTACAAATTAAGTTAATTGATTTTTTTTATTTTTTTTTAATATGTGTGCGTTTACATATATGTCGTGTTGGTTATGTTGGAAAAATATCGTATCATCGAATTAAAAAGAAATTAATTAATTTACGTTTAGATTCTATAGAAAATACAATGCAAAAAATATATCTCCTCCCTCCCCGATCTAGTCTATTTCTGAATTTATTAAAACTAAAATTATGAAAAAAAGGAGACAACAGTAGTTTGCTGGAAAATAATAGCGATTATCCTGAGTCTCATTGTTTTGTAGAAAATTGCATTTTTCGTTTCACATAAGCTTTATATTGCAGGGCTAAATGTCAGCATGTTTTAAATGTACAATTATAAAATTGATAGCCTAACTATTGAGGGGATTTCGAATCAAATAACGTTTCCCATTTGTTTAATAAATGAACTGCTAATCAAACTAAATATGAAAAAGAAAAAACGGAGCTGATGTAGTGTGTTTGAAGAGGTGAAGAGATATTAGAAAATTTAAGATTCAATTCTTGTAAAAAAACTCAGCATTGACATAACTTCTGATACATTTTTATTTAGAACTTTAAAAATTGACAGGCAGCTATAGAAGAGATGAAAAATCAAACAGCATTTCCATTTTTTAATAAATACATTACATATGAAGAAAAAATTTATTCCTGTCATGAAACGACAGGTTTTTCCTTTTCCCTTGCAATATAAACTTCAATTTTAAGAGTAATTTTCTAATGTATTTTGCCAAAAATTGGAAAGCGCCAATCAATTACATAATTTCTGAATAAGAAAACTTTTCAATTTTACGAGTTTTTTTTTTTTTTTTTTTTCAACTAAAAATGAATTCAGGAATGTGTAAGATAGTAGCTTTTTTGAATTTAAGAAGAGATTTAATAAATTCAGAGAAATGTTTTCAGAAATCTACTTTATATTATACAGCTTTAAAAGCTACGACATTTTTAACCCTCTTTTTTTTCTTTTATTCCAAATTACATTATTTTTTTAACGAATGTTGAAGAGTCTAAAAATCTAAGTAAACGATAACATTGCTGTTGCTATTGTGTATTTTCTGTCTTGCGAATACATACTAAACTAAAATATTGCTCATGAATGTGCATAAAATATTCTTAAAAAAATTATTGTATGGTAAGAAAAATCAGATTTTTTTTTTTGTAGAAATTGAACCGGGCCGGATAAGTTTATTAATTTATTTATTTGTACGGGTCGGGACGGGATAGAACGTTTTATTTTACATTAGCCTGAGGTAGCTTTCGCTTGTACCGGGCCTGGTTGGACCTGTGAGCTCTTCTAAATAAATTATGAATATTTGTAAGTTTTCTGTAATTTTAATAAATGTCATTTTACAAATCTATCAAAATGTCAGTGTCTAGGACATAATTTACCCCTTATGCGATCGTAATAAAGCGGCGGGGAGACTAATTTTTTAGTTTTTTCCCTGATATTTACAGTTTTTATAATTGACTTCCTTTTGAAATTCTATTTATAAAATCATGATAATATACTGAATAACTGCCAGGCTTTATGTTTTTATCCTACTACTATTTAAAAATAATAATAATAAAAAAATGTATTTTAAAATCATCGGAAATTTAGGAAAACAAGCAAATTCCCTTCATAAAAAATAACTGTAAAAAATAAGCGTAAAATTTGGCAGCTATGACATTGTGATCCCCTCTCCTCCCGATTGACACTCAAAACTTACTTGCGCTACCAAAAAAGAAAAAAAAATTAGATCAAATAAATAAAATAAAATAAACAAGAAATATTATCCGAATCTGGTTTGAAAAAAGGAATATTTAAAAAAAATCGACCATCTAAACTTTAAAAAATTATATGAAAATTATATCCATTTTTACATTATCTGCAAACATTTATAATTTATTAAAAAAAAATACATATTAAAAGAATATATTCGTAATCAAATGAAGGACAACACTTTATCTAAAATACATCAATCATAAAATAAACTCATAAAACTTTTTAGCAGTGGTGAATTCGGAAAGTGGCCCGGGTTTCAAGCATTCCCGCGGAACAATGAGATCCTCCCCCCCTGAAATATCAGGCATTTTGTGCTTTAAATGATAAAAGAGTGCAGTCTTAACCCCACCCAAAATTCTTTATAACATCCACCTACACCCACAGAAATCTCCTCTCGAAAAAAATGTGTCTTAATTTAACACTGTTTTCTAAACAATTTGCTATAAAGTAAAATTTTATTTCTCTCTCTTCAACTTTTTTTTTTTGCATCAGATAAAGGCAGTTGAAAATATTTCCCTAACCAGTTAGACTTTCTTTTAGCAAAAGATACAAACATAATATCTGCTTTGTTTGATCGTTCGATCTTTCCTCAATACGGAAATCGGCACAAGCTTATCATAAATTCAATTAATCTTCCCAGAAATATCCTGCTGAACGCCTCTTTTTCCATAAATTCAATTAATCTTTCCAGAAATAAGCAGCAGAACGCCCCTTTTTCTCTGCCCCTCCCACTCTTTTCATTCATTCGGTATATTCCTAATTACACGTGAAATGCACATCTACATTGACTCCACTTTTCCCAAAATCCCCAACCGCAATATAAAGTCAAAGCAAGACATTTCTTTGTTTTTTGCTAAAAAACCCAGCGCGGATTCGAAGAGTCGAAATCTCATACCGAGTCGAAAGAGTGGTTTTCAAGGAGTCGAAGAATCGAAGAGTCGACCACCCAATCTTCAACTCTCGACTCTCCAAGTCCGACACTCTGTTAAACTGGTCCAACTACTCTTTGATTGAGTGAGTTGACTTTTCGACTCTTCGACTCCGAATCCCAAACTGAGTTGAAATGAAAGTTCGACTCTTTTGAGTCGACTCCGTAAACTAGATAGGAATCGATAGTTCGATTCACTTGGAAGGAGTCGAGATTTAGAGTCGACTCTTCGACTCCTCGGCCAACTCTAGTCTTTAGGGATTCAACTGTAACTTGGATATTTTATTTTAAATCAATTAACTGAATACAATAACAGCTTCCTTTATTTCTTCTTCTTTTTCATTTCTGCCTTTATATTATTGTGTTTCTGTAGAACATAACCAGTCCAAATTTCATGATTATTTCAAGCAATAGAAATATCACCGTGGACTATGCTAATATTTCGATAAATATTTAATTTAAATTATTTTATAAAAAGTATAAATTCATAAATTATTATTGATTATAAATTAAAATGCAATATTTATATATTAATATTAATTTATATAATATTAATTATATTAAATTAATATTTTATAGTAATTTATAAAATAATAGTGTAATATTTAATTTAATGTTTTTTATAAAAAGTATAAATTCATAATTAATATTGATTATAAAATAATATTTATATAATCATTAATATTTATAACTATAACATATTTATTAATATTTACGTAATTTATATAATAACATATTAAAACTTAATATTTATATAATAATAGTAATTTATATAATATTAAAATAATATACATATTGTTATTTAATTTTTTTATAAAATATGCTCACTATTATTATTGTTTATAAATTATAAAAAAAGAAATTTAAATTAAATATATACAAGTATTTAAAACAATTCTCATATAACTGATATTTGATAATAATAAATACGTGAAAAATTCAATACATTGCGTTTTGGTTTTTAAAATAAATTGCTAGTGTATTTATTTCACCCAATTTTTTATAACATACAATTTAATTTAACGTATTAGAACGATATACCTGAATACCATTATGCTTCATGTAGATGGCGACAGACTTAAACGATATTGTGCGCAGTGATGATTCTAGGTCCGCGGAAACGAGTTGCAGCTGAATTTGCAAACAATGATTAGTATGATAGGTATTTTAATTTATACGATGGTGCTCCGCCTAAAAATAAATGAATTCGCATGATTTTCATGTTTTATCTACTTGACACATATTCGCGAAATCTTAGAAATTACTATAAAAATGCAATCTATAATACTTCCGAAGCGAGTTTTTTTTTTTTTTTTTTCTTGTTCACTATTTTTACGCTTTTTCCAATTATTGATGTCCAAACATTTGACATTTTAATGTAGCGGTTCCGAATCTAGAGTACACGTATCCCCAAACTACCCGGTGAGCATTCTGTAGGTACGTGAAAAAAATCTATATAATAAAGGCCAAACGTATCTGTGCGTAACGCATACGTCATGCTTTGAATGGCAACACTTTCCGATGAAATTTTGTTTTTGCAATTTGCGCTATGGTAAATTTTTATACATCTAGACATAGCACGTTTTCAACCTTTATACCATCGTATAGAGAAAAAAATGCACTTTTAAATGCAGTTTGTTAGGAAACTATAACTCAATTTGTTTTTGAGATATTAATTTTTTTGTAGTTTTTAGTTCGATTTCTCTGATGGTGGCAACTTGAGTCGCATTCATGAGGGAAATAAACGGAAAACAGCCATAGACATTTAAAAAAAAAAAAAAAAGAATAAAGATGCAGTTTGGTAGCTGGATGTGACGCTAAAAAGGTAACCTTAAAATTAGCTGCATTGCGTCAAATGCAACCGCTTGCTTTAGCGATACAGTTTTAATTCATAATACAATGAAATGCTAAAATATAATCAGATCTTTTTCATTTAGAGAAAAAATGATGTTAAAGAATTCGGTCTCTGTTCCACGTGATTGTTTTGTCTGGGCCGAATAAGAGACTTAAAATGGAAGAATAACGCCCGTCAAACCGTTTTAATCGCATACTGCTCCTCCATCTACCACTTTCTTCATGGAAAATAACAGAACACTGTATATTTTAGTTGCCATTTTTTCATAGCAACAGAAAAAAATAAGTAATTAAAAATCCCTTTATGTCAAAATATCGTCGGCTATAAAACCCAGTGAATGTTGTTGGTTTTATTTCGTTTTTATCCATCAATTTAATTATTTTTAGTTCGTTACAAGCTTACTTTACAAAAGATACATCAATTACTTTTACAAAAATGTATTTTAAAGAATATATGTGTGTCATATTTTCTTAGTTGGTTTTAAAAAATGAAAGAATGAAATTTTATTCTTTGGCAAAATCTTTGGCTAATAACTTCAATCTTGCATCTAATAGGGAAGTACCAACAATTTTCAAAGCTTTGTATGATTACATAATTAACATGTTTCATATAGAATTGCTGTTTGGAATTAGTTGGCAGTTTAAAAAGCGTGTTACGTAGGAAAACATTATTAGACTTTTCAATTTTAAAAAGTTTTTCACCTTTACTCTGTGACCCGGGAACCCCGGGTTTGGTACACTAGTATCGGTAATGGCGAAAATCACAAAATTATTGAATAAAAAACAGGTAAACAAAATTCACAGCTTTAGATCACAAAGGTAGTGTCTCATGTTACACTCAAATACGGGAAAAGACTTCACCTGATAATTCATTGAAAAGACAGTCAGTAGCCCCGCCCACTGCGAAGTATACTGCATGAGCGCTTATAGGAATTATACCCGTAATTCTATAGCTTTTAAGTATTAGTCATAACAATAGTGGGCAACTCTCTAAAATTATGCAAATTGATACTTTCCATTTTTTTTTTTCTTATCCGAGGATTCTTGTCGCAAATAATTTAAAAAAAGAGTTACAGCAGTCAAGGACTATCTGAGAAAAATAGAGGGCAATAACACATAAGAAGTTTGTTGAAAACATATTCTCGCCTTTTAATTTAATTTACTGATTTTGTTTTATCAAAAATCACGCTTTAGTAACTCTAAATTTCCCAGAGCACCAAGCTATCAGTATTAAATTGCGGATTATACGCCAGAAATCTATTAATATGTTTTTACATCTGTACTCCGCCTCCGGTGTTTTTTCCATTTAAACTCCGCCCATCATCATATAATATGCATTTATACACAATAAAAGCACCCTACAGAAAATTTAGCGATATAAAGTAGGCGGAGCATCCTCTTCGCGATACGATTTGAATACAGATGTAAATTGTATTAATATTATTTGAGAAAAATATCTAATTTTTGAAAATTGCAAAAAGCTATTTTCTTTAAAAAAAATCATTGCATTGCATTTCATGAATTAAAAATATGTTTTAAGGATACTAAAGAATTATTATTTGTGAGTTTTTTACAATTTATTCCAGTGAAAGATTGTGCAAAAAATGATAATTAAAATTCTTAAAAAGTTAAAAACATTCCCATCTTTCTGTAAAAGCAATAGTGTTTTTTTTTTTTTTTTTTTTTTTTTTGGTCTCATAGGAAAAGTCAATTAAAAAAAACCCTCAGAATTGGCAATTTTATTTTATTTATTTATTTTTTGTATGTGCCGTGTGGAAACTGTATCTTCTCAAGCTTCATTTGAGAAATAGGTATGCAAAATTATTGCTTCGAATATATTACAGATTTTTAAATTTAATCGGTTGGATAATTGTATTTTAATTGAAATAACCTTCCTTCTGCAAAGGAATAACAATAATACCATAACCGTCAATGTCTGCTACAATTAAAATTTTCAAAACTAAAATTTCTGAAATACAGCAGATTCTTAGGATATTATTTTTTATTAATAATAAAGTGGGGAAAAATGCAAACATTGTTCTGATTTCACTGCGAGCTTCTAAAATGATCTCACGGATCACAGGTTCACGTTAAGTGAGGGAAGTATAGAGTATTGCCCCCCCCTTCTCCCTTTTGCACTGTTTTAGGAAAAGTGAATTTTTTGTCAAAGATCTACTTTTAGACGACGTGTTCTCCCCAGACGCTCGTTTTTGGAAGGACAAGGGATGCAGTCGCCGGCCTCAATAGTGCAGAACTAAATAAGGCGTTTCCATACTTAAACCTTTTAATGCAAAATTTTTTACTATTTCCGAAAAAAATCATATTTGAGTCTGTTTTTGAAAACTATTTGCTAGAAAAATAGTGATAACATTTATTTAAGTTTCTATTGGACATAATTCCAGCCCTGAGTTATATAACAAAAATTACTGAAAAAAAATTATAATTTAATAATTAAATAATGACTTAAAAATGTTTGCAATGTACAATGACAATTATTTCAATGACATAATGAATTTAATTATATTTTTAACAATTTGAAGAATTAATGACTGCCTTATAGAAAAAAAAGTGAAATATATTCCAAAGCAGTATCAACAAAATATGTTTAAACTTCGCCGCAATCAATAAATAATTAAAAGATTCCACGAGCTTGAATGCATGGTTTCACACGTAACACATAATAAAAACACTAAGATCGATTTCGCCAAAAATCAAAGCTCCGTATTGCAAAAAAAAATACAATGCAATAACTTCCTTATTTACACATTAATTTAAGAATGAAGATTTTTCACGTGAAGGGACGTGAGGCTAACAGTTACCATAAACAGAAAGAAAACGAAATTATAGAAAATTTGCAAAAGCAACTAACTCTGTTTCAAATTTTTGTCATCCGCTTCTGACGAAACAGACGAGCATGAGTTTTTTTAAAAATGTTAAAGAAAATTTTAGCAAGAATATAATAGTCTTTTTGACTTTTACCTTTTACACTTTATCTTTTATGGTGTGAGTGTTTAAATAAACATTCTGCATTTTCATTTATTCCTTAATGCAGCGGTTCCCAAACTTTCTTGGTAAGCGACCCATCTTTCAGTAAAAAAAATTTTCGCGACCCACCTTTCAGTAAAAAAAAAAAAAAATTCTCAACCCACCCAAGATAAAATTGTATATTAGTATAGCAATTTTTGAACGATATCTATACGCTCAGCTATCCTAGCCTAAGAAAAATGAAAAATCAAGAAAAACAAAAATCGGTAATCTGAATGTGTGTGAGTGAATAGTAATTATTAAAACAATGCACAAACTACAAGATAGTTAAAAATACATTTAATTATTATGAAAACATAACATTATAATCAATCAGATTTCTGGTACTGGTGTTTATCAATGTGGGAATATATATTAATAAGCAGTTTATCTCAGTACTTGTCTTTCAAAAACAGCAACGTAGAGAAAACATGTTCTCATAAGCACAAAGTGTTGAATTTCATCAAGGACCTCAAAGCTGATTTAGATACTTCTGGATCTTCTGTTCGCATATTAATTTAGAAGGAAATTAAGGATTTTCCCTTGAAATATTATTTCCTGTTGGAATTATCATACCTTTTTAAACAGATGACATAAAAGATAAAGTATTTGGATGACAAACTTCGATTGTTCAGCGACCCATCAAAATACCTGACGTGGCCCACCAGTGGGTCGCGACCCATAGATTGGGAACCACTGCCTTAATGTATTTAGCTATTAAATCTTGAAAGGCGTCATTTCCCTTTGATGATCCACATTCTCTATAATAAACAGAGAAAATAATTAAAAAATTACTCCCAAACGGCAAAATTTCGATGTGAGCATAATTTAATGTTTTTATTTTGTTTATTATTTTTGCATAATGTACATAAATAGTGTTATAATTTAACCGAAATCATATTATTTATTTATTTATTTTAGATTTTATTTTGACAAATCACATTAAAAGATCATATTAATATTAAGACTTAAAAATCTCGGAATTATAACCTTAAGGGTGTATTTCGATTCAAACCGCTTATTTTCCGATTTATTTTTGAATGCACTTTTGCTCTCAAACGCATCAAACTTGCAGATTCTCTTATTTAGAAAGTACACAAGATGCCGTGATTGTCAATTCTTTGATAAATGTAAAAAATGTTGTAAAAAAAGCGATCAAAAATGGCATTTTGAACAGATTTTCCCGTAGCGAGAGATCTGAGGACGAAAAAAAAGGGGCATGCCGATAAGGTAAATGTTTATAAATCAACTTCTAATGAATTGAACGTAAAAAAAACATCACACAACACCTTATACGCCTCTTCAAGAATCCCCTCAGCAAATTTAATGTTTCTACTTTTAAAAATGTGTCTGAAATTGTATCGGAAAATTTCGAGCTATTGAAGGTAAAAAAGCGTTTTTTTTTCGAATACACCCTTAATGAATTTGAATTTCTCAAGTAGGATAAGACATGTCTAAAATGGAGTTGTTTTTCATTTCTTTGAATTCGTTTATTCACAAATTGTAAAGTTTTTGTGCCATGCTGAACTAATATTTTGGCTTAAAAATTCCATCTAGTCAACAATTTATCAAGTAGTATTGAGCATACATACATAAAGAAAAACTGATAAAATGAACATTAATTTTTAATTTTTCACATCTAGCTTCGATGACTAGACCGTGACTAACGTTTTGATTAAAGGCGTTACTTGAATATTAAGTTCCGCCTCGATTCTTTTTATTGCACGCTTGCTACTAAATGTTTTTAAATATTTATTTTATAGAAATTCAATATTTAGTAAACCTATATTCAATGTGTACAATTTTTCTTTTATTAATAAATTGTCTTCACATGAGTGTTAATAATACTACGAAATGATGCTGGGTTGGATTTCAAATGTTTTATACTATCCAAAAATGTTCGTTCGAGATTTAAAATAACAATAATAATAATGAAAAGTAAAAAAAGAAAAATCTTTGTTTAAGATAAAAATTCTTAACAGGCTACCATTTAAAGGCAATGGTTGAAATAACTTTTAAAATTTATTTTTAAGTGATTTCTTCTATTTGTTTGCCCATCCCTTATACACGCAGCATATAATGTACCGCCCACCTATTCATCTACTGGACAATTTTTAAATTTTAAAATTTGAAGTATTTTGATTTTTCTGACAAAAGACAAATTTTTATTGTGAAATTAAATAATCCTGAAGGATTCTGTGTTGTTTTATCCAAAAGGAGCGAATTTTTAGAGTTAATTTATGTATGTTACTGTAAGAAAATTCCTTGCCTAAATTTATTAATAAAATTTTGTCAAACTGCAAACTTAAAAAATGAAGTGTTGACATGAATAAGTAAAATTTTTTGGTCAAATTTAATCTATATAAAATAAAGAATAACTTTTAAAAATGCCAAGTACTCTATGCGTTTAAAAATATGCAATGTAATGTAATAAATCAATATATAAATATATTTAAAATTTAGGTTTCTTTTCTTTCTTTTTTTTCTTTTTTTCCCTTTTTAGGTGCGCTCGTAATTATGTAAATACGTAACACCTATTGTTGTCGCTCAGTCCGTCCGTCTGTCCGTCTGTCTGTCCGTCTATTCGTCCGCATATAACAACGCAAAAACTATCCAACCGAATCGTTTGAAATTTAAAATATATAATTATTACATAATTTTGTCGAGTCATTTCAAATTTTATGAAAATCGGATGGATAGATCAATTACAGGGACAATCAAAAGGAGACCATTACATTAGGTCAATGGGGGGAAAAGTTTCAAATGCATTTTAATCGTTTGAAATTTAAAACGTTTAATTATTACATAATTTTGTCGAGTCATTTCAAATGTTATGAAAATCGGATGCATAGATCAATTACAGGGACAATCAAAAGTATTTCGTTACATTACGATCAATGGGAAAAAATGTTTCAAATGCATTTTAATGGTGTTACACTCATTTGAACATAATATAATTGACATGAATCTATGATGTATGTACTAAAATCTACATTTTGTACAATCTGGGATGCAGAGAATATTTATTATTAAATTACAGGGCCACACACATGTATTCCACTAAATAATGTTACACGGGGAAACATTGTTTGGGGCGTGTTTTAATTATATTAAACTACTTCATATTTTATGATTAAAATATACGTTAATGAAGTATAATAAAAATTACTCCCTGCATATTTACAGGAACACAAAGATTTCGACCACTGTACTGTATCCAAAGTACGCTCTGCTATATCAGCAAGATCTGAATACTTTAAAACTTATAGTACGAACGCACCTCATTTGCAACGCTTCACGTGCAATTTCCAACTTGTTTTAAAAGTATATGGTAGTATTTTTTTTCCGAAAGAAATATCAGGTCTGTTTGTCTTGTCTGTTACCAATACAAATTTATGATGAAATTACTCAGTAGATTTCAATAAGCGCTTTCACCCCTTGCGGTGCGGTGGTACATCTGTGAAACAACTTAATTTTAATTTTTAAACGCATCATTGGCACCAATATTTCGGTTTAAAAAAAAAAAAAAAAAAAAAAAAAAAAACGGTTGATTGAATGCGTGAAATGCAGCTTTTTTCTATTTACAAATAAAGTTGTTTTCAAATTCCAGTGTCAGTCATTCATTTCAACATTTGCAACATCATTGAATTTGCAATGTGGAGCAAAAAGGGTTAAATATTATTCTCGTGATTCAGTAAGTGGTAGAAGACATTTTGTAATCATACGCTGAACCAAAAGGATAATAGTGTACAGATATTTATTTTCCTTAGTTATGGGATTTGATCTTGGGGGTGGGGGGCTGTCCGATCATATAATAAACAATTTTAAAATGAAATCAATTAAGGACCATGATGAGAGAAGACACGTTTTCTCATAAATACTTTCCGGTTTCAAACGTCTTTGTCTTGGATCACACTCCGGAAAAATTAAGAGATGTGGAATCTATGCTCTTTATTTAAAGGTACGAGTTTCAATGTGTATTGTAAATATTGCGAGGAGAAGGGGGCGCTCACTATAATAATAATAGTAATATAATAATAGTAATAAAATAGTAGTAAAATAATAACAATAGATTTTTATCATGTTTAGAAAAAAAAATAAAAAACAACAGAAATTATCAAATCAAATACTTGAATTATAGACAGTTATAGTATAAGAAATTTAACAAAATAGTGTTTACTTAATATTAAAACGACAGGCAAGTTCACCAATATCCGGCAAGGAACACATGACGAAATAATTTTTTCAAAGCATTTTATTAAGATTATTTTTGCACGATTCTTAATCAATTAATAAACATAGAATTGTAATAGAATACATGTACATTGCATTTTTTTTTTTTTTTTATTAATCTGGCCGTTATATGTGTTGATCTGAAATATTCAAGATTGTAGAAAATAATGGCATGTATGCTTTTAATCTAATGCTACAAGTTTCCCTGTATATTGTAAATATTGCGAGGAGAACATAATGCCGGTAAAGGCGCTCTCTCGCTTTTGAAATTCACAAGCGTTTGGGGAGAGAACGGCTGCTAATGGTTGGACTTAGAAAATTTCGGCTTCTGATTAACTCCTTTCTGCGCGTGCGTCAGCAGAGGCGAAAAGGGAAAAAAAAGGTTGTAATTTCTTCCTTCCAGTATACCGTACTGAGAAATGGATTTTCCCTTTTCGTTGTGGATTTGTTTATGAAGTGTTTCAGAAAGAACTAAGTACATTTCTAAGCGTTTAATGCGATTTAAAACTACTTAATTGAAACTTTTTTATTTATTAGAAATTATTTAAAGCAATGCAAAAAAATTCAAACGGTTTTAAAAGTTCATCTTTTATACAAATTACAAATAAAAACAATGCTAAACATTAACAAGATTAGAATACAAATAGTAAACAGTTATTTGTGCTTTTTTTTTAATTTGCTTTATTTACATATCTCGTGTGAATTATAATTAAATTCAAAATTTTCAGTGTTATAAATGACCGAATCTGTAAAAATAAATATGTGTGTTGAGCTATTTATAACTTATTTAGAGAATTTAAATGTTTTAAAATGTAGCCACTTTTTCATTAACATCAAGTAAGTAGTAAAACGTTATTATCAATCAGAAATTATATATATATATATATATATATATATGATTCATATAGTTATTGCTCTTTTACACAGATGAGAAATAAAAACAATGATAAACATAAACAAGATTGGAAGACATATAGTAAACAGTTTTTTGTGTTTTTATATTTTTCAACTTGTTTTATTTATGTAGCTGTTTTGAATTATTATTAAATTTACAATTTTCAGTGTTATAAATGACTAAATTTGTAAAAATAATAATAATAATAATAATCAGTGGCGTAGCTAAGGGGGGGGCGGGGGGGGCGGTCCGCCCCGGGTGTCACCCTCGAAGGGGTGACACCCGAGCGGCCTTTATTTGCAAAAAAATATGCATAATGTTACAAGATTTCGGAAAAAATTCTGACGTAAAATGAATTTTCTAGGGCAAAACTAGGCGCAACAGACTTAGTTTTCTTTTCTTGGAGAAAGTGAAACGGTTAAAAAAATGGGTCGTATAAATTAGATTTGCAACAGTGAGGAAAAACCCATTTACGCAAAGTGCGGGTAACCAAAACAAACTTTAAAAAGAAAGAATTTTTTTCTACTTATACACGCAGCGCCATACTAAAAAAGGGACGAAGGGGGCAGGCCCCGGGCGCTGAAATTTAGAAGGCGCCAAATTTATACTACCATCGTCATTTTTGGTCTGGTTGGGAGGGGGGGGGGCGCCCCGGGTGTCAACTTCGAAGGGGCGACACCCAATCTTTATTTGTAAAAAAATATGATAATCTTACAAGATTTTGGAAAAAATCTGACGTCAAATGAATTTTCTAGAGCAAAACAAGGCGCAACAGACTTACTTTTATTTTCTTGGAGAAAGTGAAATGGTACACCAAATGCGGCGTCTAAATTAGGTTTGCAACAGTGAGCAAAAACCCATTTACACAATGTGTGGGTAACTAAGACAAACTTTAAAAGAAAGAATATTTTTCTACACGCAGCACCGTTTGAAATGGAAGAAGAGAGCGAAGGAGGGGGGGGGGGGAAGGGAGAGCGCGGTCCCAGGCGCTGAAATTTAGTGGCGCCAAATTTATACTACCATCGTCATTTTTGATCTGTCATAAGAAAAAGTTGGGATGGGAGGGGGAGCAATGGCGGATCTAAGGGGGGGGCGATGGGGCGATCGCCCCCCCCCTTGAGCCCAGTAAAGGGTCTGAAAAAAATGCCACGGAAAAAAAATTGGACTTAAACTCGAGACCGGCGCGGCCCGGATCCGGCCGCGCCATTTTTAAGTCACGGACCTGGGTCAGGTCTTTACACTTTCAGAACCGGGGCGGATCGAGTCTTACTTTTTCCTGTAGAGCGAGATCGAGCCACACTTTTCTTTTCAGGGCGGGCCTGCGTGGATTTCGTTCTTCCTTGAGGTAAACGCACGGTCTAAGATCGAACAAGACCATAAGGGAGGAGAAGCAATGGCGAATCTAAGGGAGGGGGGGCGAAAGGGCGATCGCCCCCCTTTAGATCCGCCATTGGCAGATTAAAAAAAAATGCGCCTTGGCATTTTTCAAGGCGAAAGGGCGATCCCCCCCCCCTTGAGCTAATAAAAGTTTCCTAAAAAGACATGCATCCTCGCAGAAAATGAATTGAAGCCTAACTCGAGTCCGGGGCGGGCCGCGCCTTTTTAATTTCGCGAGGCTCGGGCTGGTTCAGGTCTTCTCGCTTTCAGAACCGGGCAGTATCGTGATCATTATTTTTCTGCAGATTTGGATCGGGCCCAGTGGTGGGTCTGAGGGGGCGATTGTCTTCACTTCTTGGGCAATAAACGTTCCCCAAAAATACATGCATCCTTGCAACAAATGAGTTAGATCCTAACTAAAATTCAGCGCCCCCCCCCGGGCTGCGCCTTTTTAAGTTCGCGAATCTCGGACTGTGTCTGGTCTTACCGCATTCAGAACTCGGCCGTCATTTATTTGATACTATCATGATCATTACTTTTCTGCTGATTTGGATTGGGTCTGACTTATTTTTCTTCCTGATCGAGTCTGACCTGGAGTCATTCTTCTTAGATGTCTGCATTAGAGATGACTAAGGTTCAGACTTAGCCCGTGTCCGATACGAAATAGTGCTCTGTTTTTATGCTGGTCTACTGATTCGGACTCATTTTTTCTGAAATCTGAAAATTTTACTTATCGATGAATAGAAAAATGTAAAAAACTTTTTTTCCTCTTAAAAATTAGTACTTATTCCTTTTCAAATCAATGTCTTGCTATTTTGATAAAAATAAAAAAGAAGCACAATTTTTTTTTTTTTTTTTTTTTTTTTTTTTAGTATTTGAATGCTATTAAAAAAAAACAATTAGTCATATCTACATCTGTAGATTTATGTTCAAGCATTGCCGACGACCGCCTATCTAGCGCCTACGAAAAAAGGCAGGAATAATATATTTGTGTTTAGTTCGATTTTTGTTTGTGGCAGAGATTATTTTGCAATTGCATCTTTTATTATTATTATTATTTAGACACGTAACGCGAAAAGAATATTTTCTTTTGATTTTATTTTGCGGTTACCGAATAATTTAAATTTCTTGTATATGCAACGTATACAAGTCGTAATCGCTTTTCATATAGAAATAACTGTAGTAATTATCATTCCTTTTGGGATCTCTACTGATGCCGTAGCGGTAAGTAAATGTATTTACCATATTCTTGCGATCGAGTAGTGTTTCCTCTGTTCCTAAAAAAGTGTTGAACTTTAAATTTTTTAATTTGAGGTTATTTTTTGGGTCATGCTATAACGAAGGCTTGTTATGAAGAATGAAATGGTTATAGTTAAAAATGTGCATTTTTTACAGAAAATTTAAAAATGTTGTTCGATTTGACAGATAATAGACAGTATTTTCTACAGGCTCCATGCATTTATTCATGAAACACACTTCATTAACATGCCCATTGTCCATAATATTTTTTTACTAAAACAGAGACGACATATGAGAATCCTTTTATGCGTAAAGTATATTTTTATTTTACATCAAACTGTTCTTTTGATAATATTAAATTTAATTTTTCGTTTAACAGCCTTTTTTTAATATAAAAAATAGCTTTAAAATTATAATTACTTTTGGAACATTTTTTATAAGTATTATGCAATTTTTTCTACTGTATAATTTCATTATCGGGTTTTGCTCTTGATGCCGCAAAATGTTTCTGCCTCAGGCGGGACCGGGCTGTGGAATAATAGCCCAAATTTATCTATAGTCCGCACTGACCAAAATTTCCCTGGTTGGGGTTCGGCTCGCAATGAAAGTTAAATTTCGGTCCGTGTCCGACCCAACCTAGACGTATGCATGTGCCCGGGCCTGTCCTAGTCGGCGAAATGGTTCCGAAATTTCTAACGGGCCAGCAAAATTAAAATATTTTTTCCAACAGGCCGGGCCAATAAACAAAATAAATGGGACGAGCCAGCAAAAAAATTAAAGGGCCATATGGGCCGAGCCCATAAGAAAGAAAAAATTGCGGGCTCACTGGCCCTTTGTAAAGATTTAAGCAGGAACGTTATGAGCTATTTTCAATTTTATGGGTTTAATGAGAATAAGTATAAATGTGCGTCATCAGTCGAAACTAGTTTGGCAACATCAATACAGAAATCTAACTTTTACAGTGTAGAGATCAGCATTGGAGATTTATATTGTGTGTAACCCGGTTTAATATATATATATATATGCAGGTTCGTACCGGCCCGAGATCAGGCTTGCATTGTTTTTCTACATATAGACGAACCGGGCTGGAACTAGACTTAATTGTTCTCAAGATGTGTAGGACAGACAATATGCAGTGCCGTGCGAAAGGGGAGGGGGCGAAGGATGCGGTCGGCTCGGGCGTGGAAATTTAGGGGGCGCCAAATTTATGTTACCAGCGTAATTTTTGGCCTGTTACAAGAAAAAGTTGGGTCGGACGGGGGGGGGCGGCGGGGCGCCACATCTTGCTTTGCCCCGAGCGCAGTTTTCTCTTCGCACGTCAAATGATTGCGGATTTTTCTACCTTCTCATGCTGCCGCTTCCAGAAATTCTATTCAAAACGATAATTTTCACAGTATTTTCTTAAACTGCTTATCAAAAAATGGATTACGCCATAGTTTCTGAATAAAAACACCTGCTAATCCTGCTAATGTGATCCACAACATAAATATTTGTTAACCCGACCAGCAGCAAAAGAAAAGAAGTCAACCGGATCCAAACCCGACCCACAACAAAATCTAGAAGTCAACCGGACCCAGACCCGACCCACAGCAAAAACTAGAAGTCAACCGGACCCAGACCTGACCCGCAGCAAAAAATAAAAGCAACATGACCCGCAGTGAAAAAATTAGCCCCGACCTACGCATTAAAGTCGAGTCTCCAAATTTCTAAAATCGCCCCCCCCTTGAGGACTCTCCAGATCCGCCCTTGTTTGCGCTGGCTTTGAATTCGCAACAATGTCAGAGAGATTATGTCGAAGAAAGAAAGAAATGAAAAGAATAGCTCTCTTCTTTCCTTTCCACCAGAACCAATCCTCCCCAAATTCGTCTCACTTTTTATCTTACAACATTCTTTTCTTTCCCTGTCACCCTTTTCCATAGCTTAAGCTTTTTCAAACTTCAAACGTAGCCCTCGCCCGCAACCCTGTTGGATTTCGACTCTTTCATCGACAGACAATGACAACAAAACACACACACCCATTCTTTCAGTCATCCTCTGAAACGAAACAGCTCTCGCGCTTCGCCGCTTCAAAAAAGACGCAAACATGACAAAATTTTTGAGGCACCTCAAATCTGAAAACTGAGGTATTGGGACAAATTGTCAGGGTGTATGGGACAAATGAGGCGCCTCATGTATGAGTTACCCAACACTACTGATAAAATTATCAATCGGTATACCAATTATCAATGTTGGTGGATTACCAGGTCTACGTACGGAAGTCCTTACATCCTTTCAACTCAACAATCTTAATTGTTTAATGCAGCGGTTCCCAAACTTTCTTGGTATGCGGCCTACCTTTCAGTGAAAAATAATTTCGCGACCCACCCAAGATAAATTTGTATATCAGTATAGCAATTTTTATACGTTCTCGATACGCTCGGCTATCCTATTCTACTAAAAACGCTAATTTTCGTATGGAAGATACATTATCAAGAAAAACAAGAATCGGTGATTTCAATGTGTGTAAGGGAATAGTAATTAAAACAATGCACATACTTCAAAGACAGTTAAAATACGTTTAAATATTATGAAAATATAATTTTATCTTCAAAGAGATTTCTGGTACTGGTGTTTACCAATGCGGGAACATATACACTCTGTAAAAAAAGTAGAAGGACACTCGAATTTTTTAATTAACTTAATTGTGATTTATATTTACGGTCTGATTTTTTTAAGGGCATAATTTTATATGCATTCTTTTTTTGTGAAATGAAAAATTAATTGCTACCACAATTAATTTATAGAAAAATGAACTTATCTAAAAATTTCACTGTAAAAAAAGCAGAAGGACAGCTGTGGAAAATTGAATTTTTTGGACCCTTCTGCTATAGATAATGTAAGTAAGCATTATTATTTTATTGTTTTCATCAAAGAAAAAAATATATCTCCATTTTTAGGTTGATTTTTTTGTTTCTTTGTTTTTTTAGAATGCCGAAAGGAATACCTTTAAATAATTTTCAAAAAGGCCAAGCCATAGCATTTAGAAAAGAGGGTAAAAGCATCAGAGAGATTGCTAAGTTGCTTAATGTTAGTAAAACTGCAATATCCAACTATCTTAGAAATCCAGAGCATCACGGTACTAAAAAAAAGACAGGAAGACCTAAAACACTGACGCCTCGTGATGAAAGAAACATTATCCGAGAGTTGAAAAAAAAGATTCCACAATTTCGAAGGTCCGAATACGAGCAAATCTAGCGCATGTGTCACGCCAAACTGTATATAACTATATAAAAAAGACGTGTGGCACTCGGGGACTGCCGCGGTAAAGCTATTGCATAGCATTTTTATCAACTTATGCAATCATAATTACTTATTTACTTTTTATTTATGCAGTTTTTTTTGTCTTTGATATTAATTCAAGTTATACTTTTTGAGCGTGATGACAGATAACTAAACATTTTTTTTCTTTTATTGAATAAAAGAAATGAGAAATTAATATCGTTTAAAATATTTTTATTATCTTACAATACATGTAGGTTAATCAGGAATTTTTATCATTGAAACTATACGTTTACGGTAGCTGAAATAAAAAACATAAGTTTGAAACTTGATGTATATTATATATAGATTCTGATGTATATTATGATGTATATATAGATTCTCAAAATATCTGAAAAATACCGCTTTAATGTCTGCCGAAGTCTACCGAAGGTTACCGTGCCGAAGTCTGCCAAACTCAAGCGACGATAGCCGGAGTGTTAGGTTTTTTATCGTTACGGAATTTCTAGATTCTTTCGCCGCGCTCAAAGCCCGCGATAAAAGCTATGCAATACCTTAATCAATTACCAAACAAAATTTGGCCACACTACGAAAATTAGATCGCGTGTTATAAGCATTATAAATTTTCCGATTCTCACCGTCGGGGTTTCCTGACACCAAAAATTAACATTGTCTCATTAAAAATTACCAAACAAAATTTGGCCGCGCTACGAAAATTAGATCGCGAGTTATAAGCATTTTAAATTTTGCGACCTTCACCGTGGGTGGGGGTTTCTCGTGTCACCAAAAGTAACACTGTCTCATAATAAATTATCAAACAAAATTTGGCCGCGCTACGAAAATTAGATCGCGAGATATAAGCATTTTAAATTTTTCGACCCTCACCATAGGGATCTCCTGTCACTAAAATTAACATTGTCTCATTATAAATTACCAAACAAAATTTGGCCGCGATACGAAAATTAGATCGCGAGTTATAAGCATTTTAAATTTTTCGACCCTCACCGTGGGGGGAGGGAGTTCTCCTGTCACTAAAAGTAACACCGTCTCATAATAAATTACCAAAAAAAATTTGGCCGCCCTACGAAAATTAGATCGCGTGTTATAAGCATTTTAAATTTTTCGACCCTCACCGTGGGGGGGGGGGGGCTCCTGTCACCAAAAGTAACACTGTCTCATAATAAATTACCAAAGAAAATTTGGCCGCGCAACGAAAATTAGATCACGGGTTATAAGCATTTTATCTTTTTCGACCCTCACCGTGGGGGGTTTCCTGTCGCCAAAATTTGACACTGTTTCATAATAAATCATTAAACAAAATTTGGCCGTGCTGCGAAAATTGATCGCGAGTTATAAGCATTTTAAATTTTTCGAACCTCACCGTAGGGGGTCTCCTGTCACCAAAAGTTAACACTCTCTCATAATAAATTACCAAACAAAATTTTGCCGCGATACGAAAATTAGATCGCGAGTTATAAGCATTTTAAATTTTTCTACCCTCACCGTGGGGGTCTCCTGTCACCAAAAGTAACACTGTCTCATAATAATTTACCAAACAAAATTTGGCTGCGCTACGAAAATTAGATCGCGAGTTATAAGCATTTTAATTTTTTCGACCCTCACCGTGGGGGGTTTCCCGTCACCAAAAGTAACACTGTCTCATAATAAGTTACCAAACAAAATTTGGCCGCACTACGAAAATAAGATCGCGAGTTATAAGCATTTTAAATTTTTCAATCCTCACCATGGGGGATCTCCTGTCACCAAAAATTAACACTGTCCCATAATAAATTACCAAGCAAAATTTGGCCGCCCTACGAAAATTAGATCGCGTGTTATAAGCATTTTAAATTTTTCGACCCTCACCGTGGGGGGGGGGGGCTCCTGTCACCAAAAGTAACACTGTCTCATAATAAATTACCAAAGAAAATTTGGCCGCGCAACGAAACTTAGATCACGGGTTATAAGCATTTTATCTTTTTCGACCCTCACCGTGGCGGTTCTCCTGTTACCAAAATTTAACACTGTTTCATAATAAATCATTAAACAAAATTTGGCCGTGCTGCGAAAATTGATCGCGAGTTATAAGCATTTTAAATTTTCCGACCCTCACCGTGGGGGGGTCTCCTGTCACCAAAAATTAACACTCTCTCATAATAAATTACCAAACAAAATTTTGCCGCGATACGAAAATTAGATCGCGAGTTATAAGCATTTTAAATTTTTCGACCCTCACCATGGGGGATCTCCTGTCACCAAAAATTAACACTGTCTCATAATATATTACCAAACAAAATTTGGCCGCGCTACAAAAATTGATCGCGAGTTACAAACATTTTAAATTTTTCGACATGAACCGTGGACTGTCTCCTGTCACCAAAAATTAACACTTTCTCATAATAAATTACCGAATAAAATATGGCCGCGCTACGAAAGTTAGATCACGAGTTATATGCTTTTTAACTTTTTGACCCTCACCGTGGGGGGGGGGGTCTCCTGTCACCAAAATTTAACACTGTTTCATAATAAATCATTAAACAAAATTTGGCCGCGCTACGAAAATTGATCGCGAGTTATGAGCATTTTAAATTTTTCGACCCTCACCGTGGGGGTCTCCTGTCACCAAAATTAACACTCTCTCATAATAAATTACCAAACAAAATTTGGCCGCGATACGAAAATTAGATCGCGAGTTATAAGCATTTTAAATTTTTCGACCCTCACCGTGGGGGGTCTGCTGTCACCAAAAGTAACACTGTCTCATAATAAATTACCAAACAAAATTTGGCCGCGATACGAAAATTGATCGCGAGTTATAAGCATTTTAAATTTTTCGACCCTCACCGTGGGGGGGTCTCCTGTCACGAAAAATTAACACTCTCTCATAATATATTACCAAACAAAATTTGGCCGTGATACGAAAATTATATCGCGAGTTATAAGCATTTAAAATTTTTCGACCCTCACCGTGGGGGGTGTCCTCTCACCAAAAATTAAAACTGTCTCATAATAAATTACCAAACAAAATATGGCCGCGCTACGAAAATTAGATCGCGAGTTATAAGCATTTTAAATTTTTCGATCCCCAAGGTGGGAGGTCACCTGTCACCAAAAGTAACAGTGTCTCTTAATAAATTACCAAACAAAATTTTTCCGCGCTACGAAAATTGATCGCGAGTTATAAGCATTTTAAATTTTTCGACCCTCACCGTGGGAGGTCTCCTGTCACCAAAAATTAACACTCTCTTATAATAAATTACCAAACAAAATTTGGCCGCGATACGAAAATTAGATTGCGAGTTATAAGCATTTAAAAATTTTCGACCCTCCTCCCCGTGAGAGGGAGGGGGGTCTCCTGTCACCAAAAATTAAAACTGTCTCATAATAAATTACCAAATAAAATATGGCCGAGCTACAAAGATTAGATCGCGGTTTTAAACATTTTAAATTTTTCGACCCTCACCGTGGGGTGTCTCTTGTCACCAAAAATTAACACTGTCTCATAATAAATTACCAAAGAAAATTTGGCCGCGCTACGAAAATTAGATCGCGAGTTATAAGCATTTTAAATTTTTCGATCCTTACCGCTGGGCGGGTCTCCAATCACCAAAAGCTACATTATCCTACCTTGTTTTATCTTAGGACGATTTTTTTCTATACACATTCTATCAGGAATTTTTATCATTGAAACTATAGATTTATGGTAACTGAAATATTAAACATAAGTTTGAGATTTGATATCCTCTAAATATCTGAAAAATACCGCGTCAATGTCTACCGAAGTCTACCGAAGGATACCATGCCGAAGTCTGCCGAGCTGAAACGATGTTAGCCGAGTGTTAGGTTTTTTCGTTACCGATGTGTTAGGATTTTTCGCGTTACGGAATTTTTCGATTCGGTCGCCGCGCTCAAAGCCCGTGATAAAAGCTATGCAATAGCTTAAAAAGTCTAAAGTCTTTATTTTCAAGAAGAGACAACATCATCCAAAATGGACAAAAATGCATATAGCCAATCGCTTATCTTGGGCGAGAAACTACATGTCTTGGACCACGGAATGGACTTCTGTCATTTTCTCAGATGAGAAAAAGTTCAATTTGGATGGTCCTGATGGATATCAATACTATTGGCATTGTATCAAGAATGAGGAAGAATTGTATTCCACTCGACATATGGGAGGGGGGAGTTTTATGGTCTGGCTAGCAGTTGGATATGGTGGAAGAACGAGTCTAGTCATTTTGCATGGTAAACAGAACCATGAAGATTACATCCAGTTGTTGGAATCTGAACTTCTTCCTTATGGTTCAGAATTAAGTGGAGAAGATTGGATTTTTCAACAAGATGGAGCAGCGATTCACACCGCTACTGGCGTTAAAAATTGGTTCCACACAAGTAATATCCGCGTTTTGCCATGGCTAGTTAAAAGCCCTGACCTTAACATTGTTGAAAATATATGGGCGACATTAGTTCGTCGCGTATACAGTGGAGGAAAACAATACGAATCTGTTGTCGAGCTTCAGAATGCACTTAACGATGTTTGGGACAATTTTTGCCAAAGTGAAATACAAGCACTGTACGATTCAATGTCAAACAGAGTCTTTCAAGTGATAAAGGCAAATGGAAAGAAAACTTCTTATTAATATTTTAATTTTCATATAAAATACTTACGTGTCCTTTTACTTTTTTACACAGTTTCATGTAAGCAACAGAAACTATATTATGAAAAACAAATTATCTTCTTAATTTATTTTGGATTATTATGAATTTATACTCATTTAGTTATAAAATGTTAGGCAAATAAAGATATTTGCGGTAACTTAATCAGTTGTGCTTTTATTTATAAAAAGTCTAGTGTCCTTCTACTTTTTTTACGCAGTGTATTAACAAGCAGTTTGTCTCAGTACTTGTCTTTCAAATACAGCAAAGTAGAAAAAGCATATTCTCATAGCACGAAGTGTTGAATTTCATCAAAGATTATTTAAATATTTCTTGTTACATATCAATTTAGAAGGAAATTAAGGATTTTCCCTTGAAATACTATTTTCTGTTGAAATTGTCACATCTTTTTAAACAGATGAAATAAAAGATAAATATTTTGATGACAAAACTCGATTGTACTGCGATCCACCTAAAAAAACTGCCGCTGTTCACCAGTGGGTCGCGACTCATAGATTGGGAACCGTTTGTTTAATGCATTGCGCAAGCAAGGACGCATTAAATGAAGAGTGTCTCATATCATTTGATCCAATGCAGCTGAAATCAGCGAGTAATGAATGTTGCGCATTTCTGAAAGAAGAATGCATATTTTTGGCTGAGTTTGGATCCCAAACAAATTAGTAGCAGCACTTTCGCTGAAAATGATTGGCGAAATTCATATTTTGGATCAAGTACGAAAACAAAAATTGGATAGATTTCGCCAATTATCAACATGAGAAAAGTTGACAGTAGTGCTGTCATCTATTAAATACAAATAAAAATATATAGATCATTTAATTTCAATGTAAATTGAGCGGACAGCTTTTAGTTGAAGATTTCAATTAATCAAGATTTAAAATTTACGAATAAACAGTTCCATGCAACGTAAAATACCTCTGATCGCCTGTATGGAGAAAGAATGGAAAAATAAAGTTGAACTTTTTTTTTCCATCAACCAGTTTACTAAATTTTTAGATTACTTTATGGATTAAATTTATCTTTTAATTAGTTTATTTGTTTTGTTAATTTGCGATAAATGAAAAAAAAACTATACAAAAATATGTAATATAAGAAAGAATTTTAGTATCATCATTGACATATTAAAGACAGTGCTGCCATCTGTTAAGGACAAATTGAAACAATACTGAAATTCAATAAAATCAACAGTTGTAGTCAAATTTAATACTAAAATAATTTTTTATTCCGAAAATCTTTTTAAAAAAGCTTGAGTTTTTCTTTCCATAAAAATCTTTTTTTCTTCTGTTTTCTTTCTGTTTATTACTTTCACAGTTTTTCACACACAAAAAAACCCTTTTCTTCATTATCCTTTTTTTAAATTTATTTTTTATTAGTGATGACTTGCAAATTATTATAATTTTTCTTACATTTATGCCTTGTGCCTTTTACAATAATCACGCTACTTTTAACAATGTTGTTTTTAAACCTATGCGACTTATAATGTGCACTACACTGTTAAATTTCTGCAGCATAATCGACATTTATTCGACCGCTATTAAAGATTAAAGGCTTCTTGACTATATTATTCAGTGTAATTGGCAATACTGTTGACCATCTGTGTCAACCATTTTCAATAAAAACGGTAATAATACGATACTAATGGTAATAACGGTCAAATAAAAACGGAATTACTGGTTGATTGTATTTGTGACGGTCAATTATCAGCACGAAGGATATAGACCCTAATAAAGGAGGTGCCCTTCGTGGGGGGGGTCTTTCTAAGGGAACCTAACTCGTATTTACGCACGCAAATCCAAGTTCGAAGAAAACCAGGGAAAACTCCGAATGATTAGGACGACAGCAGTGATTGGGTTCGAATGACTGGACAGTTTGCTACAGAACTTTAGCAGTGTAACTAGAATGCTCGATACCAAAATCTTCTTTATAAAAGTTAAGGGTGATTCTTAAAAAGTTTTATGATAATGTATCAAAATACGGCAATGGAACAAATGTAACGTAAAATTATTTTAATGGCTGTGCGTGTTTTTAAAAGCTAAACTAGTTTATGTCTTATTAGAACATAATATAAAACGGCACAAACATTAGCAAGTCAGAAATTGTGCGTTAGACGTAACAAATGAGGTGCGTTTGTACTATAACCAAGTTTTTAAAATACACAACATTTCATGTACAATATGGCATCCGAAATCTTTTGTATGTCCCTATAAATATTAAATGCCATTATAGAGGAATTAATTTGTAGTAAATCTCAGCAAAGTAGATCAAATTCACAAAAAGTGAAATAGTTAAGTATAATAAACAATGTTTATTGTACTAAAATACTATTTATTATACTAAACGCATCCCAAACAATGTTTTCCTCATAACATTATGTAATAGAATACTTTTGTGTAGCCTTGTATAGTAATAAAAAATTTTCTTTGCACCACAGATTGTACAGAATCTGTCTTTTAGTATATATTTCATAGATGTATATGAATCCTCTTATGTTTGAGAGAGTGTAATATCATTAAAATGCACATAATTTTTTTTCCCATTGACCATCATGTAACGGAAAACTTTTGATTGTCTCTGTAATTGAACTCTAAATCCGATTCTCATAAAATTTGAAATGACTCGACAAAATTATGTAATAATTATATATTTAAAATTTCGAACGATTCGGTAGAGTATTTTTTGCATTGATAGATAGACAGACGGATTGAACGACGACAATAGTTACTACGTATTTACATATTTAAGAACGCACCTAAAAATGCATCTAATAATAAGTAAATCTGCTATAAATAAATGTATATAAAACATTAGCCAAATTACAACTGTAAAAGAAATGAAAGAATGTTAATATTTCTGTAGGACATAAGAAAAAAAATGCGCATACAATTTCCAAAAATTTTTGCAGATTGCTATCACAATTTTAACCTCATCAGTCCTGGTGTATCGTACAGCATACACATCTTTAGGATTGTTTTTTAACTCATATAAATAATGTTAAAAATAAAGAAATTGGTGTGAATGGAGCCTAACAAATAGCAGCAACTAAACAAAATAGCAATTTGTTTCTTGGAGCGCTTTTTTAGTCAGATATGTGCTATTATACAATGAGTTGCAGCAAAAATGTACGAAATTTACAAAAATGAAAACGCAAAATTAAATGTGTTAACGCAATGTGTGTTAAGATATTATGTGTAGAGATCATAAGTAATAAAATATTCTTAAATGCGTAGTTATTTCTTTTTGCATTGTTTTAATAAAATACAATAAAAAAATTCAAGGAATTTTCAAAAAATGTGCTAAAATAGATAAAGTCTGATTTTGAGTAGTTTGCATAAAATTTCTTTTCTTCTTTTTCGCCGATGGTTGAATAGCTTTAAACAGGTGTTGTGTGTGATGTTGGCTAAAAGATTAGTGTAGTTAATATGTTAATATATATGCTTTATTAATAATTTATATAAGATTAAGAGAAGAATATATTTATTGTATTTTACAAAGTTAAATTTTATATTGTAAATTCTTAAACAATATCAGTTTTTTCTATTCGCAAGAAGCCTATTTCTTCCGGACGGTTTTTTTCCACAGTGAAAGAATTTACCAACCCTGCTTTTTTGGGTGGAAGTTAATTAAACCTGCTATTGAATGCTATTAATTTAAACTAGAGTTAACGTGATTTTTTTTCAACTCATACCCGTAAAGCTGCTAATTGAGAGGCCAATTGCTTTGAAGGGCGATAGGATATATTTAATCCAACCTAATTTAAACGAGATTCCCACCAGAAAGTTGTAAGGAAATTTTATACGAATTGAATATTTCCAACTGAGCGAAAAATTGCCCAGGCCGGGAATCGAACCCAGATATTTGGCTTACAAGGCCAATGCTTTACCTGTTAATCTACCTGGGTGATAGCCGGCTGGGATTTTTCGCTCAGATAACTTTATTAGCCATAAAATCTGGTCTGTCATTTAGACAGCTCAACAAAATAGACCGCAGGTAATGGAACTCCAAATGACGATGGATACGTCGATATACTATTATTTTCAACACATTCTAACTGATTGGTAAAGTAATCATACGAATTGAATATTTCCAACTGAGCGAAAAATTGCCCAGGCCGGGAATCGAACCCAGATATTTGGCTATTAAGGCCAATGCTTTACCTGTTAATCTACTTGGGTGATAGCCGGCTGGGATTTTTCGCTCGAAATTTTATACTTTGAACTTTATCCTCAAAATGTTAAAAAATTGCCTGTTCTTTCTTTTAATACAAAATTTTTCGCTTTTTCCTGTGAGAATTCTATATTACAGACTCGTTGTTCCTTGCCTCTGAAGGGGTTAAATTAAACTTGACATTTACAAAAAGAAAATTCAACTCATACCAGTAAATTTGTTGAATAATATGTTATTGTAATAAAATGCCGTTCATTTGTACAGGAAAAGTCCGTATTCTGATTATAAAAGCGAGTGAGCGCCTCTACTGGTATTAAGTCCTCCTCGCTGTATTTCTCCAAGAATATGCAATGTTAATTTCATTTACCATTGTATTCCTACAGAAACTAGCGCCGTATAGAGAGGGGCGGCCGAACACCTGGCGTGATTGCCATATGACTGAAGCATTTGGCAGTTTATCGGGGTTTTTTTTTTTTTTTTTTTTGCGATAAAGGTAAAATGAAAAAACGGAGTGGAGGTGATTACGGAATGCTTGTAAACATTGACATTTACCGCGCAGACGGCGGTCGGTAACCGCTTTTTTATTGATCGAATCAGTTAAAAAATAAATAAATTCTTCATTCATGATTTTTCATAAACATTAAAGTTGTACATTAAATTGTTGTACTAAAGTTGTACATTAAAAAACATTAACAGTACTTTAAAACATTAAAGTATTGTTATCAATACCTTTTTTTATTTATTAAACATGAATAATTTTTTTTCATCATAAAACTGTTCATTTAATATTAATTCGCAACTAACAGGTATGCAATTTTAAATGTAACGGTAAATGAATAATTTTGAAACTCTTTAAATTGAAATGTAAAATATTTTATTTTTCTGAAAAGTTGGAGAAATGTTGAAAATAGTGAACTTTTACTTGCGAATTTAAAATTCCCTAAGAGAAGCTCATAATTGTTAATCACTTTTCTTGTCTTCTGGAGATCAGAATATAAAACTTTAGAAAAGAAAAAGACCAAGGAAACAGTTTAACTTTGGAGGCAGAATTTTATAAATGGAGTCTAAAAGTAGAAATAAAACATAATCAGTTACTGGATGTCTTACATTTGGATAGGACTAGTTATCAGAATACACAAAAAACATTTCGTGCCCGTAATAGAAGGTTATGTTATGCAATTCCACGCTATACATAATTTTCATTTCTAAAACCACGAAATAATCGATATATTCTTAACTCCGCCCCCAACTTCTCTGTTTAATTAAAAAGAAGGAAGGGACAAAGATTCCGAAAATAATTTCCGTACCTGATTCTCAAAGAGAAAAATTACAAAAACCGATTCCTTATACTGTTTCAAATTTACATATAAAAAGACTGATTTACAAGCTATCTAAATTTAAATAATTATACATACAGATGTGAGCTAATAAGTATTTATTTTTACCTGAAGTATATCAATAGTAAATTTAGTAAAAAAAAAAAAAAAAAAAAAAAAAAAAAAAAAACTTTGCTATTATTTTGTTATTATAAATAAAATTGCATTTCCCTATCTCTTAAATTAATTTTATATTAGGAAAAATGCTGAAAACATTCCAGTAACCTACTCGATTTCTTATACACCAAAACAATCCAGGTTTGATAACTTACTGTATCGTCTTTACCATGTCCAAAATACTGCGCATTTAAATAATCGAAAAAAAAAAAAAAAAAAAAACGTAAAATATATACAAATTTAATGATACGTTTAAAGAAACGCAAATATTGGTGAGTGGTATAAAATACATCGATTGGGATTTTTATCAGCCGTTCCTGGCAAAACAGCAACGCAAGAAGTAATACGACATAGGAGAATACATAGGTGAGAATTAGGCCTTTTGGTTTTATTATTTAAACCTAATACTTTATGGTCTAAGTTTTAAAATAAAATGTTCAATATTTTCATGTTTTTCTTGAGTATATTCAAGTATTAAATCTTGAAAGGCGTCATTTCCCTTTCACACACAACATCATCTAGAAAAAACAGGGAAAAGAATGAAAAAAAAAAAAAAAAAAAAAAAAAAAAGATTCCTAAACAACAAACTTTCGACTGAAGCTCAATTTAATACTTTTCTTTTGTTTATTATTTTTGAATGATGTACACAAATAATGTTACAATTTGATCGAAAAGATAGTAGTAATTAGTTTTGTTTTTTACATTTTATATTGACAAATTAAATCAAAAGATCATATTAATATTAGGACTTAAAAACCTGAGAATTCTAACCTAAATGAATTTGAATTTCTCAAGTAGGATAAAACATGGTTAAAATGAAGTCTTTTTTTTACTTTAAATTCATTCATTCATAATTGAAAAGTTTTTGTGCCATGCTTAACTAATCTTTTGGCTTAAAATTTAAGCTGTTTTACGTTCTGTCAATTAGTATTAAGCATACATAAGAAAAAATAATTAATGTCAGCTGCTAATTTTTCAAAATCAGCATCGATGACTAAAGGTGTGTCCTCAATTCTTAGTTCTTACTAGAATATTTTTATTTCATGCTAGCATTATTTAAAAAAAGATGTATTGCAACCAAAGGCTTTTAAATTGGAAGAAGTTTAATATTTAATGAACCGATATTCCAAGAGGAAAATTGATCTTTTATTAATTAATTTTCTTTACATGAATATTAATAAAAGTATGTAAATGTAAAGCGTTAAACTGGTTCACCTTTCAAATGTTTTAACGTATCAAAAAATGTTCCTACAAAATTTTTTTTTCAAAAGAAAAGAAAAGAAAAGTTCTTCGTTCATACATTTTTAGTTCATACGTTCAAGATAAAAATTCTCTCAACAGACTACCATTTTAATTATGTATTTAAGATGATGGTGAAAATAAACTTGAAATTAATTTCTGGAGTGATTTCTTCTATTTGTTTGCTCCTCCCTTACTACACCCAACACATGATAGCCCCGCCCACCTGTTGACCTAAAAGACAATTTTCAAATTTGAGGCAGTTTTTTATATGTGACAATAGACTATTTTTTTATTCTTAATTTAAGTAATACAGATTCTATGTTGTTTATCCAAAAGCAGCAATTTTTAAGCGTTGTCCCTGTATGTTCCTGTAAGAATAACCCTTGCATATAATTATTTATGAAATTTTATCAAATACTAAGCGTAGGAAAATAAACTGTTTGAAATGATAAAGTATAATTTTATCATAACTAATCTATTTCAAATTAAAAATAACTTTCAAAAATACACAGTGCAATATAATGTAACAAATCAATCCATACATATCTTTAAAATTTATGTTTTATTCAGGATTGACATCATGTCCAACAGAAATTTCAATAAATGTTATTACTCTTTTTCTAGCAGATAGTTTTCAAAAATCGACTCAAATGTGATTTTTTCCGGACAAAATGAAAAATCATTCATTAAAAGCTTTAAGTATGGAGATGCCTTATTTTGTTTGGCATTACGGAGGCCAGCGACCGTGCCCCCTGTTTTCTCAAAAACGAGTGTCTAGGGAGAGCACATTGTCTCAATGTAAAGAATTATATGTATCAATATATATGTATCATTAATATACTACACGTAATTATATGTATGTTATGTGTGCTATTAATGTAAACTTAACATTTTAAAAATATTATTTCAACTCACACCAGTAAATGCATAAAGTAATATGTTATAGTAATAAAATGCCGTTTTTGCATGTATTCGTATGTATTCTCATGTAGTTAATTTCATAAGCGAGTGAGCGCCTCTGCTGGCATTAATTTCTCCTCGCAATCACATGTTTAGAAAGTGGTGTAGGGTCGGACACGGAAAATTTTGGACCTTTGTATGAGGTATTCTCCAAAAGACTTTTGTCATGACGATGCAATATTTCAACGACAATAACAGATGTTCTTTCTACCACAGATTATGCAAAATGTATATTATAATATGTACTTCTTAGATGCATATCAATTTTATTTTGTTCGAAGGAATGTAACACCATTAAAATGCATTTGAAATATTTGTCCCCATTCACCGTAATGTAACGGAATACTTTTGATTGTTCCTATAATTGCACGTAAAGCGTAGCGAATGCGGTGCGTTCGTACGATAACGAAGTTTTTAAAATATTCAGATCTTGCTGCTAAAGTAGGCAGTACTTCGGATATAGTACAGTGGTCGAAATATTTCTTGTGTTCTTGTAGATATACAGGAAGAAACTTTTATTACACTTCATCAACGTATATCATATTCATAAAATGTGAAACAGTTTAACATAATTTAAACTTGTCCCAAACAATGTTTTCACGTATAGCATTATGTAGTGGAATATTTTTGTGTGACCCCGTAATTTAATAATAAATATTCTTTGCATTCCAGAATGTACAGAATGTATATTTTAATATATATATATATATATATATTTCATAGGTTCATGTCAATTCTATTATATTCGAAAGAGTTCAACATCATTAAAATGCACTTGAAACTATATTTGATATTGATCATAATGTAATGGAATGCTTTTGATAGTCCCTCTAATTAAACTATAAATCCGATTTTCATAAAATTTAAAATGACTCGACAAAATTACACTAAAATTATATATTTAAATTTCGTGCGATTTGGTTGGGCAGTTTTTGCTTTGTTATACGCGGACAGACAGACGGACTGACAGACTGAACGGCGAATATAGGGGCTAACTATTTATATAATTACGGCACACTTAAAATTAGCCCGCAAGAGGCAACACACACGCAGTTGAAAATAGTTATGACAAAATGGCATGTGATTCTAGACGAAATTACTAACTACAATGCATTTTCGTAATTCTTTTTTTCTATTATGTTATGAAATATATACAACAGAGGTAAGCCTAATATAAGATAGAACTTAGTACTATATTTAATCTGTAATAATTTGAAAAAGTTAAATATTTAGATTTAAAAAAATGTTTCTGATGATGTGTCTTTTGTCTAAAGTTTTTCAAAAACTAAAAATGCGCTCGCCTTGCAAGAAAATCCACTCGCCACTGGCGAGCAAAATGATATATTTCCCCGCGCTTGTTTATATTGTTTATTATTTTTGAAAGATGTACATAGATAGCGTTATATTTTAACCGAAACGATAGTTATTATTTTTAAGCTATTGCATAGCTTTTATCGCGGGCTTTGAGCGCGGCGACCGAATCTAGAAATTCCGTAACGAGAAAAAAACCTAACACTCCGGCTAATGTCGTTTCACTTTGGCAGACTTCTCATTTATTCAATAAAAGAAAAAAAAAATTGTTTTCTTATCGGTCATCATGCTCAAAAAGTGTAACTTGAATTAATATCAAAGACAAAAAAAAAAAAAAAAAAAAAAACTGCATAAATAGAAAATAAATAAATAATTATAATTGCATAAGTTGATAAAAAATGTTATGCAATAGCTTTACCGCGGCAGTCCCCGAGTGCCACACGTATTTGTTTTCTACATTTTGCTTTGACAAATAACATTTAAATATCATATTAATATTAATATTATAAATATTAGAATTCTAAGCTTAAAGAATTTGAATTTCTCAAGTAAGATATCATATGTTTAAAATGAAGTCGTTTTTAATTTCTTTGAATTCGTTCATTCACAAATGGGAAAGATTTTGTGACATGCTGAACAAATCTTTTGGCTTAAAAATTTCAGCTAGTTAAATTCAGCTAGTTAATTTAATTTATCGAGTGGTATTGAGCATACATAAAAAAATAGAAAAAAATTAACGACATTTTCTAACATTTCAAAACCAGTGTCGTAGATTCTTAAAGCGAATTATTTTAAAAGAGGTTAACAACAGTCAACGATATCTGATTTGAAAATAAATAAATAAAAAACGGTGATGCTAAACAGAAATTTTTTCAAAGCTCTTGCTTTTTAATGTAATTTACTGATTTTGTTTTATCAAAAATTACAATTTAGTAAACTCTAAATATCCCATTGTATCAAGCTATCGTCTTGGATCGTACGGATTATACGTCAGAAACCTGATAATATGTTTTTACATCTATACTCCGCCCTCGCTGTTTTTCTTATATTTAAACTCCGCCCATCATCATATGATATGTATTTATTCCGAATAAAAATACAGTAAAGAAAATCTAGCTACATAAAGTAGGCGGAGCACCGTGTTCGTGGTACGATTTGAATATAGATGTAAATTGTATTAATATTCATGGGGAAAAAAATATCTAATTTTTGAATATTGCAAAAAGATCTTTAAAAAAAATCATTGCACCGCATTACATGAATTAAAAATTTATTTTAAGGATACCAAAGTATCTTTTTAAAGGGTTTTTGTGTGTGTGTGTGTATGTGTGTTATAGGGATCTTCCCACGGTTTATTTGAGAAATAGGTATGGAAAATTATTGTTTTAATTATATTGCAGATTTCTTAATTTATTCGATTGAATAATTGAGTTTTTATTTCAAGTAACGAGTATTTAAAGCAATAACGCCATAATTATTTGCTACGATTAAAATTTTCAAAACTAAATTTTTTTAAATACAGCAATATTTTAGCATATTAGTTTTTATTAATAATAAAATGGGAAAAAATGCAACTGTTGTTCTGATTTTACTGCGGACGCCCAAAATTATCTCACGGATCACAGATTCACGTTGAATGAGGGAAGTACAGAGCATTAATTCCCACCTTTTTTGCTCTGTTTTAGGGAAAGGGCATTGTTTTCAAAGATCTACTTTTAAATGAGGTGCATCTATCAAAAGCCCGTCTTTTTTTTTTTTTTTTTTAGGACAGGGGATGTGGTTCCTTTCCTCAGTAGCACAGAATTAAATAAAGCGCCTCCAGACTTAAACTTTATGATGCATGATTTTTCATTTTGTTCGTAAAAAAAAATCATATTTGAGTTTATTTTTGCAAATTATTGTCTAGAAAAATGGTGAAAATTTTTATTTTATTATCAGCTGAATCTAATGTCATTCCTGAGTTACATAGCAAAAATTGCTGAAAAAAATGATAATTTTAAATAACATGAATGTTTAAAACAAGATATAACACCATGCTTATTTAATTTCGTGTTAGTTCAAGTTAAGCGGAATTTAAAGCAGTAAAACACTATAAAATCAAAACTAAATATTTCAAAGCTCTGTACGAAAGTGACAATTTTACGACTTCTTTTATTATTAATTTTCATTTTTAAAATATCGAAATAGCTAAATGTGCAAAATCACATTTTGCAAGTATCATGCATATATATATATATATATATATATATATATATATATATATATACGTACTACAAATATAACACAAATACAAGCTTTTACAGAGAATTAAGAGTTATTGTATACAAAACAGAAAGAAAATAAACGTCACTTACTTATTCGAAAAAAATCAAAAAAAAAAAAAAAGAAAAGAAAAAAAAAAAAATCCAAAGCAACAACACTGTGTTGCAACTGTTTATGTTACGGCTATCATCGAATAGACTCTAATTCATCATAGTGTTATATTTTAACCGAAATGATAGTATATTATTTTTGTTTTCTATTTTACTTTGACAAATAGCATTAAAGTATCATACTGAAACACCTTTGAAATCTAACCTTAAAGAATTTGAATTTCTCAAGTAAGATAAGACATGGTTAAAATGAAGTCGTTTTTAATTCTTTAAATTCGTTTTTTCAGAAACTGGAAAATTTTTGTGCCATGCTGAACTAATCTTCTGGCTGTAAAATTTCGGTACTTACGTATTAACGCCACCGCAGTTATCTTTTGGATTCCTTGTTGCCTTGTCTTTTGCTGATTTTGGTCGCCATTTTTTAGTTTTTTAGTGCATTTTTTTGCTAAATTTTTGACGCCACTATTTTTGTGCACATGCGAACAAGATTGCTCTTTATCAGCGCATTAGCGCAAGTTCTGCTGCGGTGGCGTTAATACGTAAGTACCAAAATTTCTGCCATTTATCGAGTTTATGGAATAATTTATTGAGTAGTATTAAGCATTTATCCATAAAAAATAATGTTATTTTCTAACATTTGAAAACCAGAGTCGTAGATTGTTAATCCAAATAATTTTAAAAGAGGATAACAGCAGTCAACGAAATCTGAAAAAAAAGGCGATGTCAAAAAAGAAATTTGTTAAAAGCACATTCTTGCCTTTTATTGTAGTTTACTGATTTTGTTTTATAAAAGATTACTCTTTAGTAAATACTAAATATACCAATGTTTCAAGCTATCAGTATTAAATTACGGATTATACGCCAAAAGCCTGCTAATACGTTTTTACATCTGCACTCCGCCCTCGCTCTTTTTTTAAATTTAAACTCCGCCCATCATCATATGATATGAAATTATTCAAAATAAAAGCACACCACAGAAAACCTAGTCACCTAAAGTAGGCGGAGCATCCTCTTCGTGGTACGATTTGAACATAAATGTAAATTGTATTAATATTATTTTAGAAAAAGTACCTAATATTTGAATTTTGCAAAAAAAAATCTTTTTTTAAAAAATAATTGCACCGCATTTCATGAATTAAAAATATGTTTTAAGGATACTAAAGAATTATTATTTGATAGTTTTTTAGAATTTATTTCAGTGGAAAATTGCGCAAAAAACGATCGTATTATTTTAAAAAGTTAAAAACATACCCATACTTTATTCTGTACAAAACTTTTTTTTTTTTTTTTGGATCCATAGGGAAACGGTTTCACACGGTTCATTTGAGAAATAGGCATGGAAAATTATTGCAAGTTTCTGTTGGACTTAATGTCAGTCCTGATTAAATTGCTGAAAAAAAATTATAATTTTAAATAATATACTTGCTTTAAAGTGTTAACACTGTTCAATAACAATTTTCTAATGCCATAATAAATTTAATTATGTTTTTACGATCTGCAGAATTAATGACAGCTTTATGCAACAACAAAAAAAAAGGTCAAGCAGAATTAACGGAATATGTATTAACTGCAGCGTAATAATAATTAGAAGAAAAATAAACATATTCCTTGACCTTAAATGCATGTTATCACACGTAACACTTAATAGAGCATAATAGTATCACAAAATATCAACTTCGCCACAGATGAGAGCCCCATATTGCAAAACAAACAGCATGCTCCCGATTTGTTCAAGGCAATTGACAATTAACGTCTTTAAAGTGAAAGGGCGTAAGGGGATTTATTGCCAGAGGGGAAAACTCAAATCTTTTGAAGCCCCATCGATTGAAATTTTATTTCACGGCGGCCATTAATGTCGCACCGTTCATGAATCACCTGTTGTTAACTTCTCTTCACACGGAGAAACTCTGCTTTTGTTACATTTATCTTTTTCTCGCCATATTTTATGGTGCGAGTGTTTAAATAAACATTCTGTATTTTCATTCGTTCCTGAGTATAACTGTTAAATCTTAACCCTTTCCAGCACACTGTACCCGGTCTAGGATACCTAATTTTAATTCAAAACTTGCAAACGGCACCAATAATATTTTAGTAGAATTTTGCTTTTGCAATAAAAACTTATATTAAGGAATTCAAAATATCTAAAAAATTCGTTTGTGAATCTCGGTGTCTGTCGATAATTTCTCATTTTCTGACAGAGTTTGCCCGTGCCGGAAAGGGTTAAAATACGTCATTTCCCTTTGATGTTCAAAATTTCCTACAATAAACAGAGAAAATAATTTATAAAATAGTCCTAAATTATAAATTCAATTTGAGCACAATTTAATCCTTTTATTTTGTTCATTATTTTGTAATACTGTACAAAATTAGTTTTATAAATTAATCGAAATTAAAATATATATTTCTGCTTTCTAGATTTTATTTTGAAAAATAACATTAAAAGATCATATTAATATTAAAGCTTAAAAACCTCGGATTTCTAACCTTAAAGAATTTGAATTTCTTTGAAATATTTTATCTCCCTTTCTATAACTTTTTAATCAATATTCATTACTATATCTTTGCAGCCAGTTGAGAAACTAGTAGTGAATTGAATTTTTAAAAATTTATAATATTTCAGAGCTTTAGTTTTTGATGAAATAATGGTTTATTAGCAAAAAATCAAATAATAAGTCAATGATTTTTTTTTTCAAATCTAGGAAAAAACAAACAAAGAAAGAAAATGTTTTGTCTGCATTTTCTTTAAAATATTCTTTTTTTTTTTTTTTTTTTTTTTTTTTTTGGTAAATATAAAATTAGATAAAATTTTTTGTGCGTTTGTGTGCAATTAATTTTCGGAATCTTATTCCCTACCCTCTTTTCAACTAAACACGAAGTTGGGGGTGGAGCTCAGATTCGTAGAAATGAAATCTGAGAATAGTGTGGAATTGCAGAACATAACCCCCCAAAAGCGTGTACGAAATGTTTTTTTTTTAATAATCTGCCGACTAGTCCAGCAACTGATTATGTTTCGTCTCTATTTTCAGACTCAATTTGTGAAATTTTGCTTCAAAGGGTTAAACTGTTTCTCTGGTCTTTCATTTCTAAAGTTTTCTATTCTGATCTCCAAAAGAAAAGAGAAGTAATAAATAAACACGAGCTCCTCTTAGCGAATTAATTCTATGTCCGCAAATAAAAGTTCCGTATTATCAACTTTGGACAGTACTTCCATAGACTCATAGAAGCCAATAATGAAATCCGTTTAATCGATTCAAGGGCGCCGTTTGCAGCTGCAAACAGTTAATTTTCATTCCCAAACTACAAACCGCAACCAGTTTTTTTATAATATTAATTAAGTATAATTTCAAATTCAATAAATGTGAGGAAATTGATTACTTTCAAATGATAAATTTTTTGAATATTTTGATAAATTGATTTGATAAATTTTTAATCAAATTTGTAATCAATATTAAAATTTGATTTGATTTGATTATTAAAATCAATATTAAAATTAAAAATTTGATAAATTTTTAATCAATATCCATTATTACATTTCTGCAGCCGTTGATAAACTAGAAGTAAATTGAATTTTTAAAATGTAAAGTATTTCATTTTTGATGATATAATTTAAGATTATAATTTGATATTAACAAAAATAAATAAATAAATAAATAAAGTTTGTGTTTTTTTTTTTCAAAAATAGAAAAAAAAAAGAAACACTTTCCTGAAAGTAAAATACATGAAAACTATATTTTAAGTTAAAATTAAATAAAATCAGATTTTTTTTTCGTTGTGCAATTGAAATGTTTTATCCCCTTTTCGATAACTTTTTAATCAATATTCATTATTATATATTTACAGCCAGTTGATAAGCTAGGAGTGAATTGAATTTTTAAAAAATTATAATATTTCAGAGCTTTAGTTTTTGATGAAATAATGGTTTATTAACAGAAAGTCAGATGAGAAGTCAATGATTTTTTTTTTTTTTTTCAGATCTAGAAAGAAGAAAAAAAAAAAAAAAAAAAAAAAAAAAAAGAAAGAAAAAAGAAAAAAGAAAAAAAGATTTTTCTGTAGAATAGATTTCCTTTTTTTTAAGTTTATTCTTTTTATATATTTAAATTATTATTTTTTATTTATTATATTATTAAAATTATTCTTTTTTTTAAGTTAAATGAAAGCAGTTTGTATGTGTGTGTCTGTGTGTTTGTGTACAGTTAATTTTTGGAATCTTTGGCCCGCCCTTCTTTTTCATTAAACAGAGAAGTTGGGGGCGGAGTTCCGAATATATTCATGGTTTGGTTATATCATGGTTTTAGATATGAAATTTGTGAATAGCGTGGAATTGCAGAGCATAATACCCAAAAGCGTGTACGAAACGTTTTTTTTATATTCTGCTAACTAGACCTACCCAGATGTAAGACATCCAGTAACTGGTTATATTTCGCCTCTATTTTCAGACTCCATTTACAAAAATATGCTTCAAAAGGTTAAATTGTTTCTCCTGTCTTTCTTTTTTAAAGATTTCCTTTCTGATCTCCAGATGAAAAGAGTAATAAAAAAACTCGAGCTCTTAAGGAATTCTAAGTTCGCAAATAAAAGTTCTCTATTTTTAACTTTTGACAGTACTTCCTTAGATTCATAGAAGCCAACAACGAAATCCGTTTAATGTTAAATCATTTTTAATCGGCACTGTAATGCTTTAACCATCGATTTGTGAATTAGTATGTGACTATTTACATAGAATAACGCAAGTTAATATAAGATTTTTTACGTATAAGAGTTTTTTTTTTTTTTTAATTTACCTCCCTAACAATAACCACACCCCTTAAGACTAAGCTCAGGTTTTCGAAGGGAAATTACACCATCCTAATTCAACTGTGTCTCTTGCGCTCACTCTTTTTGAAGCATGACATCGTCATCACAAACGTCTTCTGGATGTACCTCATATACACGTCAAAAATTTTCCTTGTCCTGCCATTAATTTTTAATCGGCTGTTTGAATGTTTAGACGTCGATTTGTGTGAACAGTAATGCAATGAAAAGAACAGTAAGATATGTTTATTTCTTTTAAGTATTTTCGAAGAAACTTTCTAGCGTGAGTTTTGATTTAAAGTATGCGTTATTTTTATTTTTATTTTTTGATTTAAAAATACGTTCATTCACATTAATATGATTGGAAATGCTTCCAGCTATGAAAATATTGAGCGTCCTTACGTTGGTTTATTATTCAAATAAATTTGTTTTTCTTATATACTATGTTAACTCAATTAGTAGATGTGCATCTGCTTGTTAATGCTTCGATTCGTCCCACGATTGACCACGTAATAGCCTAACACACTGACTTATTGGACATCGAAAAGCTTACATTTCAGAGTTTTGTGTTTCTATTATATGTTACTTATGTGCGATAACATGCATTTAAGGTCATGAAATCGGTTTTATTATTATTTATTTATTGCAGGGAGTTAAAGCATATTTCTGATACTGCTTAGAATATCTTGGCTTCACTGTTTTTCCTATAAGGCAATTATTAATAATATAATAATAAAAAAGCAAAATTAAAAATAATGCAATAAAAGCGTAATTAAAATATTTATTTATTATTATGTCATTATCAATTATTATGTCATTAACAGCTGTTATACAGTGTAAGCAGTTTAATGCAAGTATATTATTTAACCCTAGGACGCATTGCGACAACTGTCATCGTGATACATGTTTTGTCATTTTCAATCGGCCTGTTGAATGTTTCAACCGCCGATTTATATAATCAACAAATGGATAAACACATTACTACAGTTGATCATTTTTTAATATTGTAAAAAGTTTTCTTGAAAACTTTTTGGTGTGAGACTTAATTTAAAGTACGAGTTTTTTCATATTTATATTCTGATTTAAAAAATATGTTTACTTACAATAGTATGATTTTAAATGCTCCTATTTTTTACTATTTTTTACTATTTCCTATTATCATGCTGCTATTATTTTTTTTTATTTGTCAGCATTTAGCAATATTTTATTAATTCATATTAAAAATTTCATCATTGTGTATTTTGGACTTATTTGACCGCTATCAAAAACGAAGTGCATTAAATTTAATTGCTGCAGGATACAAAGCACCATGGCTTAGTTTACTATTTTTCAAACGTCGCAGTAAAGAGTTCAATATAGCGTTACTTTCTTTGATATTCTTTTCGTTCTTTAAGACATTAATTTAATTATTATTCATAATCACAATTCTCGTAACTTTATTATTAGGTAAAAATACGTCGCTTGTTATTTCCATTCTTTCACATTCGAGTGGCCCTAAATTGTAAAATCTGATATACTATGTTATATCCATTGTAGTGTATTTTTTCAGGTATTGATCTACTAAACTGCATTGGAATAATTGTTAATATTTGCATTTAAAAGTACATTATTTTCATAGAAAAATACAATAAATTTGTGATTATTTAAACTAGCATCTAGAGTGCATATCTCAGTGATGATTTTAACCCTTTCCGGCACAGGCAAAATCTGTTAGTAAAATGAGAAATTATGGTCTGACACCTGAATTCACAGCCGAATTTTTTTTATAGTTTTTGAACTCTTAAATTTAAGCTTCCATTGTAAAAGTGTAGCGTGCGGGTACACGTCCTGAGTGTCATTTGTGACGGTAGGGTGGTTCTGTAGATGAAATGAAGACAAAATTCTAGATATAAGTTAAAACCACAGTTTATTTAAACTGCTAGGACTCAGGGAAAGTGGAGCGTCAGTTCGATAATTTTAACAACTAGTCACAATACTAAAAGATTAAACTCATAACTATACTGACAACTCCGGCACTAGACTCAGTCGGAACACTTCAAATCAACTTCTCGTTCCGACTTCAACTAAACACTAGATATAATCTTTATAAGACAGCCCGTGGCTGTAAACACTCTTTATTATCTAAAATACTCAACGTAATTAAACTATCTCTGGCCACCGGCAATCTCCTGGATAGCTCCGCTGGTGATAACTAACCCAGCTGCTGGCTGGCACACACTGCTGGCTAGCTCACTCTTAAAACGTCATCTCATTCACTGGAGGCTAATAATCCAACGCGTGATCCAGCGCGTAATCCCGGTGGCGCAATCCAATTCACCTGGCTGGCTTTCGCCACCTTCTCCTCAATACACACTGCAACCAGGGCCGTAGCTAGAAGTGTACGATAGGGGGGGCTCAGGGGAATATAGGGGGGGCTCAAGGGAATGTAGGGGGGCTCATATTTTTTTGTTCTCTCTCTAATGCAGAAAGATAAATTAGTGCTTATTCACATTGTAGGTACTATGTTTATCATTAAACTGTTGTAATAACTTCATTTTATGCTAAGAAAAGTATATGATGATGAAAATTTTGAATGTATAACTGGTGCAAAATTAAACATTCTGTTAGCTTCATATGTACCAATAGGATGAGGGAGTGTTGAAATACGTATTTTAGATACAATTTAGTAACTCTGCAAAACTGTGAAAGGGTCTCAAAACGAAATTAGATTTTTGAACAGATTTGATTTTTGAATCATTTGAATTTTCGGAACATTTAGTGACCTTGGAACTTTTTCCAGGGGGGGCTCAAAATATTTTAGGGGGGGCTGAGCCGCCCATAGCACCCCCTTAGCTACGGCCCTGACTGCAACTCAAAGCTTTTATATGTTGCAAACTGAAGTCGATACTGTAAATTTGCACGTTACTTCTAACCGCGACGTAACTGTATAAACGAGGGCGACACACACGCTCTGGAAAGTTAAAGTAAAATAAAGGATAGAGGTTGCTTTTGCGCCACACATGTTAAGACATTGACGTCACGATCTCACAAAAATGCTAGAGTGCCTTTATCACAAAGGACACTCCCTAGGAAAATTCTAATAAAATATTATTAGTGCCGTTTGAAATTAAAATTAGGTGTTCCCAGACCGGGCACAGAGTGGCGGAAAGGGTTAAAAGATTAATGTTCTAAAAATATCTATGGGTGGGTATGTCAAATTTCTTTTATACTATCCTGAAGTGTAGGACTGAAAATAATTCTTTTCGTCTTTTGCATTCATCCATTCTGAGTTAAGAAAATGCCATCCTGTTGCTACCAAAGTTTTTTTTTTCTATACTATGCTGCATTGTAGTAAGGAAAATGGGGATTTTAGTAATTTTTTTAGTACAGTAATTATTCTACATTCGCTTATTGTCCATTTGCTTTAATAAAATTGATATAAACTCAAATCACAGTCTTTTATTTAAACGGATTTCATTCAAAATTTGGTGAATTATCCCTGCTATTTACTGCTTGCTTCAAAAGTTTAAATAATTGAAAAATATGTTGGCTAAGTTAAAATAGATAAAATTTGATTTTGTGTTTTTTGTTGGAAAATACAAATGTATCTCTCAGGGGTTAAAGAAATAGTAGAGTTACATTAAGCAGTAACGAAGCGTTAAAGCTGGTTTAAAACTCCACTTAAAATAAATCTTAAATTACCGAGTTAAATTAAATGATAACAACTATCAAAGACAAGCACATTTTTATTAAAAACTTTAGAAACAAAGAAAAACAATAAAAATTGATATCACAGATTATCTTCATTCAAATTTAAACACAACAACAACACATACCTTATAACTTGCTTAACGTAAACTAGAATTTATTATTTCTATATATATATCAATACAAAAACCCTTAATGGGTTAAAAGTTTTGACGCAGCTGTTTATTTTATGACTGAGAATTTTGAATATGAATTTTAAAAATAATGATATCAAATTTTGAATGACGCCATGCTATTAATTGAAAAATGCATTTTGGTAGTATTTCATTAATCATTTTGTTTATTTTTTCTATTTATAATAGCAAGTGCAAAAGTTATTTTGAACATGAAAAGATATATGCAACTTTATTCACCTATGCTTTTTCACACACATCTCCCATAAATTCAAAATATGTGTTTTAAAAGATATGATATAAAATTTAAGTGACGCCTTTATGTGCCTTTAAAAAGTTTGTTTTAAAATTCAATATTTTTTTTTTTCATTTTGATTTGGTAAAATATATTTACACATCTAAAAAACTGTTTTAAATTTACATTTCGTTGTTAAATATATAATTTTCATTGAATCTATACTATGCACTGGAATGCGTTTATCTCAATAAACTGATTTATCATTTGTGTCACGTTATTCAAAATTGTAAGCAATATTTATGTAAATGGTTTCTTTGCGCTAAATTATCCAAACTAAGTGAAACGCATGTAAATGGAGAAACATGATGAAGATTACATAGGTACATGATGAAGATTACGTTAATAATAATAATAGGAAGAGTCCGATATCCTATGCTAGGTGGAGAAACTTGGCGAAACAATTTGCGCCAAAATGCCGCTTTGGCGACATGAAAATTTTTTCAAGGTAGCGGGAAAAAATCACTTTTAAATCTTTTTTAGGTACTACTAGGTTATCCCGTCGACCAAAAATTCATCGCCAAATTATAAGATTAAATGCCAATTATGGGTGATCGTGAATGTCGCATTCAGTGACATTAAATAAGATACACATGTTTAAATCGCCATTAAGCAATTCTATTTCGACTTTTTATTTGTATTTTTATTAATATTCCACTGATTAATTGTTTTTTTTGTTATTTAAAATGAAAATTATGTCAATATGTTTAATTTGGCTTATGAGTGGTGATTTATATAATTTGGCGAAATGGGTCGACGGGATAATACAGAAGTACCTTTTCTATCCATAAATCAATGATTTTGCACCATTTTATAAAAATAGAAAATTATATAAAAACATTGATTTATAAATAAGATTTAAAATCGATGTTTTTCCGCCATCTTGAAAAATTTTCTTCGATGCAATAACATAATTTTAGCATTCTAAATAAATAAATTTACTATTGTGAAATGGACTCTGCCCCCTGAACCCGCCGTTTTAATAACAATACAATAGATTTTAATAATAATACGATAATATAGGGAAAAAACTTAACAAAGCTTGTAGTAAGATATTTAAAATCTCGCTCACAACTGCCAAAAAATGCATTTAATATTTAAAAAAGGGGAGTTTAACATTGCTATTATTTGCTATTATTATTGCTATTATAACTATTATATTAGATTCAGTTAGGTGGGGAGGCCTACCATATGGCTTGAGCTCAACAAGCCCCAGTTGCTATTATTATTGCTACATTACTAATTTTGGTTTAATATCAACCAGATCGAAATGCTTATCGCCAAAATAGCGCGCCGAAAAACAGCCAAAAATCTAGCACAGGATATCGGACTTGTCTCATAAAAATAATAATAATAATAATATAAAATCATTAATAATAAAAATCTCAGCTTATGAAAAATAAAAACTGTCAATGTTATCCTTTTAGTTGTTCAGCGTATGTTTCAAAAATGTCTTCTACTACTTACTGAATCACGAAAATAATATTTAAAGCGTTTTCTGGAATCTACTGAGAAATTTCAAGACAGTAACAGACCTGATATTTATTTCGGACAAAAGAAAAATACTAACGTATACTAAAAACATTTAAATGCATTTACATATTGATTTATTACATTACTTTATGCATTTTTAAATGCATAGTATTTTTTAAAGTTACCTTTAATTTAAAACTGATTAAATTTGACAAAAAAAAATTGGCCTAATTATTTTGATTTGCCCGTTTTTTATGTTTACTGTTTGACAAAATTTTATCAATAAATATAGGCAGGGAATATTCTTATAGCAACATACATAAATTAACGCTAAAAACTTGCTCCTTTTGTTAAAACAACATAGAATAGCTCAGTATCATTTGATTTCAGAATAAAAAATAGTCTTTTGTCCAGTAAAAAAATCTTCAAATTTAAAAATTTAGAAATTGTCCATTAGATGAATGGGTGGGCAGTTATATTGTCTGTTGGATGTATTAGGAAAAGGGAAACAAATAGAAGAAAACGCTTAAAAATAAATTTCAAATTTGTTCCTACCATTATCGATAAAAGGCAGCCTGTTAAGGACTTTTATATTGAAAAAAGATTATATATATATATATATATATATATATATATATATATATATATATATATATATATATATCTTTTTTAAATCTCGAATACTAAAAAATATTTGAAATCCAATCCAGCATCATTTATATACTATGATGATGTGAAAAAAATCTGCAAAATAGATTTTTTAAAAGCATTTGGTAGCAATTCTTTTTTTTAAATAAAGCTCGTATGCAACAAAAAAATTTAGGCGGATCCAAAATTTCAGGGTACGCCTTCAATCATCGAATCTGGTACTGAGATGTCAGAAAATAATTTTTTTTTTTTTCGTATGTATGTATGGTCAATATAATATGTTAAAATGTTAAATTAGCTGAAAATTTTGAGAAAAAAAAAATTGTTCACCATAACAAAAAAAGAAGAAAATTTTTTTTTTTTTTTTTTCTGAATGAATACATTAAAAGAAATTAAAGACGATTTTATTTTAAACATATCTTATCCTGTTTGACAAATTCAAATTCTTTTAGGATAGACTCCGAAGATTTTGAAATCTTAATATTAATATGATCTTTTAATGTACTTTTTCAAAACAAAAATTAATGCTGTGATTTATCTTAAATTATTACACTATATTTGTACATTATTGAAAAATAATAAACAAAATAAATGCATTAAATTGTAATCATATCAAGTGGTTTTTTTTTCTAATTATTTTCTCTTTTTATACTGGAGAATGTTGAAAATCAAAGGGAAGGTCAAGGTTTAAAGATTAAATATACTCAGGAATAAACAAAGATACAGAATGTTTATTTAAACATTCACACCATAAAATACAAAAAGTAAATGCTAATAATATAAAAACGAAATTTTTAGTTCGTATTTTTCGAAACTGCACAATACCTATAGTTGGGGAACGTTGAAGTTGCGAGTATGTAAAAGCCTATACAGACTTTTCACTCCGTTGGCTTGGCGTCTTGGCTTAACAGTGACCTAACATGATTGCAATATCTGGCGTTTTAGCACTCATTTTGGCAACATAATATTAATTTTCAGTTGAGTTTGCAAAATCTTATTTCAAAGATTTTTTTCTTGTCGTTTTATTGAAAGATTAAATATAATTGGTTACTGACAATTTATTATCAAAGCACATTATTTAAATTAGAATAACATACATATTTTCCACGAACTTTTCATCTTAAAAAATAATGTTTAGAATCAAGATATTTCGAAAGTTAAAAATAAACATTATTACAATTTAACATCACCTATATATTTTTAAAATTATTGTGTAAAGGAATCGCAATTCTTTCTTTGATAAATGTGTTGTTAATAATCAGGTTTAAAGTTATATGTATGTAATGTGTACCAGGTATCTAACATTGCTCAATGTGCAATTTTGAAGAAACACACGAATTCACATTTGTATTTTATATAAAATCTATTCATATTTTTTTAAATTGCGATGAGAATGAGTATTAAAACAAAAAGATTTTAGAACGGGTATGATTGTGGTTTGCAGACTTGATCACCTTTTTTTTTATTTATTTACATAAAGGAGACTGTAAAGAGGACATAAGATAAACTTTTTATTTTATAATTAATCAAAACATCCGAGCAGGAAATTTTTTAAAACATGCCAATAAAAAAAGCAACTTCGAAATTTAAAGTACAAAAAACGAATAACAATAATAATAATAATGAAAAAAATAATCAAATAAATATTAAAACGTGAATTTCTACTGGCATTAAAAGGATAAAAAATAAAATAAGAAGACAAATAAACAGTAAGTAAGACAAATAAACAATAATTTCATTTATGATAGGGAAAGCTATCCTACTAAAATCCCGTTGAAGATACATTTAAAAATATTGAATGTAAAAAGGAAAACAAATCTAAAAGGAAACAAATTATAGAATGTACACACTATAAAAATATGTAAAATAAACTTTTCAGATTATTTTTTATAATTAATATTTTTTCTTTATTTGTTATTCAATCCCATGTTCACGTTAAAACTTTTTTATTTCAAAAATCTCGTTTCTTCAAATATTTTCAACATTTCTCATCGATCTGAGCTGTAGCAGCTCAAATGAGACTATTTATTGCTATAAACTTCATTGTTTACAATTTATCAGTCATCATTGACTCAAGACGTGAGTGGGAATTATAAATTTAATGAAATTCGTATAATAGAAAATATTTCTGTGTCGTGAATGAATTAATCACGTATTTATATTATGAAAATAAAAAGTGTTGGATTTAAGACATAGCGAGTCAACATAAGTCACACAAATAATTAATTAACAATTGCGTATATTTAATAAATATCTATAATTAATTAATAATTATAGTTAATTAATAATTATACTAACTAAATAAATACGTTTAATTAAAATTAATTATGTACATTTAAATAGATATATATTATTACATATTAATTAATAACTATGCATATTTAATAAATACGTATAATTAATTAAAAATTATGCATATTTATGTATGTCTTACTTTATAAATTTTTTACATTCGTTTTTGTTTTCGGCCGAAAATCGGCCGAAAGATCACCGGAATTCGGATTCAGTTTCAGCCTTAAAAACCTGTTTCACTCGATCCTTAAACTCATCACTTAAATAGAAACCTTTTAATTTATTTTATTTTGCTTTAATATTTTATTGTCATATTTGGTATACATTTAAGGTACATTTTTCCGATAAGTTCAAATCTACAAATATTGTTTCTGTATTTTAGAAAGTTTCAAAAATAAAAACAATATATTGCAGATTAAAAACTCCATTCTTCAAGTAATTATCTCTTAACTAACCGGAAATTGGGGGAGACGCGGGGTGTCGTTATTTGAAAAAGGTTTGCAATTTTTGTACAACACATGTTTATTACCGCCAAAATTTCGCCAAAGCGAATAAATACATTTTTATATAAATTTTATATGTACAAGTCGTAATACTGACAAATGTTAACTTAAATCAGTTGCATTTAGTCAATAAATCGTTTTCGCATTAAAATTTTGAAGAAAAAACAGATACCGAGGGAGATTTTATTGAAATAGTCAACGCACTCTTTCTTGTCGCGGAAGCATAACACTCACAGTATAAACTGTACTCTCAACATCTTCGTTCCCCAAGTATAGGTCAGCCGTGTCGTTTGGTGCGGCTGTTAAATTTCTCAATCGATATTACTAAAGTATTCCTCTCTATATTTAATATTCACGGTACGCAGTGATAACTGACTATTGTAAACTAGCGTCAAGCGATAATGATTTTTCATTTTGTTCCTCTGAGCCTGTGGAATCAGCGCTTGCACATACCGATCCACGCATGACGTGGCTATTTTTCGTTTAACATAATATTCTAAGTATAATCTGACAAAGAACGTTTTAGTGTAGAGATAAGACTTTCAACTGTCTACTCGTTTTGACTCGGCCTGACGTTCGACTGGCTAGGCGATTTAATTAAAACCAGAATTTTAATAACATTCCTGTCTTTTTAATAACATGTATTATGAAAAAAAAAATTATAAGTTTTATATTCGTACCTAGATTAAGAATTTTTTTTTCGGTGAAAATAAATAAATAAAACATAAAAAAATCTCATTTTATTAAAAGTAAGTAATTGTTAATATTATCTTTTTGGTTCAACGAATGTTTTCAAAATGTCTTCCACTTGTTACTGAATCATTACTTCAAATATTGAAGTAATATTTGAAGCATTTGTTGGAATCTACTGGGTAATTTCAACAACAATTTTTATAGGTTTAAGAACAAGACAGTAATGGACTTGTTATTTATTTCGGACAAATCCAAAACAACTAACATATACTTAAAAAAAGAAGAGAATATAACAAAATTGCAATTTAACAAATTACAAAGAATATTTGGAAAAGGATATTTTCAAAGACTCAAATTTTAAAAACACATAAAAAATTTCTATATTTCAATTAAAAATCATAATAAACATCATTTTTAGGATGATTATAACGAGTTCTATATTACGTACGCCGTGCATTAAACATTAATATCCCTAAACCAATGATTTAAAAAAATGCAGTAGATTATAGATAGACAACTTCAACTGTTTTAAATGTACATTTTTATTGGATGGAGATAATTAGACTGACTTCTGAATTCCTCATAATACGTACGACATGGATTGAGTATTAATATTCCTGGACCCAACACAAACTAATTTTAAATGAAATTTCAGTTTTGCAATTTTCGGAACTGAATTTTTCAATTTCTGAACATGGCGCATTTTAAAGTTTTAAACCGTTGCATAGAAAAAAAAATTCACTTTTCAATGAAATTTGTTTGAAACCTCTATCACAATTTGTTTTTAAATTATTATATTTAAAAAAAAAAATATTACTATTTTTGTCACTGCGAGCGAACAGTACTAGTTTTTATTGCACTAAAAGAGCAATCAATCAATCTTTGTTTAAGAAGGGAACAAAGGTATAACCTCCTTAAATGATTTTTGAGGGACTGACCCTACCAAATTGACAAAGGAAGGGGAACTTTTATCTACCCAATCTTCAGTCGTAAAGCTGTCAACTGATTTCGAGTTCAATTTCTCTCTCGAGGTTAAAAAAATTTCACTGAAAAAGCACTTTATACATCAAAGTGCCGACACGAAAGATAAAAAATGGAGACACCTGACCACAAGAAATTAGTGCCATGTGCGTGGACCTTAACAGAAGTATTCCATAGAAATGGACATTAAAATTGGACCATTCAGAAAACGAATAATATAAAAACGAATAATATAAAAAACAAAAGTATTCCATTGTTGGACGTTAAACTTGAACCGATCAGGAAAGAATATAATTAAGTATGTTTCGGAATTGAACCAATTCAGATATATTTTAGATTTCCCAGTTCTCAACCGAGAACAAAAATTATTTTTTCCAAATAGTTAAAAAAAAAAAGCTAAATTTTAAATATATCTATATATTTATATAATGATTTATTACATTACATTAAATTACATATTTTTAAAAGCATAGAATACATATCATTTTTTAAAGTTATTTTTAATTTTAAATAGATTAATTGTGACCAAAAAATTTTTCTTAATCATTTTGAACGGTCTATTTTGTACGTTTAATGTCTGACAAAATTTTATTAATAAAACATACGCAAAGTAATATTCTGATAGTAACATACATAAATTAACTCTAAAAACTTGCTCCTTTTGGAAAAACAACATAGAATCCCCCAGGATTATTTAATTTCAGAATAAAAAACAGTCTGTTGTCAGGAAAAAAAAATCAAATTTAAAAATTTGAAAATTGTCCATTACATGAATAGAGTGGGGTGGGTATATTATGAATTGGGTGTGTATGGGAGGAGTTAACAGATCGAATAAATCACTCAGAAATAAATTTCAAATATGTTTCTAACTTTATCTTTAAATGCTAGCCTGTTAAGAACTTATATCTTAAACAAAGATTGTTATTGTTATTGTTATTTTAAATTTTGAATAAACATTTTTGGACACTATAAAACACATGAAATCCAAACCAGTATCAGACTTTACTTTTACATACTATTATTAATATTCATTTGAAAAAAAATTATTAATAAAAGAACATTTTTGCACACTGAATTCTGCAAAATAAATATTTAAAAGCATTTAGTAAATCCTGTCGACCCATTTCGCCAAATTATGCAAATCGCCAAACTAATAGACAAATTATACATATTGATATAAATTTTATTTTAAACAACGAAAAAACAAAAGAATTGGTAGAATTTTAATAAAAGTACAAATAAAAAGTCGAAAGAAAAATCATTTAATGACGTTTTAAACACGTGTATCGTATTTAATATCATTGAATGTGGCATTCAAGATCATCCATTATTGGAATTTAATCTTATAATTTGGCGATAATTTCATGGTAGATGGGGTAACCAAGTAGAACTATTTTAAAAAAATAAAGTTCGTATGCAATAAATATATTAGGCGTGACTAAAACTTCAGGCCACGCCTTCAGTCATCGACTCTGGTATTGATATGTTAGAAAATTACCTTTTTTTTAAAAATATGTATCTGTGCTTTATACTACTCGATAAACTGTTAACTAACTGTTACATTTAAGCCAAAATATTAGTTCAGCTTGGCACAAAAACTTCCCAATTTCTGAAGGAATGAATTCAAAGAAATAAAAAACGCCTTTATTTTAAACATGTCTTATCTTATTTGAGAAATTCAAATTCTTTAAATTTAGAATTCCGCGGTTCTTAATTCATAATATTAATATGATCTTTTAATGTATTTTCTCAAAAGAAAATCTAGAAAACCCAAATAAATACTACGATTCCGGTTAAATTATAGCACTGTTTTTGTAGGTTATTCAAAAATAATAAACAAAATAAAATATTAAATTGTGATCACATCGAAAGGTTGTCGTTTGGGAGTATATTTTTTAAATATTACTTTCTCGGTTTATTACAGAGAATGCTGAACCTTGATGCCTTTCAACATTTAATACACTCAGGAATAAACGGAAAAAAAGAATATCTATTTTAACACTCACACCGTAAAACATTAAGAGTAAATAATAAATAAAATAAAGTCAGATTTCGCATGACTGAAATCGTACTTAACAGTCATTTATTCGTGTTCAGCTGTTTCGTAAGGAACGGCTGATAATAATCTATCAAAAACCTCTGTCTTCTAAATATTTACCGATGTACTTAACATCATTATCCAATATTCTCGTTCGCATGTCTCTCGTAAAGGCCCAAGCACATTTGACCACTTCTTGAAGTTCGGTATCGGCGCGTTTGTTGTGGCGACGCGCCTTTCAAGATTTAAAGTTAAATATACTCAGGAGTAAACGAAAATACAAAATGTTTATTTAAACTCTCACACCATAAAATATTAAAAGTAAATAATAACAGTAAAAAAAAATCACATTTCGTAGGTAGACCATGTCACCATTGTTCTAATTCTTGCTCCGCTGTTTCGACAGAAGCAGCTGGCAAAATACTCAATCAATGTTATTAAGGCCCCGGTCCTCGCTCGAGGAAACGCTCGCGAGCTAATGCTATTCCTATAGGGAAACATTTTTCTAATAACTCTTTCGCATTTTGACATTTTTGAATAATTTTTTTTGCATTCGATAGCTGGGGTGCATGCCGATAGCGCCTCTTTTTTACTTCTTCGATTTTGGTTGCAGATATTTTTTACAAAGTTAGTTTCACTTTTAAAACCGGTTTCGAAACTGAAAGTGCTTTTTAAAAAATGTATCTGCAATCAAAATCAAAAAAGTAAAAAAGGTGCGCAATCGGCATGCCCCTCAGCTTTCCAATGCAAAAAAAAGTATTCAAAAATGTCAAAATGCGAAAGAGTTATTAGAAAAATGCTTCCCCATAGGAATAGCATTAGCTCGCGAGCGTTTCCTCGAGCGAGGACCGGGGCCTTAATATACACTTTTGAGTGCGTCATAAATTGAGGAAGGGCAAGAAAAATGTTGGACTCATGTATGAGCTACAACCAAAGAAAATTTTGTCATGTCAATGTCATGCTTCGAAGACAGAGACCGAAAGAGACTCAGTGAGTTGGGGTTGCTGTTATGGCTCCCCCTTCCTGAGTGTACCGTTGTTTTCTGCTAATCCGACAACCTGAACTTAGGCTTTAGGGGAGTGGTTATTGTCAGGAAGGTAAATTGAAGTACAGAGTTCTCGGAAGAGAGAAAAGGGAATTACAGAAAATTGAAGGTCAATAGATACAATAGCGCGCTGTAGTTTTTGTGATTATTACACATTTGTTTATATAAATAGTATTGTGTAGAAGCAAGTTATTGCACTTCTAAGAAATAAAATTGATTTTTGAAAATATAATTAGATTGCAAAAAATTGAAAAGTGACTGCCTGTTTTGAATTCAAATTATGTATGTACAGAGAAAGAAATAATTCTTGGCAAGGAAAATTAGTAATTTTTCACAAAATTATAGGAAAATTTAGGGACAATCACTAAAAATTATAAAGTATATTTTTGGTTGATATTATTCATGTATAACTTTTTAAAAAAAAAAATTAATTAAGATTCATATTAATGAATATAATTAAGTAAATTTAATTAAGAATCACATATAACAGAAGTATTGTTGTATGTGACAAACAAATTTGTCTATCGAAAAAGAAAACTTTTATCATTTTCGTCTCCTCCTATCTTTCCCTTCCTACCTTTAAGTGGCGTCGTGATCAGCTCATTTATTTATTTTGCAAAAAATTAATAAACAGAACATTTAAAAATAGTTAAAAATAAAAAGCAGAATAACGTTAAGATATAGAAGCATTTTTAAGATTAGATGATTGCTGAGATTCGGAAGGTTTATACAAATCTTATTTATTCACTTTTACTGCAAATTACGAAATGTAAGAGAATTTTTTCAAAACGTTAAAGAATTTTAAAGTTTTTTGTACTATTGAGATGTAATATGTGTTTACACAGGGGACGTAAAGATCGGGAGTAATTTATAGCTTATGTAAAGCATTTCAACGTTGTTTCTACCTGCATGTATTCAGCCGTAACTAAAACCCCTATAATAGATTATACAACTTTTCTTACATAACTTTCGGATGTGATAGCAAATAAAAAAGATACAACTATCTTCTCGATACAATAATCGCTTTAACTCATGACGTAAATCATTTATCTAAATACAAACACTTGTTTGATTTCAAATTACCTTAATAATAATGCCGACAACGATTATGTTTTTAAGATTCAAAATGTAACAAAATTTCCCTTTTTTGAGCGGGAAAAATATTTTTTTGAAAACCATCAGAAATGTAATAACGTTTATATTAAAAAAAAAAAATCTTTTTGGTGCCTTAAAAAAAAAAAAGAAAGAAAAAGGATATTTGATTTTAATTCTAGCATTATGCTTTATACTCATGATGTGCAAACTGCTTTTTACTTATTATTAAATTTATCAATTTTTAAATTCCTTAATAATCAACGAATAAATACTATATTGACGGCGTTAGTCCAGCCGTGATTTAATCTATCCAGTTGGAGGGGGGGGGGGGGGAATACTTCTCTTCACTATGAATATGTATTAGCTTTAAATTTTTAGCTTTGAGACCTTTCCCCCTTCTTTGTTTAATAGGATTAACTATGTTTCTTCGAAGTTAGTTTCGCTCGCGTAAATCTGTGTTTAAATCGCTTAGAAAGAGCGCCAGGTATTATCCCTTTTTTTGTCTCTCTTTGTCTTTCTCCCTCATGTAGATGATCGACCACACACAAGAGAAAAAACTAATAAAATTGTAATTTAACAAATTGTAACGCCTATTTGGAGTATGATGTTTTCAAAGACTTATAAATAAGCTCTATATTTAAATAAATATATAATAACAAACATCATTTTTAGAGTGATCATAACAAGTCACATATTACTTACGCCATGCATTAAACCTACACCTCTTATATTAATAGACCAATGATAAAAAAAACAGCAATTTCTACATGTACATTAAATGTTGAAAATCTGCATTGTAATTGGACAGAGTGAACCAGACTGACTTCTGAAAGTTACCCCCCCCCCCTCCCACCCCAAATTAGCAGGAGTTATTTGAGACACACATTAAAATTATTATAAAGAATAATTTTCCATCAAACCATTTGAAGTGGCACGAATTGGTTAAATCATGTTTACACTTCTCCCCCCCCCCGTTTATTTAATTATTTTTGTTTTAAGGATGCTGGTCAAGGAGAGCTCAAATTTCCGGATTCACATCTGAATGTATTGCTCACTAAATTCATAAAACATTTTCATTCTTAAAAATTTAACACGCGAAAATTTTTCTCACTCAGATTTCTATAAATGAAAGAGATATTTTAGTTTACTTGTATTTTGCTTCTTATTCAAATTTTAATTGATTTCATTCTTTTATTATATGCAAAGCATTTTTCAGAAAATGCTGTGAATTTGCTATTTTATATCCAGGGATGTAGTGGAGAGTGTAAGGGAGTATACGCCGTATGCCTTCCGGATTTTTTAAAGTTCCGTATACCCTCTGTTTCTCAAATAAAGCATTTGCGTATATCCTATCTATGAACATTCATGATGTAGCGCATACCCTCTATTTATACCGTATACTCTCTGCTTTTTAGCTCACAGGCTGTCAAAGCCTGAGAGCTTATGTGATCGCCCGTTCTGTATGTATGTACGTGCGTACGTACGTAACGCGATAACTCATGATAAAAGCATCTGATTTACATAAAATTTTGTATTTAGGCTTATTATGATAAGACGCTTCCCTGATTAGTTTTGAGAGTTCATTCGATAAGTATAAAAAAGGGGAACGGGGGCTATTGCCTCTCACCTTAATTTATATAAATTTTCCTGCAGGTTTTTTCTGCAGAATTAGTAGATTTCGGTCAAATCTTAAATGTAGGATCATTCTAAAGACGTGCCTTCATGATTAGTATTGGATGTTCATTCGATAAGTTTAAAGAGGGATAATTGGGGGGGGGGGATAATCCCTCATCTTAATTTAGGTTTTTCACGTAAAATTTATCTATTTGCTTCAAATTTTGTATAAAGGTTTAGTCTGAAATGGCGCTTCCCTGATTTGTTTTTGGAATTCATTGGATAAGTATAAAGGGAGGATAGGGGAAACTACCCCTCATAATTTATGTAAATGGTTTTTCATGCAGAATTAACCGATTTGTTTCAATTTTTGTATGCAGGTTCATAGTAGTAAGAAGCTTCGCTCATTTGTTGTGGTATTTTCTTTTGTTAATTATAAAGGAGGGTACGGGCGATTACCTCACCCTTAAGTTAGCTAAATACAGTTTTATGCAGAGTTACCCTATTTGCTTTAAATTTTGGATGTAGGTTCTTTCTGATAAGTTGAATTTCTGAACAGTTTTGAAGCTTTAATGATTAATTATAAAGGAGGGAACGGGGGAAAACGTTTCTTAAATTACATAAATGGGTTCTTATGCAGAATTATTCGACTTGCTTCGAATTCGATTACAGGTTTATTATATGATAAGGCGTATCCCTGATTAGTTTTGGGGCTTCAATGATAAGTATAAAGAAAGAAATTGGGGGGGGGGGGTACTTCCTTCCTTATTTTTTTCGAAGGGCATTATTATATAAGGCTGTAATATACAATTAGTCTGCACAGCCTGTGAGCTCTATGCCATCAGTTTAAATGGGCATCATTCTTTTTATTTTAAGACTACAACTCTGTTTATAGCGATAATTGGGTCATGACTGAGATGATAACCAGATAGCAATACAGTGTAATGTAATTTATCAATAAATAGCATGCATATTATATATATATATATATGTGGGGGTTCAATTTTTTTGCACTTAAAATAGTAGGAAATTTTCTGAATATACGAATGCAGATAACAATGTATGTTCTAGAATATCCCAATTTAAATTTATAATTAATTTAAATTAACAATAAAGTTACAATTACAAATTATTAATTGAATTAAAAAAAATAATAGCATCATTAAACTGTCGTCGAAAAATCTACCCATATTTCCTGTTATAAATAGACTTACAAAACAAATGTTTTAAAATTAGCGAAACAACAGCTTTTTCTTAACGTAAGAAAATCCAGTTGGTGTGCGGGCAAAAGAGTTTTTGAATACCGCATAACTAATACTCTTGCACGGGTAAATTTGTTTAGCGGAAGTGCAGTGGGACAAGGGACTGGCTTCCTCCGATGCCATGGCAACGAAGGGAAAATGGAAAGAGGAATATTCGGCCTTGAAAAGTCGTTTTTTCTTGCATAGACTTTTGTGATGTACGATCTTTTACCTGGGAAATTGTCTGCCACCTAAATATTTGAAAAGTGACGATTATTTTATCTTTTTTAAAAGAAGTCTTAAGTCTGTATCTGTTAGCAATACTTTAGTTTTTCTTCGTGCGTAAATGGCAACATATTCAAACTTTTGATTTATATCGATTTTAATTTATCCTAAATTATTCCTGGGCATACTTAACTTTAAATCTTGAAATGATCGAGTGGAATTCTTGGAACCGCAATGAATTGTGGTCTACGTTTGAAGAAGCTTAAGCCATGAGGAAGGAATACAGTGAAAGCGGAAGATGAGTGTCTAATGGAAAGATGTCACATTTTCCTTAAAGAAATGCGGTGGTCATAGTGATAAAAGCCATTTTCCTTTTTTGCTCTTAATAAATACTGATTTGGTACTTCTTTGTCAGTCGTTTAGGGACTGACACTGAATCAGTGAGTGTTGTTGCGATATGCTATGCAGCGGAATCTCAGGATGGAAATTTTAGACTTAATAATATTTAAGATGTTAAGAAAAAATACAAATTCAGATTGTTGAGTAATTTTTAAATTGCAGCTATTCTATTCCTTATTCCTTAATTTATTCAACATTCTGCATGAAATTTTTCTTCTCTGCATTTTTAACAGACTTATAATATTATCACATTTTTATAATATTATTTAATGAAAATTTTTATATTAAATTGCTTTTTAAATGCAACGAAGAAACATTCAATTATTTTTTCATAAGTAATTATAAAACAGCCTATATATATATACATATATATTTATAATGTAGTCATAAAAATTAATTTACAATTATATATATGACATCCATTTTATATTAATTTAATATTAAGACTGTTTTAAAATAGAGACTACTTATTTTTTAATATACTCTTGAAAATGTTTTGTTCACAAATGTATTTAAATTTTGCAGTGTTTTTATGCAAAAACTGCGTAATTGAACAATTGTTTCCATTTTTTCAAAAAAGTATAATTGTTTTTAGAAAATATTGTGAAAATACTGCATTCAACAGCATTTTCCAACGCGACAGCGAAAGAAATTAAAAAACTGTCGTCTTGAGACTGCAGTCTCTTATAACTTGAAGATGTTATTCATTCATCTAAATATAAAATAATAATAATAATATTAATTTAAAAAAATTAAAAATCAGGATGGAAAAAGAAAACAAAATTGTAATTTAACAATTTACAATTTGGAAAATGATACTTTCAAATACTAAAATTTTAAAGACCTATAAATAAATTCTATATTTAAATTAATAATAATAATAAACATCATTTTTATGATGATCATAAAGATATCATATTTCGTATGCATTAAACATTAATATTCCTAGACCAATGATAAAACAAAAACAGTAGCTTATGGATGTAAAACATTAACTGTTTAAAATGTGCAGCATGCCTTACAAATGTTTTACTATACCGAGGTTCAATAAAAATGTTATTTTACTTTGTACCAACTGCGAATGCAGCAGATCTTTTAAACAATGAAACAAAATTTACTTCAGAAGGGCTAAATATCTATTTATTATTATGAAGATACTTTTTAAGTATTCTCTGGTGTAAGTTTTAATTTAAATGTACATTACTTTAGCAGTCGATGAACCGATTATACTTTATTTATAACACTGTTTTCTACCAGATATAGGAATTTTTCTCTGCGTTTTATATAGAGTATACATGCATGAATGTAGATATAGCTTTGGCGATTTTATTAAAAATTATTTTACTCAAAAGCACTTTAAGCATCGCACAAATTTTGCAACAAGTAATATTCTCGAATCATTATATAATCCTAAAATGTGCGTCTATTTATGAAATATACAATCATTACCGAAAGGTTTTAAATATTTTTATCGAAATAAACCTTTATAAAATAGTTATAAAACATGACAGCGATAATTCTAACTGTTCCATTTGATGGACTGGTCTTATTCTCATCAGTAGGTGGTTCCCACCTTCTGATGAGAATAAGACCAGTAGGGTAGCTCCGCCCTTGTTTTCAAAATAATATTTCCAACAGCTTTCGAAAGACGTTCCACACTTTCAGAATAAAGTAAAATAATTTTACTTTCATAAATACCAAAATGAAATATTTTGGAACGCTTTTAATGTATTGGATAGAAGTTTTATCATAAATTCCATTCATAAAAATCTTGGAATTGATATGCCAGGAGCCTGGTATTTTGTTTCTTTGTGGGTCACTTATGGCCACTTTATACTTAATTTTTGAACAATTCAGAAATTAAACATAACCAACAAAAAATTTTTAAACTGAAAATCAGCACTCCAAACATTATTGGTAAAAAAGAAAGAAAAAAAAAGGTACTATTGATATTTAATTAAATATAATATGATAATTAATGTAATATTAATAATAATAGCATCATATTTAGTATAATAATATTTTAAATATTAATATTATATAATATAATTAGTATATATAAATTTTTTATTAAATGTATTACATTGAGTAATATAATATTAATAAATAATAATAATAATAATAATAGTGTTAGGCAACATATGAATTATCCTCTATAATAATAGCCGTTGTGACTCTCTCTGTCCCTGTATGGAGAACGATTCCGGGGTTGTACTCATCCGCTGAAGAAGAAATTCTAACGGCCATATTTTAGAAATTTTGGTGTTTTTTTTTTTAATTGCACTAACCTAAATGTTATGTCATTAGAAAGAGCTTTCAAAAATAAACGCTTTTTTTGCTTACGGTTTTTCCCTAATTGTAATATCTTCTGAGATATAAAGTCATTTTTTTCGGGCGTTCGAGCGCTGGATATATGTAAACAAAGGCCGGATTTGATTCATTCACATGACGAGTTTTCTATGCACCATGGAGGATATTCGGCGAGATTGAATTTCATATATCCAAACCAGTAATGAAACGTAATAATATATATATATATATATATATATATATATATATATATATATATATATATATATATATAAATTTTTTTTTTTTTTTTTTTTTTTTTTTTTTTTTTTTTTTTTTTGCAAAAAAATAAACACTTTTTTTGCTTACGGTTCGTGGTTGCGCAGATCCGACGACAAAACCAATGAGAGAAGAGATAGTTACTGTCTCTAAATGTTAGCGTGGTATGCCCGCGTTCGTTCGTAGCCAGAGCCAATGGATCTACTGTTTGCTGAGTAACATATGTTTAAAATGTGCAATTAAATATATGTATGGATTTTTTTATCGCAACGTAATTAGAATATTTTTAACATAGGATCAGAGTAATCTATTACAGCTTAAATTAGTCTTTTCAACACAACAATGTAACCTGGTAAGTGAGAACTAAATTTTTTTTGAATGCAATGTAACATCGGGTCGATCGAGTTTATTTTGATTTTGCCCGTTTTTATTGAAGGACATAATTTAACCGTTTTTTCTATTGCATAACACTTCTTATTTTGTTTTCAATCTTTTTTTTTTTTTTTTTTTTTTAAGTAATTCCTTATTGTGATCTTCATTTCTGTCATATGAAAAATACATTTCTATTCTGCCATGGGTCATTGAAGTAAAATATCCCCATTACGATGTTCGCGAAAACTTTTCTCGGATAGTATTTTTTCGATCGATGCTTAATTTTATATTTCATAATATTATAATTTTATATTTCATAATATTATTTATTTTGATTTTGCCTGTTTTTATTGAAGGACATAATTTAACCGTTTTTTCTATTGCGTAACACTTCTTATTTTGTTTTCAATCTTTTTCTTTTTTCTAAAGTAATTCCTTATTGTGATCTTCATTTCTATCATATGAAAATTTCATTTCTATTTTGCCTATAGCATTTACATTTGTTGCATTATCATTTTAAAAATTGATAAAAAATAACAAAAGACAAAACATTGCAAATTCTAAATTCGTATTACTCAACTAAATAAACATAGGTCTTGCAAAAAATAAACAAAATAATAAGAGGTCAAAATAGATGCCTTATAAATAACTTACTTTTTTAAATCTGCAGCTACAAAATACATATATATATACATTTTTTTTTAATTTGGACATACAAAAAACATTCTGAAATGTCTCAATCAATCACAAGTTTTTTGTGGGGACTTCTACTGAATGATAATTTTTGTTGGGTTTTTACATAACTGAATGGCTTTTTTTCTATGATTGATTAATGAATTTTATAATTTTTACCCCACATGACCAACTGTCGAACTGATTGACAAATTTTCTACTTTTCATGTGATGGATCGAGAAATTTTGTGATTTTTTTTTTTTTTTTTCTGATGAACAAAGAAATGTTGATCTTTTCTCCCTGCAATTAATGGAAGTTGTTTTTTGAAATTTATTGTTTTTTTCTTGCAATCTTTTGATGTAATTTACCGTTTTATTAAATTTATCCTTCTTTCGTGATTTTTTTTTTTTTTTTTTTTTTTTTTTGAGAAAATGTCGTTTTTTGTTACCTTTTTGAGAAATTTGTCTTTTTTTTGCTATTTTTTGCGAAATTTACTTTTTTTTACGATTACCTAGACAAAATCCTGTGCTTTTGAGATCTTTGGACGAAATTTGTGTCTTTTATGATACCTGGACAGTTTTGAAGAAGTTTATCGTTTTTCTCGAGTTCTTTCGATGAAATTGTCGTTTTGTCATGATCTTTCGATGTAATTTCCCGTTTTATTGAAGATCTTTTTGCAAAATTTGTTGTTTTTTCTGCGAAATTACCTTTTTTGTGATTATTTGATGAAATTTGCTTTTTTTTCAATCCTTTGATGAAATTTGCTGTTTATTCACAATCATTTGTCAAAATTTGTTGTTTTCTCACAATATTTTGAATTTTTTTTTCAGAATATGTTTAATTTGCCATTTTTTAGAGATTTTTTGTCAAAATTTGCTTTTTTTTTTAAATTTTTTTAAACGTTTTGGCAAAATTTTGATTTTTTGCAATATTTTTATGAAATTTGTTTTATTTGAGATACTTGGACAAATTTTTTTTCTGCAGTTTTTTGACAAATTTTTTAGAGATCTTTTGAAGAAATTTGTTATTTTTTTTTGCAATCTGTTGACGAAATTTGCTGTTTTTTTTTTCACATCTATTTACAAAATTTCCAGGTGTTCTTTTTTTTTGGGGGGGGGGGGTATTTTGACGAAATTTGTTATTTTTTGTGATTATTTGCCAAAATTCATGTTTTTTTTTATACTTGGATAAAATTATTTGTTTTCTTAGGGATTTTCGGTGAAATTTGTCATTTTCTCACGATCTTTCAATGTTATTTGCCGTTTTATCAAATTATTCCTTTTTTTGTGAAATTTGTTGGGTTTTTTTTGTTATTTTCAGAAATTTGTCTTTTTTTTTTTTTTTTTTTTTTTTTTTTTTTGCAAAATTTACTTTTTTTGTGATCTTTTGATGAAATGTACCTCTTTTTTTCCTCTTTTGACAAAATGTGTTGTTTTCTCACAATCTGTTTACCAATATTTGCATTTTTTGAAGTACCTAGACAAATTTAAAGTATTTTTACGATCTTTTGACGAAATTCACGCCTTTCATTATACCAGGAAATAATTGTTTTCTCAGAGATTTTCGGTGAAATTTGTCATTTTTTCTTGCCATCTTTCAATGTTATTTGCCGTTTTATCAAATTATTCCTTTTTTGTGAAATTTGTTGGTTTTTTTTGTTATTTTCAGAAATTTGTTTTTTTTTTTTTTTTTTTTTTTTTTTTTTTTTTTTTTTTTTGCAAAATTTACTTTTTTTGTGATCTTTTGATGAAATGTGCCTTTTTTTTCATCTTTTGACAAAATATGTTGTTTTCTCACAATCTGTTTACCAATATTTACCTTTTTTGAAGTACCTAGACAAATTTAAAGTATTTTCACGATCTTTTGACGAAATTCACGTCTTTTATGATACCAGGAAATAATTATTTGTTTTCTCAGGGATTTTCGGTGAAATTTGTCGTATTTTCTTGCCATCTTTCGATGTAATTTGCCTTTTTATCAAATTTATCCTTTTTTTTTTCAGAAATTTGTTAACATTATGTAAATGCTATAGGCAAAATAGAAATGAATTTTTCATATGACAGAAATGAGGATCACAATAAGAAATTACTAAAAAAAAAGATTGAAAACAAAATAAGAAGTGTTATGCAATAGAAAAAACGGTTAAATTATGTCCTTCAAAAACACGGGCAAAATCAAAATAAACTCGATCGACCCGATGTTACATTGCCTATCAATAAAAAAGTTAGTTCTCACTTACCAGGTTATTTGTTGAAAAGACTAATTTACTCTGATCCTATGTTAAAAATATACTTATTACGTTGCGATAAAAAATTCCATACATATATTTAATTGCCTATAGAATGAGGGAATAAACATATGTCACTCAGCACACAGTTGAATGGTACACTGAACTGCAATATTCCCATCGTAGGACACCCAGAAAAAACATTCTGAAATGTCTCGATCAATCACAAGATTTTTGTGGGCTTTTTTACATACTAAATGACTTTTTATCCATGATTCATTAATGAATTTTATAATTTTTACCCCACATGACCAACTGTCGATTTTTGTATTTTTTCTTCAACTGATTGACAAATTTTCTATTTTTCATGTGATGGATCGAGAAATTTTGTAATTTTTTTTTTTTTTTTTTTTTTTTTTTTTTTCTGATGAACAAAGAAATGTTGCATCTTTTCCCCCCTGCAATTAATGAAAGTTGTTTTTTTTAAATTTGTTGTTTTTTTCTCACAATCTTTTGATGTAATTTGCCGTTTTATTAAATTTATCCTTTTTTCATGATTTTTTTGAGAAATTGTCGTTTTTTATCTTTTTGAGAAATTTTTTTTTTTTTTTTTGCTATTTTTTGCAAAATTTACCTTTTTTTGCGATTATCTAGACAAAATTTATGTGCTTTTGATATCTTTGGACGAAATTCGTGTCTTTTATGATACCTGGACAGTTTCGGAGAAGTTTATAGTTTTTCTCGAGTTCTTTCGGTGAAATTGTCGTTTTATCACGATCTTTCGATGTAATTTGCCGTTTTATTGAAGATCTTTTTGCAAAATTTTTTGGGTTTTTTTGCGAAAGTTACTTTTTTGTGATTATTTGATGAAATTTGCTTTTTTTTTTCAATCTGACGAAATTTGTTGTTTACTCACAATGATTTGTCAAAATTTTTTGTTTTCTTACAATAGTTTGAATTTTATTTTCACAATATGTTTACAAATTTGCCATTTTTTAGGGATTTTTTTTTGTGGAATTTGGCTTTATTTTTCGAAATTTTTTCTTGAAAATTGCCAATTTTTTTAGACGTTTTGGCAAAATTTTGATTTTTTGCAATACTTTCACGAAATTTGTTTTATTTGGGATACCTAGACAATTTTTTTTTTTTTTTGCATTTTTTTGACAAATTTTTTAGAGATCTTTTCATAAAATTTGTTGTTTTTTGCAATCTGTTGACGAAATTTGCTGTTTTTTTTTCACATCCATTTACAAAATGCGGTGATGCTTTTTTTTTGGGGGGGGGGGTATTTTGACGAAAATAACTATTTTTTGTGATTATTTGCCAAAATTTGCATTTTTTATGGTACCTAGACAAATTTTTGTACATAGTAAATGATTTCTAGCATTTTTTTAAAAAAAACTTTAACAGTAGAAAAATAATCTTCAAACATTTTCAAGAGTTTGTGATGTGTGTCGCAGTGTTGCACCGATTCTGCGCCCGGGATCATGTCATGTTAGTGTTACATTGGTAAATGGAAGAGCATATTGAAATTTTAAGAAATATTAACTTTTTTATAGCGGCAAAATACTTTTTTTTCTTTGGTTCTGTCATAATGTTGCCGTCAAGTTTGGAGGGGTTTCACCTAGCCAGAATAAATATCATTAATTTTTTTAATATGTGAAATCGACATGTATTTTTGATTTATGAAAATGTAATAGAAAAGTTAGTTCAAAATGCAAATGTTTATTTGTTGAATGGGGTGGGTAATGTAAAAACAAATTAACCACTGAGAGGATCATTTTTACAGTTGTTGCTAAATGGCAAACTATAAATTCAGTCTTGTTTTGCTGCGAAGTAAGTGAAGTATGTATATTTTGTATGAAATGAGAAGTGACGGTAATTTATGATTTATTCATGTCATGTACAATTTATTGGTATTGTATTTGTAAATGGAAAATTATCAAATGAGAGATATTCGAATTCTATAGCAGCATGTTTGAATGTAACTCTGCCAATTGCGGGTCATTTGCCTAGATGTAAAATGCAGGTTTTTCTTTTATTTATTGAAATTTTTGCTGAAGATTAGTCATTAAAAAATCCTTTAATAGCTGGAAAATACCTTTTATTTCTGTGGTGCCGTCAAGTTTTGACGGGTTCCATCTAGTGCATTAATAATTATTATTTACCATTTAAAATAATAAATCATTCAAATCAGCAACACGTAAAAATTGACATCATCAATCAAAACAAATAGTATCATAATATTAATGTAAATGCCTCGGTTTAGTGGTTTGCTCATTAAAAACTCTTGAAGGACTACTATTAATAAAAATTCGCGCCAGAAAATTTTTTTAAACTTTTTTTTAATTTACCGCTAAACTTTGGTAGGGAAAAAGATTGTAATATTGTTTTTCCTTAGTTTGAAATAGTATAATTTTTCGTAGATTCTGAATGCAATTACTTGACCCTGAAAGGTTTAACTAAAGTCCACGATTTTGGTTATCAATGTTATTTTGAAGGATCAGCAGGATTAGTGGATTGGACGTATATTCAGTTAAATATTCTCTACTTGTTTGCATGTGACTGCTCATGAAAGAAACATTAAATTTTATAAGTATTTGGATGGTAGATCCACAAAGTCTAAGCTTATATTAATATCCATCAGTTTAAAAAATATCTTTTTCTCAATATGTAAAAAAGAAATACTTGTTAAATAATGAAAAACTACTTGTATGCAGGGAAAGAAAGTCTAAACTAGCCTCTTTTAATATTAGCATGGTTTTTTACTTGTTATTAATTTATTGATTTACTTAAAAAAATTTATTTCAGATTTACTAGTTAGGGATGTCATGCAATAAATAAAAAAAATTAGGGCTGGTCAGAGAAAAACCCATGTTTAATTATTATTATTATTGGGCGTTTGGCAATGTTTGCATTCGCGTGGCAGGATAATTTTTGTTATATAAAATTATTATTTTAATAGTTCTACTACTATTTTCGTATCCCTGCTAGTAACGAAAGGAATTTGAGATCTATATCCGGTTTACTAATTACGATGATCGATATTTAATCGAAATAATCACTATCGTTTCGTAGTTTTAGCATAATATATCTTTCAGTAACTATTTGTGTTTATATTTCGAGGTTTTGTAAAATTTTTGCTGTATAAAATGAATATTTTTTAATTAATCAAGCTTTTTTTGTTTATTAGCAAAGGCAAATATTTTTCTTTATAAATAAGATTGATTTTTTCTCATCTTTATTTATATTTAGTATTGAATCTTAATTATTTACTTTATTTTAATATTTTTTTTTAATTTTATTTTACTTACATATTTTTTTTGTAATTATAACTTGCTTTTTAACTATTTGTTTATTTATTTTTTTTGCTTAATTATTTTAATGTTTCAATTTATTATATGCATTGATTACAATGCTTAACCCTTTGAATACGGAAGTCTAAAAACGCACTGACTCTGAAAATACGAAACCGCCCGAAAATTGAAATAATCTGCGAGAAATTTTCAACCCCTTTCTTTTGCCCACCTACTTTCATGCTACTTGTCAAAGGGACAATAAGCAGGCAGCTACCTTCGAAAGTAGTACTTATTTTTCCCTATTATCCCCCCTAAGATCAGACGGACAATAGTGTAATCCTGCTCAAGGGAATGTTTTTATTGTACTAAAATATATTTATGCTCGATATATTTGTGCATGTGTTATCTTTCGGGATTTATTCCTGGCATACTATTTCCTCGAAATTAGATTCTTACTTTTGCCCAATATTAAAATTAGTTACAGGGTGAGTAAATTTTTTCTGACAGGATGTCAATTTCTTGCTTTTCGTTTTATAGCGTATTTTTGTATATTTTCTTGTGATAAATATTTAAGCTAAAAAAAAGAGAAAAATTCACACTTTAAATAGCATGAAAAATCTACTTCTGTTTTTAAAGAAATTTATGAAAAAATATCACAATATTTCCACAGTATTTTCAGATTGCTAGGTTAATTTAACATTTTTTTTTTTTTTTTTTTTTTTTTTTTTTTTTTTTTTTTAGTATTGTGAAAAATTGTTAAAAGAGAAACATTAGACGCGGAAATAAAAAAAAAATCTGTCCAAAAATTACTTTAAAAATCACCTCATAAATAAAAGTTTTACATTTTGTAATGAATTTGTAACCCACCCCCCACAAAAAATCCTTTTTTATCGAATTTTAAAATTATGCTTGGAATAACATCATTGTGATGAAAAACATACATATATTATTGATTGATGGCGTTAAAAGCGTGATAGTAAATGATTTATTTTTTATTTTTGCCATTTTAAAAGTTCATATTTATTTTTTATTAATTACTAAAAGCTTGCTATTTATGAAAACATAGTAACTAAAAAAACTGTATCGAGAAATTAATATTTTAAGAATTCAAATTTATTTTTACTTCATAAAATTTCATCATTTTCTAAGAAATTACAGCTTTAAAAATTTTACAAAATAATTTAACACTAAATAAAATAGAATAATATTCACTTGAATAAATAAATAATAATGACTTAATATCTGTCTGTTCAAAATTTATTTATATATTTTGCTATATAAAAATGCATGGAGGTTAATATACATATTTTTAAATTTTGAAACTTGTAATAATAGTACACAAAAAATAATAAAATCATATAGAAAAATTAAAATTTTCTTTATTCCCAATTAAAAAAAAAAAAAAAAAAAACTGGAAACTGGACGTTGTTATTTTTTTTTATAAATTTGTAATAAATGGATCTAAATATTATATATCCTAATGGATTTTCTAAATTTTTAAATACATAAAAAGTAAAGTAAATAATAATAATAATAATAATAAAAACATTTAGAAAACAAAGTTATCTAGAATTATCTTCTAAATCTTTATTTATTTATTTTATTCAAGAAAATGAGCATTGTCAATTTTTATAATTTTTCAATAAATGAATCTAAGATTCTTTATTGTACCTCCTTTTTGATGTAATAGATTTTCTAAATTTCAAATCATGTATATATATACATAAGGAAAAGAAAGAAAGAACAGCATATAGAAAAAATCTAGAGGAATTTTTCTTCTCTAAAAAAATTGTGGAAAATGGACATTGTCAGTTTTTATAAAATTATGGTAAATGGATCTAAGATTCATTTTTATAGTTGGTTGGTTGTGGCTATTATGGCCAGTTATCAACACGAAGGATATAGATCCTGAGGGGTTACCCTCTGTGTGTGTGGGGGGAGTCTTTCTAGGAGAGCCTAACCCGTACTTACGCAAGGAAATCCAAGGTTTGAAGAAAACCACGAAGAGCTCCGAACGACTAGGTCGACGGGCGTGACTGAGTTCAAACCCAGCCCTGAGAGCTGAAGTTCTCGGCAGTAGTGGATTTCATTATTATAGATCCTAATTAATGTAATTGATTTTCTAAAAATTTTTAATATATAGTAAATACAGCAATTATAAAATTTAAAGTATGTATCAGAAAATAAACTTATATAGAGGAATTAAAATTTTCTTTCTTTTCCCTTTTTTTCTAAAAAATGAGCATTGTCATTTTTTTTTAATTTGTAAGATTTTGATCTAAGATTTATAATTATAAATACAGAGTTTCCCCCATGTTTAAAAAAGGGCAGGGCGCTACTGTTCTGAAAAGGGCACTTTTTCATTTTTAAGGGCACTTTTATAGAATTGAATACACAATATTGAATCTAGAATCTAGCGGTTCAAAAAATCGTGAAAAAAAAAACAGAAATTTCATGAAAAAAAAGGTAAATTTTGATAAAAGATCGCGAAAAAACGGCAAATATTGTTAAAACATCACGAAAATATCGCCAATTTTGTTAAAAGATCGCAAATAACGGCATATTTTGCTAAAAAAAAATTGTGAAAATACGTCAAATTTTGTGAAAAAATCGCGAAAAAACGGCAAATTTTATTAAAAGATCGCAAAAACAGCAGTTTTTGTTAAAACATCGCAGAAAACGGCAAACTTTGCTGAAAAAACGGAACTTTTCACCGAATTTTCCGTTTTATTGCGATTCTTGGACGAAATTTGTCGTTTTTTTTCGCAAATCTTTTGACAAAATATGCCGTTTTATCGTTAATTTTTGACGAAAGTAACCGTTTTTTGCGACTCATTTTACAAAATCGTGATTTTTATCGTGATTTTTGGAAGAAATTTGTCGTTTTTCCAAGATCTTTTGAGGAAATCTGCCGTTTTGTGAAATTTTGTAATGAAATTAGCCATTTTTTTTTGCAAATCTTGCCAGGAATTAGTCGTTATTTCGCGATTTTTAACGAAATTTGATGTTTTTTAGCGATTTTTTGACGAAATTACCCGTCCCACGGGACGTGTATGAAGCTATTTTTTACGTTCCGTCGCGATCTCTTGCGTAATTTACGCGCTATAGCGCGTTTGGATCATTCAAGCAGTGCTGCGTTTTTTCAAATGTGGGGCAAGAAGGGCGCTATTTTTTTGAATGAATGACAAGGGGGGCGCTAGTTTTGGATGAGGGGCAAGAGGGGCGCTATTTTTTAAGCTAAACGGCAGGAGGGGCGGAGCGCCCCCCTGAAACCCTCTGGGGGAAACTTTGATAAATATTAATGGGTGTACAGGATTTTCTAAGTTTCCAAACATACAGTATTGTAAAACTGTATGTTTTATACATACAGTAGTTTCCAAAATGCAGTATTAAAAAAAGAGAAAAGAATATAGAGAACAAAATTATCTAGAGGGTTTTAAATTATCTTTCTATTTTTCTTTTAGTCTTTTTCTTTTTTCCCCTGTAAAATTGACATTATTATTATTATTTTTTTTTTTACATATACAAATTTGTAACAAATAGATCAAAGATTTATTATTATAGATCCTAATGGGTGTAATGGATTTTCTAAGTTTGCAGTCATAAAAAATACAGTGATTAATAATGAGAAAAGCATATAAAACAAAGTTAACTAGAAGAATTATAAATATATCCGTTCTTATTTTTTTATTATACGGACAGGACTCTAAGTAATATTCGCCATTAATTTGAGAGTGAAATTCTGTACTTATTTTCAGATCTTGCATTTTATTTTCATAATCGATATCTGCATCCACTGATTCGTCATAGGATAAATGTATGTTGTCATTAGAATCATACTTATATTTGTCTGCATAATCGTTAAAAATTATTGCCAACTTATATTTTACATTTTGCATACCGTATGCAAATAACTAAATAAAACGCAGATAACCAAGTTAAATTAAAATATATGTAATATTTTAATATACAAAACTGAATAAATATAAATATCATGCAATAGAAGAAAAAGTGAAAAGTGTTTTCCTTCGAAAATTCCCCATCTGTTGATTGCAATAATCCCCTCATCAATCACTCGCCTCGCACTTACTCCATGACAATAGCTCGATGTTTTCTAGGGGGGAGAAATGGAACACCTGTTCTCAGGCGTCCGGGCGGCTAGCTCCGTACGCTGGATGAACGGCCGTTTCAGGCGGCTTCGTAGCGAAAGGGTTAATTACCAATCAAATTAATGTTTCAAAAATGTAAACAAATCAATGACCAGAAATCCGCAAAATTCTAAAATCCGCACAACCTCCGGTCCCAAGCTTTGCGGATTTGAGGGAGTCTACTGTATTTATATAATCGTATAAATTTATATGAATTTTTTTAATTAATTAGTACGCATACATGTGTATTATTATTATTTAAAGAAAATCTTCAATTTTAATTGTAGTAAACTTCCTCTATTTTTTAACTACAAATGAAGCAGTTACTTGTAATAGCAGTATATGAAGAGTAATGCTTAAGATAAAAACTTAATTTAATATTTCTCTGTGCCTATAATTCTAGCATAAAACATCTTTTGTCTAAGATTAGAAGATATTGAGTTCTAATAAATGTTTACTTAATAATGAAAAAATAGCTCCTATGAATTAAAAATAATAATTCTTAAAATTTATTTAAAATTAAATTTTGTTTTCCCAAATAAAAATATTAATTACATTTTATTAAACTGAATAACAATTTAATATAATTTAATTTAATTGTAAATAAAATTTAATTTAATTATCGAATGAACAATAGGAAAATTAAAAAGCAACTATCTTTAAAATCAATACTTTCTTATTATTTCTCCTAATTGGATATTTATCTTATAACTCTAACATTGCTCTTTCATAAAAGTTCTTTTGATTATTAATAAGTGTGTAACATACTTTAAGTGTTACGTTATATATTAAAGCAGAACAGAACAGAGCAAAACAGATCCGAAAGTTGCTTTCCGGCTCCAAAGTTTAAAAAAAAAATAATATAACTCCCGACCCTCAGATGATGAACAGTCGCGGATTCGAGTTGCAGGCCCAGCCCCAAGGGCTAGTTCAATTAAGGCTGCTAATACAGCGAGGAGAACTTAATACCAGTAGTGGCGCTCACTCGCTTGTGAAACAAGTAAGGAGTAAATTAGCAAAGAGCACGCATGGCATTTAAATACAATAACATAGTATTTAATAAATTTATTGGTATGAGTTGAATTTTTTTAATATGTTAATTCTATTTAAAATTAATAACATTCAACGTCACGTTTAATTTTCTTACACCCCAAAAAAGAAGGGCTGGGAAATTTATTTCTTCCACCGTTGGAAAAAAAGCCCATAAAGAAACCGTCTGGAAGAAAATTGTTTTCTTCCACGTTGAAGGAACGGAAGAAAATGTTATTGTTTAATAATTTATAATATAACTTTTAATTTTGTAAAATACAATGAATATCTTCTTCCTGTAATCTTATTTAAATTAATTCATCAGACAAAAAAAAATAATAAAGAATGTATATTAAATTAATAATTACACTAATTAATAATCTTTTAACCAATATCACATACAACAACTGTCTAAAGGTATTGAACTTTTGGCTAAATGAAGAAAAGAAATTTTATGGAAAATACACAAAATCAGATCTTATCTATTAACATATTTAATCAATTTAATCAACATATTTATTAATTATTTAACATTTTTAAACCAGTAGTGAATAGTCGGAAACATTCACCAACTTTAGAATGAAACACGTTTAAATAAAACACGGTGCTTTGAATTTATATCAGCTTTATTAAGGTAAGTAATGTATACTGTATTAAGAAAATTCATTAAAATCCTCATTTCCTTGGTTTATCCTATTCATGCTTTCACGTGGAATTTATTTATAAACTCAAAACATAACTTATGAATATTAAAAGAAAAATTATTATTGTAAACAAAATTTTTACGTGTATAAATTTCAATAGACTCCGTTATAATGGATTTACGACAACAATTTGATATGAAACATAATTTGCTCTCATTTAAACAGAATTTGTATTTTCTCATTTAAATATAATCTAGATAAAGCAGTGTTAGTACGACCAATTTAATATCAGATTCATGTTCACATTTTCTAATTTTAAGTTTTCTCCCAGTTTTGCCTATGTAATATTTTAAGTCACCTTTTTCTGTAATATAAGGAATTTCATAAACCCCTGCAAGTTCCTCCTGTCCTATAGGTTTAAATTGTTTATTAAATAAACTCTTTAATTTTGGTAGTGGTGTCGCAATCAATTCAATATTAGACTTTTTTAAATTTAAATTTTAACTTTTCAAAACTGCCTTTTAAATATTTTAATGAAACCCTTTTAAATTTTGTATTATCTCCCACTTTATTGAAACTTTTAATTAATCCAGAATTTTGTGGTTTTTAACATACTTCAAGAGTGGGTTATGATTTCGACCTGTATGTATTTCTTGTTCACTGACAAATTCTTTAAATATGAACCGATTTTGATAATTTTTTTTTTTTTTTTGTTCAAAGTATAAGATACCCATGTGATCCCATTTTAATTTCATTAAATTCTGATGACTAGAATTTTTTTAATAAAAAAATGTGGATTTGATAAAAAAAATAATGATTTGTTGCAAATCACCTTTCATTGTTGCAACCGTTTTAAAATCATATGCATATTAAAACTAGTATGCATTCATATGCGTTAGCGCCAAGTTGTCGCCAAGCTTGATTCTTCTTTTGAAGTCGGTTAGTATTTTTTAGCACTTTCCAACAAAGCTGAAAAGTTCTTATGCATTCGGATTGTCTGTCCGTCTGGCCGGATGGCCGTCTTTCCGCGTAATATACTCGGATTGCTATGAAATTTTTATACGTTATTGAGGTTTACCCTAGCACGAACCCTATTGGAAATGAAGTTTCTACCATGATTAGTTTATTTTCAGGGAGAGTCAAAAGTTTTCCATTACATTACGGCCTATGGGGAAAATTCTTCAAATAAATTGTACAGGTCTTATACCCTGTCAAACATACTCATATTCATACGGATTCACAAAGTGCACTACAATATGCATTCTGTAATGCATGCAATGAAAATATAACTATTATTCATTTACAGGGCCGCACAAAAGAATTTCATTAGATAATGGTAAAGAGGGAATTGTGTGCGACAAATTTAAATATATTAAACTACTTCATGTATAATAAAATCGATATATGTCACTGAAGTTTAATATAAATTATACGATACTGTCTTGCATATTATGAAGTACACAGCATTTACAGAGCCACACAAAAGATTTCAAATAGTTTATTTTTTCCAAAGTACCGTATATGTGTCCGATAATGGCTGATGGAGGGATGAAATGCATTTTAATTATGATATGCACGTTTATGTTTTGCTAAATATATGCACATTATATGGTGTGTATAAATGTTATAGTTGATATGCAGTTGATATACCAAAAGAGCCTGATTTTATTGTTTCAACTCCACCCTATTTTAAAGTGATGTTTCTATCAAGTTTCGAAACGCGTTTCAGATTAAGAGAAAAGCAAAGAAAAAAAAAAAACGAATAAAAAGAAAAAACGCATTGATAAATTAAGTTAAAAAAAGAAAGACGATGATAAATTTTAAAATGCTTCCAAACTGAAAAAAAAAAAAAAAAAAAAACATTAACACAATAACTGAAATAGGTTTTCACAATATTTATGGCAACATTTATAACATTATCAGAAGGTAGCTAATACCTTTGCAATACTTTCTGTTTATCAATATTATAAATGATTAATTTTAAAACATAAAATTCTAGTAAGCCGTTTTTATCTATATCTGCGAGAAAGTAAAGTCGGTGAAAATTGTTATTAATTGAAATTTCTTTCATGTTATTTATATTTAGTACCCAGTATATTTAGTACACCAAATATTTTTTGTATTTTCTTTTTAGCCGCATGCTAATAGACATGCTAATAGACACTGTTTATAAAAACATTTTTTATTTTAATTGTTTTTAATATTTAAGAGCGAAGTTCTATCACTTATTTGTTGAATGAACATTTTACATATTTATACTATACATATCTATATGCGACAATTTAATGTCGACTGTCAATTTAGGTATGGAATAACGAAAACACAAAAATGATGAATTATTTACATTTTTTATTCCAAATGCAAATTATTTTAAGAAGCGTAAATATACTTTGATCCATTTCGTTAATAATTAATTTAAAAGACTGCTAATTGGTTTCTGTCCCAATACTGATGAATGCATATTTTGTTTCTTTGAAGTAACCAGTACATGACAGCATCACCGAATAAAACATTGATATTTCCAAAATATGTTTCTATGATTATTATCACTTTAAGCGTGAAATAATTAAAATAAAATGATGTATTATTTGTTTATGAAATAATTAAAATGAAAAAGGAAAGAAAACGAAGCTATGTTAAACTCTTATAATCTAATAAATTTATCTAATTATAATTTTTAAATCTGTGGTTCATTGTTACCAATTGCTGCAATTTAATCTCGCACTCAGTCAACAAATCTAAAAAGAAAAAAAAAGAAATAATCTATTTATCATAAATTACTGCGAATTTTCTAAATAATTTCTTTATAACTGAATCATTCATTTTATGGCTTTCACTTTTTTTATATGCAATTTAAAACAAGTTGGAAATTGCACGTGAACGTAGCAAAGGTGCGTTCGTACGATAACGAAGTTTTAAAAATATTCAGGTCTTGCTGATATAGTAGAGCGTACTCCGGATACAGTATAGTAGTCGAAATCTTTACGTTTCTGTAAATATGCAGGAAGTAATTTTTATTACACCTCAGCAACGTATATCTTATTCATAAAATGTGAAATAGTTGAATATAATTAAAACACGTACCAAACCATGTTTCCCCGTACAGCATTATATAGTGGAATACTTTTGTGTGGCCCTGCAATTTAATAATAAAAATTCTTTGAATCACAGATTGTACAGAATGCACATTTTAGTATATATTTCATAGATTCATGCCAATTCTATCATGTTCGAATGAGTGTAACATCATTAAAATGCATTTGAAACTTTTTCCCCATTGAACGTCATGTAACGGAATCCTTTTGATTGTCCCTGTAATTGATCAATGCACCCGATTTTCATAACATATGAAATGACTCGACAAAATTACGCAATAATTATATGTTTTAAATTTCAAACGATTAAAATACATTTAAAACTTTTTTCCCTATTGACCGTAATGTAACGGAATCCTTTTGAATGTCCCTGTCATTGATCTATGCATCCGATTTTCATAAAATTTGAAATGACTCGATAAAATTATGTTATAATTATGTATTTTAAATTTCAAACGATTCGGTTGAGTAATTTTTGCGTTGTTATATGCGGACAGACGGACAGACAGACAGACGGACAGATGGAGAGACAGACGGACGGACGGACTGAGCTACAACAATAGGTGCTACGTATTTACATAATTACGAACGCACCTAATGAGATAAGACGATAATGCATAAAAAATCCTGTTTAATTAAAAAGTCTGCTGTTTGGTTTGTATCCCATTACTATTGAATGCATCATTTCTTCTTTTAAGTGGTCGGAAGATAGCTGCATCACCGAATGAAACATTCATATTTTCAGAGTAGGTTTCTACGATACTTTAAGCGTAAATAATTAAAATAAAATAATAAACATAATTCCTTCAATGTATTTAGAAATAATTCCCTTACTGTTGATTGATTAATTTTATTTTCTTCTCCCTTTTTTTTACATGCAACTTAAAATTATAAAAGTATTCTAATTCGTAATAATTCAATTAATCGGTGATTAAAATAACCAACAGTCACCCCTTATCAGAAAGTCACCCCCCCCCCCCAGAACAATAGAACAACTTCTGGCTGCGCCACTAACTTTAAGCATAAATAATTGAAAAGCTTTTTTTTTTAAAAAAAAAGGAAAGAAAAAAAAAAAAAAAGAAAAGAAAACAGCTTTGTTACACCCCTACAACACAATAAATTCATCTAATTATAATTTTTGAAATCTGTGGCGCAATGCTACAAATTGCGGCAATTTAATCTCGCACTCAGTCAACAAATGTTAACAGAGAAAATAAGACATAATCTATTTATAATAACAATAATTCCTTTAATTAATTTAGAAATAATTCCCTTATTGTTGATTCGTTAATTTTAAGTTTTTCGCCCTTTTTTACATGCAATTAATAAATAGATAAGACTAAGACGCATAAAACCTTATAATATTACAATTTTCATATCTATCCTATAATATAATATTTTCCAAATCCGTAGTGCATTGGTATAAATTAATCTATTTATAATAAACATAATTCCTTCAATGTATTTAGAAATAATTCCCTTACTGTTGATTGATTAATTTTATTTTCTTCTCCCTTTTTTTTACATGCAACTTAAAATTATAAAAGTATTCTAATTCGTAATAATTCAATTAATCGGTGATTAAAATAACCAACAGTCACCCCTTATCAGAAAGTCACCCCCCCCCCCCCAGAACAATAGAACAACTTCTGGCTGCGCCACTAACTTTAAGCATAAATAATTGAAAAGCTTTTTTTTTTAAAAAAAAAGGAAAGAAAAAAAAAAAAAAAGAAAAGAAAACAGCTTTGTTACACCCCTACAACACAATAAATTCATCTAATTATAATTTTTGAAATCTGTGGCGCAATGCTACAAATTGCGGCAATTTAATCTCGCACTCAGTCAACAAATGTTAACAGAGAAAATAAGACATAATCTATTTATAATAACAATAATTCCTTTAATTAATTTAGAAATAATTCCCTTATTGTTGATTCGTTAATTTTAAGTTTTTCGCCCTTTTTTACATGCAATTAATAAATAGATAAGACTAAGACGCATAAAACCTTATAATATTACAATTTTCATATCTATCCTATAATATAATATTTTCCAAATCCGTAGTGCATTGGTATAAATTAATCTATTTATAATAAACATAATTCCTTCAATGTATTTAGAAATAATTCCCTTACTGTTGATTGATTAATTTTATTTTCTTCTCCCTTTTTTTTACATGCAACTTAAAATTAGATAAGAACATGATGCATAAAACCCCTTTAATATTAATTAATTAAAAAAATGAAAATGAAATTTATATTTATTCCATTATTTACCAAATAATCCCTGACAATTAAAACCAAAGTAAAAGTGTAAAACATTTCCTCATTTATATTCGCATACACACACATAATAAATAAAAACGTACAGATACTTATAATACGTATAGACGCCTCAAGCACTTCAGGAAAATACTGCAAAAATACAATATTCCTAGATAAATATAGGTACATAAATGTCAGAACTCGTAAAACATACTTATAGAAATTATCATTAATAATTAGCTTATTTATCAAAATCATTGCGAATAATAATAATTAAAGAAAAAGAATATAAAAATATCAAAATAATTACTAAGTTTGCGGACCAGAATTTTGACTATCTCAGTTGATGGATAAAAATCTGCCTCATTTTCTTTATTATAGAAAAATTCTGTATAACTCCACCCCTATTTTAAAGTAATGCCTCTATAACTCCACCCTTATCTTTAAAAATGTTTCCATAACTCCACCCTTATTTTTAAAATAATGTTTGTATCAAGTTTCAAAAAGGCGTTTCAGACTTGCATAGTAAAAAGAAAAAAATGGCACTGATAATTTATCAATATCATTGCTTAAAAAAAAGAAAAAAAAAAGAGTATTGATAAACAATAAACTGATTTCGGAAGTAGTTTTTAAAAATTTTTAAAATGTTCTCTTGTTCTTTATTATTTATAAACTCATTTTACCTTAAAACTTTGTTAAAAAAACATACTTCTTTCTTTATTTTGTAACTTTTTGGTATGGCGTAAGTATAAAAATATATGATTTCATGTCAATTTCAAGCAGTAGATATATCACCGTAAACTATGTTATTATTTTGATAAATATTTTATTTTAAATTATTTTATAAAATGCATAAATTCATAAGTTATTATTGATTATAAATTAAAAAATGACATTCATATAATAATATTAATTCATATAATGTTAATTATATTACATTAATATTTTACAATAATTTATAAAATAGCAGTATAATATATAATGTTTAATTTAATGTTTTTTATAAAAGGTACAAATTCATTATTATTATTGATTATAAAATATTTATATAATCATTAATATTTATATAATAGTATATTAAATCATAATGTTTATATAAAGCATTAATTTATATATTATTAATTATATTATATCAATATTTTATTGTAATTTATATAACATTAATAAAATATGTATATTATTTTAATTTTAATTTTTTATGAAATGTATATGCTTTATTATTATTGATTGGAAATTGAAATACAAAAAATTTGAATTAAATTTCTACAACTATTTAAAACAATTCTCATATAACTGATATTTGATGATAAATTATCCGTACAATTTACTACTAGTTTCAACAGTTTAAATAATTTAAAAATATGTCGGTAAAATTAAAATTAGATCAGATCTGATTTTGTGTATTTTGCATACAGTTTCTTTTCTTCATTTTGCAAAGGGTTGAATATATTTAGACAAGTATTGTGTATAATCTTGGGTAAAAGACTAGTGTAATTATTAATTTTATACCTATATTGGTCTGATGGAATTAATTTATATAACATTACTGTAAGAAGATATTTATTTTATTTTACAAAATTAAATTTTCCATTGTGGAAAAAACTTAAAAATGCTGCTTTTTTGGGATGAAAAATAATTAAACGTGCTATTGAACATTATTAATTTAAACTAGACTTAACATTAAAAAAGTTTTACTCAACTCATACCATTAAATTTATTTAATAACATGTTATTCCGTTTAAATGCCGTTTCAGCAGTTTGAGAATATTTCATCTGGGATAATTTTAAAAGCGGGTGAGCGCCTTTAACGGTGTTAAGCTCTCGCTACATAAACAATATGCAGCTAAACTCATAGCATTAACTCTTTGCGGCGCAGGTTAAATTCATTGCTTAAGTGTGGAAATTTAAACCACTGACTGACACCGGAATTTGAAAACAACTTCATTTGTAAATAAGAAAACGCGATATTTTACTCATTCAATAAACCGTAATTTTTTTAAACTAAATTCCGGTGCCAGTGTGGCGTTTGGGAATTAAAATTAAGTGGTATGTCTATGAAACAACTGCGCCGCGAAGGGTTAAATAGAGTTTCTTTTGTCCAATACAGCTGAAGTTAGCGAGTGGGAGTACTGAATGTTGAGAATTCCCGAAACAAGAGTCGAGATTTTAGGAATACCTGTTTTCAACCGAGTTACGGTCTCGAACAAATTGTGGCAGCACTTTCAATGAAAATGATTGGCGAAATTCAGATTTTAATCTAGGAACAAATCGAATAACGAATAGATTTCTTTAATTATTATCATCCAAAAAGTTGACAGCAGTGATGCCATCTATGAAATACAAATAAAAACATATATAGTATTTTAGTTTCAGTCTAAATTGAACAGATAACGTTTAGTTGTTAAAGATTTTAATTAATCAAAATTTAAAAGTTATCAATAAACAGTTCCGTGCATTGTAAAATACCTATGAAAAGAATGGAAAAGTGTATTTAAACTATTTTTTTTAATGCATCAACCAGTTAACTAAATTTTTAGTTTATTTGATATGATAATTTACGATAAATAAAAAACTAAAAAAAAAAAAAAAAAAAAAAAAAAATAGTAATATAAAAGCTTTTTAGTATCATCATCCAGAAGTTGAAGATCTATGCTGTCATTTGTTACAGACAAATTAAAACCAGTACTGCATCTGAATAAATACTGCAGCTAAATAAAAATCAACAGTTGTAGCCAGATTTAATAAGAAAATATTTTCTTTTCCCAAAAATCGTATCAAAAATCTTGAATTTTTCTTTTCATTAAAATCTTATACTTTTCATTTTTCTTTTACAGAACACAAATGAATTAACTTATAGCTTTATATGATTTAAATCCTATTCTTTTCTTCTTTTGATGCAATTTCATCAAAACTAGCTGATGTTGAAAAATAATCTTTCCTCGATATCCTTTTTTTATTCATTTTTTATTAGTGATGGTTTACATATTAATGTATATTTTCTTATATCTATGCCTCGTATCTTTTACAATAATTACGTTACCTCTAACAATGTTGTTTTTAAACTTATGTGGAGTTGGAATGTGCACTACACTGTTAAATTTATGTTGCACAATCACCGTTTATTCGACCACTTTTAAAGATAAAGAATTCTTGATCATATTATTCAGCGTAATTGGCTATATTATCGACCATCTGTGTTAACAATTTTCAATAAAAACGGTCGAATAATTGATTGATTGTATTTGTGACTCCCAGTTACCTGCATGAGGAATATAAGCCCTAATAGAGGGGGGGTACCTTTCATGGGGTCTTTCAAAGCGAACCTAACCCGTATTTACGCAAGGAAATCCAAGGTTCTATGAAAACCACGGAAAACTCCAAACGGTTTGGCCGACGACCGCGATTGGATTCGAATAATTGGACAGTTTAAAGAAGAACCTTATCAGTGGAATTACAATGTTCGGCACCAAAATCTTACCTGTAAGAGTTATAGTTGTTTTTTACAGATTTTATGATAATAAATCAAAATACGGCAAGGGAATAAATGTAACGAACAACTATTTTGGTGGGCGTACATGTTTTTATATGCAAAACTGTTTTATTTCATACAAAATCATAAGACAAAACGGCACAAACGTTAACAAGTCGGAAATTTTACATCAGACGTAACAAATGACTATATCGAAGTTTTTAAAATATACAGTACTTCGGATACAATAAATCTTTTCTATGTTTCTGTAAATGCTAAATGCTTTCTATTGTACATGAATTAATTTGTAGTAAACCTAAGCAACATATATCAATGACATGAAATGTGAAATAGTTTAATATATTTAAAATGCACACCAAACAATGTTTCCTTCATAACATTATGCAATAGAATACTTTTGTGTAGCCCTATATATTAATAAAAAATATTCATTGCACCACAGATTGTACAGAATCTATATTTTAGTATATATTTCATAGATGCATATAAATCGTATTATGTTCGAGGGAGTGTAATATCATTAAAATGCACTTGAAACTATTTTATCCCATTGACCGTCATATAACGGAAAACTTTTGTTTGTCCCTGTATTTGAACTATACATCCGATTTTCATAAAATTTGGAATGACTCAACAAAATTATGTAATAATTATATATTTTAAATTTCAAACGATTCGGTTGGGTAGCTTTTACGTTTTTACATATGGACAGACGAACGGACGGATTCAACGACGAGTATAGGTATTACACATTTGCATAATTACGAATGCACCATACAGCTGAAAATACAGCTGATATTAAGTAAATAAACTGTAAATAAATGTATCTGAAACATTAGCCAAATTACGATTGTAAAAGAAACGTTTTCTGCTGGACGTAAAATGTGGAAGTTAGAAAAAAAATGCACATGCAATACCCAAAGTAGATTTTCATGATATATTTTATCCATTTCTTATCTAAGATGAGAAAAATGCCTTTTTCAGACTTTCATATTGACATAGCATTTTAAAATGTTCTAAATATCCTCTATCAAGCAATTTCTCTGAGTGTGCTAGAAAAAATCTAAATACCATTTTCAGACTTATAATTTTTTTTCTAAATACTTCACATATTTCTATGGCAGGCAGGCAACGGTTATTTTGTTTGTTCGTTTATTTTTATTATTTATTTTGTCGACCAGGAGACCAGCACAGCAACATTCCTCTCCCCTTTTATTATAAATGTAAATATAGAGCAAATTATTATACGTATTACTTCTAGGTACATCGACTTAGCTGGCAGCTTGTACGGGTTTTTTCCTCCACTAAAATTAAAAAGAAATTTTTGTCTTGTTTCAACGTTTGAAATTGTTAGATTTTGGCGATTGTTTTACCTATAATTTTTTGATAAACTTTTGTGGTATGAAAAATTCAAGTTGAAATTACAAGTTGGATGAAAATTACATATGAAAATTACAAGTTGGAAGCTATGCATCGATGATTTTGTTCAGTTGCCCTACGATTTCCAGGAGTATGGACTAATACCCTCATATTTGTACACAATTAAATAAAGCAAATAATAAGGACTAGCTGCACCCGTCGAAATTCGACGGAAAAGAATATATCTTAGGTATGATATATATCAGTCTTATATACACAATAAAATACTAAACGAAATAAACAATTGCCACCTCTTAAAATAGGGATAACATAACTTTTCATAATAAAGATACACAACCTTCAGAAAGTAACAAAAAATAAGGAAAACAACTCATAAATTATTATGTTGGATTTAACTTCAGCTACAAATCTTTTTTAATGCGGTTTCTAAACCTTAAATATTATTTAAATTCCAAATTATTTAGAAAGCTAATATAATACCTCAGAAGACGAATTCAAAAATATCTGCATAGTTTATTTTTTCTCCGTTTAAATATCGCTTGCTAACTGTGCAATCTATCAAATAAAAGCCAAAAGTATCTGTGCGTAACGCATTCGTCATTTTGCGAATGGCAACACTTTCCCATGCAATTTCGGTGTTGCAATTTTCGCTACTGCAAATTTTACACTTCTAAACATCGCACATTTTTAATTTTTACACCGTCGTAAGAGAAAAAAAATGTACTTTTATATGCAATTTATTTGAAAGCTGTATCTTAATTTATTTTTAAGATACTATTTTTTTATAGCTTTTAGTATCAATTTTGTAATTGTGGCAACAGGATCATTCCATTTTCTTTCAAAAAAAAAAAAAAAAAAAAAAAAAAAAAACAGAAATTAAAATGCGTATATATTATTTTAAAAATATCGTCTGTTATAAAATCCGGTGAATTTCGGTTTTATTTCGTTTAATAATCTGGATATTTGAGTTTTATAGCATTTTGTTAATTTTAGCTTAAAATAATATTTGTTTGAGAGTTAGACTGACCAATATAAGATGTATTTTTTACTGTAACTAATTTTGTAGATTTATTATAAATCAATGAAACAGTTCCTTCTTAAAGATTTTCTTTCGCCGAATTTCGACGGGTTCCACCTCGAAATTATAATATATCAATAAAACATTTCAATTATAATAGAAATAGGGAGTTACTAAAAATGTATAACCAACCCACTACACATTTATAGCACTTGCAATAAATTTAATTTATTTATTGGTTTGTAGCCTCCATGAACTTGTCAAAATTAATTTTATTGTTATGGCAACGAAAAACATGATACCTTTGTTATTAAAAAGAATAAAAATTTTGTGTTTATTGCTGATATGCAGAAAATTTATTATTTATTTTTATTTTAAATAGTAACTTAATACAACGAAATTATTTTAATTAATTTTTGATATTATGTAAATAGAAATATCGTAATACCGGCATATCACAGGTTTTATTCTTTTTTTTTTTTTTATATATGATATCACTTACATCTTTAGAAACACTCATCTTTTCCGAAATAAAAGCGTGATTTATGTAGTTATTTAAAAATTCTTTAGTTTCATAAAATATTTATTATAATTAAATAGAAATGGTGCAATTTATAGAAATATTGTCATTTGTGCACACCACGGACTTTTAAACAAATAGAAGTTCAGTTTATTTAGATGCAGGAATAAAAGTCAGTGATTATTACATCATCACTGACACAGCTATAACAATGTACATGAAAAAAATTTATCTGGTTTTTGAATGGCATTTTCGACATTTATTAAAGTTTATTTTCTGTTATTTTATTTACATAATAAATAACATTACTCAGTAAATAATCTGTGTATTGTACCGCGATTAGTCAATAATTATGTGCAATCTTTTTATTAGGATTAAATTTTACGAAAACCATATTTTTTTCTTTTGAAATGCGATTACACATTCACCGATGAGATCAATCTCTTAATTGGTGGAAAGTAATAAAGCAAAATAATTTTTTATTTTAGTGAGAAAAACTTTACATGTGGCCACTGTTTTGAAGAAATGTCACGAAAAAGCTCTTAAAATTAAAAGTAAAATATAAAAATGGAAATAAATCAAAAATTAGCCAGAATGGGCACATCTACACATAAACAGCTTTCATTTAAAAAAATAATTGTCAAAATCGAGCCAGTAGAAAAAAAAAGTCAGGGCTGATGACTAAAAAAACAGCCAGGTCTTTTAAATATATAGATAATGACGCCTCATTTTGGGAAATTTATTTTTATAAATTTCAGTAGTTACATTCATTCAGATAATTTGAATTTTTACTTTGATAATTTAAATTGTTACAATTATTTACATTTATCAAACAAAAGAAGTATGACATTTTTTAATGTGAAAAAAAGGCTTCATTTGTTATTTAATTTACATTTTTCTTTATAATACTAGACTCGCAGCGTTCCTAAATTTTTGCAGATTGCTATCACAATTTTAACGTCTTCAATCCCAGAGTATCATATAGGATTAACATCTTTAGAACTGTTTTTTGACTTATATAAATTATGTTAAAATTAAAGAAATTGGTGGGAATTGAACTTAAAAAATAGGGGAATTAAACAAAATGACAATTTGTTTTTATAGCACTTTTTTTAGTGAGATATGCATTATATTAAAATGGCTTGCAGCAAAAATATACGAAATTTACAAAAATGAAAATGTAAGCAACCTTTCTGTGTGTTAAGATATCATTTGTGGAGTTCATTGGTAATAATTTTTTTTTATGTATAATTATTTCCTTTTGCATTGTTTTAATAAATAAAATATTTAAAAAAATCCAAAAATTTTTCAAAAAATGTGTTTATTGAGTCTCCTTGTATCCTCAAATTGTATGTGCAAAAAATGGATAAAATAGATACACACACATATATATTTGTTTATTAATCTTTCTTAGTTATCAGGTTTTTAAAAATAAATTCATAGCTGAAGTTATATATGTGTGTGTGTGTGTATACAAGGTGTACGAAAAGTCTGGAAACGGTCAAATAACTTCAGGAATACACAACAGATTAAAACACGAAAATATACGTATTTTAAAACTTTATTCAGTGATGCTAAATTTGACAATCGCAACTGACTCCCTGGTGTTTTTTGAAAAATTCTTAAATGTATTATCATTTCCTTTCGCTTTGCGTTAATAAAATGAAAAAAAAAATGAACAAAAATGAATTACATATACATATATCTTTGTCTATCAATCTATCTTACTTATCCGTTTGTTTTGCTTTGTGCATTAATATTGATATTTTATGTTGGTTAATGCAAGTCTGCAGCTTATTGATTCAAGCAGCAGTCTTAAGGATGAATTGTAGAGGAAATATTTATAGGGAAATTCAAATTGTGCACTGACACTGTTGCATCAGTATGGTTTTTAGTTAACAGTCTCAACAAAATAATGATAAATAAAATAAAAAAATAAAGTCTCAAGTATGAGTATTACTTGCACTTGTAGGGTCCCGCATAATTAATATATGAATTATCGAAAGTATTATTTAAAAAATCATTGCTAACAGAATAATAAGATTTTGTAAAATATACGGCGTAAGGTTGTGTAAAAAGAAATTAAAGTTTTTTTTTCTTTGTGTATATACTAGAAAAATTTCAAATAAGTATACCATAAAAGTCCACAAAAATATAATGCCTAAATAACATCAAATATTACTTTTCAGTATAGTTTTTTAAAACTTATCCTAATCTGTTTCTTTCTTTTTTTATGAACTTAATTCGCTACTCACAAAAAAGTAGTGTATATGTAAGTTACATTTGGTTTTCATAAAACTGAAGTCAACGTAGTAATAATCTTTTCTTTTTACAGTGCTGCTAAAACAAAAACCTTGGTCAAAGTTTAAACTTGGCATTGTTCTCAGTGAACTTCAAAAGGAGTTCGCAAAATTGCAACGCCGCCTTGGTCAGTGCCGCCGTTTTTCCAAAAAAGGCTTTAATTTATTTTTAGAGACACAGAAAGCGTATTGAGAGATCCTCTCAATGCAAACATTTTGCGAATCCCATAATATTTGTGTAATTAATTCTAATTAAATTATTAAGTTTTTAACAATTTGTAAATTTCTATTTTTTTTGTATCATTTGGGAGAAACATGCATTATGATCTCTGATATTTTTATTCCTATAATTACTGAAGAATATTATATTTTGCTTACTTTTGTGAGGTGCTTGAAGCAGCATTGAACAAGTTGGAAATTGCTCGTGAAACGTAGCAAATGGGGTTCGTCCGTAAGTACGAACGAAATTTTGTAAGCGTAGTACAAAATTTCGTATCGATGCGTTCGTACGATAACGAAATTTTAAAAATATCCAGATCCTGCTGTTATAGTATACAGTCCTTCGGATACTATAGAGGTCGAAGTCTTTTGTATGTTCCTGTATATATACAGGAAGTAACTTGTATTAAGCTTCAGCAACGTATATCAATTTCATTAAACGTGAACTAGTTTAATATAATTAAAATACGCCCCAAACAATGTTTTCCCGCATACCTTTATGTATAATGAAATACATTTGTGTGGTCCTGTAAATTAATAATAAATTATACAGAATGTATAATTTAATACATACTTCTTAGATTAATGTCAATTCTATTATATTCAAAAGAGAGTAACGTGATTTAAATTGGACTTGAAACCATATTTCCTGTTGACCGTAATGTAATATAATATTTTTGATTGTCCCTGTAATAAAACTATGCATGTGATTTTCATAAAATTTGAAATGATTCGACAAAATTATGCAAACATTATGTATTTTAAACCTCAGATGATTTAATTGGGTTTTTTTTTTTTTTTTTGGTTAATTTTTATATACAATTTTTTTTTTCTTCAAAGTTTTAAGGTAAATGTTACTATAATAATAAAAAAAGAATATTGCCCAGTTAAACTGATTTCATTGAGCTCACAGGCTAATTGGCGCATACACAGGCGCATACTAATTCTACATTACACCCTTATGTTTTCAAGGGTTAATTCCGTTCGCAGAAAAATTAAGGAGGGGGGAACAGCTCCTCCCTTTCCCCTTTTTATGCTTAATCATTGAACCCTCTAAACTGATCAGGACATGCTTTATCATAAAAAAATCCATATCCAAAATTCAGAGCAAATCTGATAATTCTTAATAAAAACCCATTTATATAATTTAAGAGGAGTTATCCCCCTCTTTTATATACTTAACCATTTAACTTCCAAAACTATTCGGAGATTTGAACGAAATCTGACAATTCTGCATGAAAAAGGGAAGGGGCATGAGCCCCCCGTTCCCCCTCTTATACATGTCGAATGAACTCCAAAAACTAATCAGGGAAGCGCCTTTTCAGGATATACCTATATACAAAATTTCAAGTGGATCGGATATTTTTCTCACGAGTTATCGCGTTACGCACGAACGTACGAACGTACATACAGAACGGACGGGCACATAAGCTCTCAGGCTATGATAGCCTGCGAGCTAAAAAAGTAATAAAAGAAAAATTTAAAAATTAAAAAAAATCCTTTCTCAATATGTGCGGATACCTTAAGTGATTTTCAGTTTCGAAGCATTTTATAATTTACCAATACCTTTCTTTTTAACGCAAAGTATTGATAAATTATCAGTGCCGTGTTTTATATGTTAATGAATTAACAAATTAATTCATTAGTTCTCATTTTTGTGCATTTTGTACATTTTTGCTGCAAGCCTTTTTATAAAATGTATCTCGTTAAAAAAGCACTATAATTTTTTTTTCACTCCACACTTTAACATTTCTTTAATTCTAAAACAATAGAATAAAAAAAATCTGCCTTTATATATCGGAAAATAAAATAATTTTTATTGTGCCCCGGTATAAATAAATCAATAAAGAAGAAAACAATCTTTGGTACTACTTGTTTGTCCCGTCGACCCATTTTGCCAAATTGTACAAATCGCCAAATTCATAGCCAATTAGTGTATGTTGACTAAAATTTTATTTTAAATAATGAAAGAAAAAAAATTACTAGAATTCAAATAAAAATACAAATAAAAAGTCGAAATAAAAATCACTTAATGACATTTTAAACACGTGTGTCGCATTTAATGTCATTGAATGTGACATTCACCATTATTGGCATTTAATCTTTTGCAATAGGTTTTTGGCCGATGGGATAACCAAGTAGTACCACATATCAATAAAGAAACAAACAATTATTTTTTTTAACTCAAAAACAGTTTTTTTTCTACAAAAAAAAAAGCATTTCATTTTTTTAAAAATTTTTAACAAATAAATACTAAATAGGTAATTTTCAACTTCAAAATTGAGACACTAGATGGCAGCACCAAACAATTTTAGATACAGAAGCTCATTTCCAAGACTGTCATAGATATAGTCTGAATTCCTAAATCATTATCAGTTTTCTACAAAATGGGTCGCTTATGAATAAATTTTTCAATAATAATAATAATAATAATAATAATAATAATAATAATAATAATAAATTGATGAAATTAATAATAATGATGAATTATCCCATTTGTCACCAGTGGCGCAGCCAGGATTTGGTTCTAGGGGGGGTTTTGAGTTTCTGATAAAAGAGATTGCCGGTTATTTGAATCGCCGGTTAATAGAATCAGTACTAATTAAAATATTCTATGTATAATACTTAAACTCAAAGAGCATCTGTGTGGCTGAAAATCCCCAGTTTTTTTTTAATATAATGCGTCTCAGAAAAGTAATTTAGTTCAAATAAACAATTTTTACTTAACTAATCCATGTAATATGCACTTTTACAGTTTTAAGTAGAATTTTCGCCATTTAATTGAATCACTTTATTAAATGAAATCTGATTCAATAAAGCCGCAGATTCCGAAATGCGCTAAAACATTTAAATATCAAGTTTGGTTTTGATTCATATAAGCGGCAATTATAGCGATCTTTTTTAGCTCTGGGAGGGTTTTTAGCCCCAAAACCACCCCCTTGGCTGCGCCACTGTCATCATTTCTCATTTTTTTAAAAAATATTTAAATAAGGAAAGGAACATATATATATCTGCACTTTGCGAAGACGAAATATTTCAAATACTGAAAATTACTGAAGAATGTGCTTCAAACCATAAAAGAACATGTAAAATTCTTGCATTAAAAATGTATGTAGTTTGAGAGGAAAATATACATTTTAATAGAATACTTTATTAAGATTGGTTGAAAAGAAAGTCAGGTTTTAACTTAACCATTTTATATAAGCTGATTTTTACATGTGCAATTATTTTTTACTTATGAATGAATATGAATCTCTAAAATAGACGTCAGTTGTTAGGCAGCAATGGATGAGACCATGTAACCAAAAAATACCTCCATCCAAACTTCCCGAAGGAAAACCACAACAACCCGATTATAGAAGGCAGACGTCATTATAGTGATTAATATCATCAAACTTTCATAACCTGCTTTTTTTTTTTTTTAACTGGGGCATATTACTATGTTTCTAGAGGCTACAAAACCTAAATGGGGGTTGGCGGGCGTAGCTTGCAGGAGTCTGAGCCCCCCCCCCCCCCCAGTTAAATAAATAAATTAAAATCTCTTTTAAGGGTGTATTCGAAAAAACGGTTTTTCATCTTCAACAGCTCGAAATTTTCCGATGCAATTTCAGACACATTTTTAAAAGTAGAGACATGAAGCTTGCTGAGAGGATTTTTGAAGAGACGTACAAGGTGCCATGCTACAGGTCTTTCTACGTCTGTCTACAGGTCTTTCTACGCTAATTTCATTAGAATTGGATTTATAAACAATAACCTTCTCAGCATGACCCTTTTTTTCGTTCGTAGACCTCCCGCTTCGGAAAATTCGGTTCGAAATGCTGTTTTTGATTGCTTTTTTTTGCAATATTTTCTGCGTTTAACAGAGAATTGATGATTACGGCACCTTGTGTACTTTCCAAATAAGAGATTTTGAAAGTTTGGTGCCTTTGAGAGCAAAAATGAATTTAAAAATAAACCGGAAAATAAGCAGTTTGAATCGAAATACACCCTTAAGCAAAAAAATGCATGTCATATCCAGGGCCCGACTTAGACAGTGGGGGGCCCTGGGGCAAACATTATTAGGGGGCCCCCTTATATCTTAAAATTGTCAATTATACTCAAGTGACTAAAATTAAAATAAAACCTATTGTATGTATGCATAAATTCCGCACCAAGTACTGATTTCAGTATTCATATTTCACATCTTTATACATAATAACAGAAGATAGATAATTTTAACTATTAATTTTTTTATGATGTAACTATTACTTTAAGGGAACGTGGGGCTCGGAAACAAAGGAGGTAAGAGAAAAAAAAAGACCATTTAAAATTGAAAAAAAAAAAAAAGAATTTTGGTAATATTTTGTTATTTTATATCATTTGGCCCTCTTTTAACAAGAAACTTTTCTCTCCTTGGGGGGCCCCCCAGTAGCAGAAAGTTATGGTTGTGTCTGCGACAGCAATGCAGCAGGATGAAAATTGTCTGCGGGAGGGCATGTTATAATTTTCTTATGTATATTATAAATACGGTTCTTACTGATTAATGTTATAAAAAGACAACTATATTCCAATAAAAATATAACTTGAATAAATAAATAGTAAAATTAATATTTTTTGAAGAATTATATTAATAATGAATACGTAAAGTGATTCTTTAAGTTCGAAGTAAAGGCTAAATCTATTTAAAATTACATTGAAATATAGTATACAGCTATTGAAAACCATGTACAGTTTCTTACCTTGCCTAAGTATTCAAATCTACAGAAGAAATAAATGCAATGATATTTAAGTAAAAAAAAAAGAAAAAATCATTTATATTGTATCCATGTGAAAAAATAAAAAAATGAAGAAAACAATTCCATTGAACAGTAGATGCTATACTGCCTCCTTAAATTCTCAAAACATTTGTTTACTTATTAAATCATAATAAAATGTTAAAATAAAATATGCTAAAATAAACTATTGAAATGTGCTATTTTTTTTTTTTCAAAAAAAGGGGACAAAAATCACTTAAAACATCAAAACCTTAAATTTTATTCAAAAAGGCTGCACATTAAAAATTTAAAGTCACTATTTCTTTACCATAAAGTATATATGTTATAGTTTTATAGCAGTGATACCTTGAACTACCAAGTACTAAATATTATAAAAAAGAAATAGAAAATTTTAAATGATAATTTTTGTAAAAACACTGGATATGTATCTAAAATTTTGTTAAAATTTGCAGTGCTAATTTGTGGACATAAAACGAATTTTTCTGCAGAAAAATCTGTTTTTGGAACTGCAAAAAAAACAATTTTGGGACAGGAAAATCAGTTTTTGCAGAAGGAAAGAGAAAAACAATTTTGTAGCAGCAAAAACTAGAATTATGAAGCAGAAAATACACAACTTTTTTTGTGCCCTTTTAACGAAATTTCATTTTATTGTTGTGATTGTTTGACGAAATATGCAGCTTTTCCGCGATATTTTAACAAAATTTAACATTTTTTAAAAACGAAATTAGCCTTTTTTCACGATTTTTTAAAACTAAATTTACCATTTTTTCGCGATTTTTTGAAGAAATCTGCCTGTTTTTCGCGATCTTTTGACAAAATCTGCCGTTTTTTGCTATTATTGATGAAATATATCGTTTTTTCGCGATCTTTTTATGAAATTTACCATTTTTTTCGATTTTTTAAACGAAACTTATTGATTTTTCATAACTTATTAATGAAATCTTCCCTTTTTTCGCGATCTTTTGACGAAATTGTCGTTTTTTCGCGATTTTTGACTAAATCTGTCGTTTTTTCGCGATCTTCTAACGAAATCTGTCGTTTTTTAACGATCTTCTAACGAAATCTACCGTTTTTTCAAAAAATTTTTACGAAATTTTACATTTTACGTGATTTTTTGACGAAAACTGCCTCTGTTTCGCGATCTCTTGTTAAAATCTGCGGTTTTTCTGCGATATTTTGATTAAATCTATCGTTTTTCACTATCTTTTGTTGAAATCTACCTTTTTTTGATGAAATTTATCATATTTTCGCTACCTTTTGATGAAATTTACCGTTTTTTTTGCGATTTTTTAAACGAAATTTATTTTTTCATGACCTTTTGATGAAAGCTCTCGTTTTTTCGCGATCTTTTGACGAAATCTGTCGTTTTTTTACGATCTTTTGACAAAAGATACCGTTTTTTCAAGATTTTTTGACGAAAAATACCATTTCTTACGCGATTTTTTTACGAAATTTGAAGTTTTTCACGATTTTTTAACAAAATTTACTATCTTTTCGTTATCTTTTGACGAAATCTGCCATTTTTTAGCGATCTTTTGTCGGAATATGCAGTTTTCCGCGGTCTTTTGATGAAATATGTCGGTTTTTCTCGCAATCTTTGGATGAAATTCGCCGTTTTTTCGCGTCCTGCCCAATTCTTTTTTGCCAAATAATATATATTTTTTTTCTTTTCCAAGTTGGCAAATTTGTCTGCAAGGATAAAAATAAATCTGCGACGCGCGTCGCGCACTTTCTGCTACCGGGGGGGGGGGGCCTCAAGCCGGGGGGCCCGGGGCAACTGCCCCGCATGCCCCTGCCTTAGTCAGGCCCTGGTCATATCGATTCAAAAAATAGTTTGTCAGATTTAAAATCAGGATAAATTATACAAATACTTCTCTATACCTAGAAGCCATATATGAATAAAATTTAAAGTTTAATTGATAATAATAATAGTAATAATAATAATAATAATAATAATAATAATAATAATAACATCCTTATACTTGAACACATAGATAAATTAGTAAAAAATTTGCAGGAGAAAAATATTGTATAGAAAAGAACTTAAAAACTGAAGAACTTTACAAATAGAAGAATTTTACACTCTAAAAAGGCACGTCTGTTTTGAAAAAAAGAAATGCATTATAAAATTAAGAAAATAAATAATTCTTACCTGTTTTCCAGATACAATATATAATCCAAAATCATGGCCAGTACAGTTTATTTTAAAATTAGTTTTTTCGCTCAAAGAACTACTATTGAATCCTAAATCAGCAGTAATAGGTTGAGTAGTGTTAAATTTTGAGTTTTCACTGCAATCTACAGAGTCCAGATCTTTTTCACTTGAAAACTGAGGAGAGTTTACATTATTTATATCCTTATTCTCTATTTTAGATTTTTTCTTCTCAAAATACGATGTAATGTCATTTTGAATCTTTTTTGAGAGAGAAGTGAAATACAGATGCAAAAGAAGGGCGCTCGTGCTAAACTTATATCATTGCAACCTCTCATTCTGATGATAGTGACAGATTGACAACTAAAGGGTGGATTTATTGTATTCCTCCAGTTTCGGCCACCATATCTTCTACGAAATAGGCTCTTATATAAAGGGGTTTTTTTAAGTGTCAATTCGTAATGGGTTAGTACAAAGCAGAATTGCCTTGCTCTGCTGGGTCAATAGAAAAACCATTAAAAAGACAGGATTCCGTTTATTTCTTCTTTCCGACGTCAACAGAAGATAGGAGGTCCTAAAGCCGACAAAAGAGATATCCAGCTTTGGGAGCTCTACATCTGTAAGGAGGGGGTTGTAACATCATCGATCTCTGTGCGAGTGACATTACTTAGTAAACTAAATGCTACTTAGCTATAACGTGCTTATTCTTTTAAATGACTTTTACATCTTTAGCATTTTAGACATATGGTCATCTTCACTTATCAAAACAAAAGAATGTGAAGAAACTTGTTTTCCGTAAAGACACTTCAGTCATTCCTACACTTGTGAACTACCCCTAATTCTCCGAAATGGGGAGTGGGAAAGGGGACTTAAAATACAGATTTCGGCCAAAAGCATCGGATAATTTGTTTGAATCGGTGGTATTGTCTTTGAAAAGAAAGAGGGAAAATCGAATAAATGACGGGAAAAAATATCTGAACCTGAGTTGGTACTGGGGGGGGGGGGGAGGGGGGTTAACATCTAACCCCTTCCTTTTGGTTGGACAATTGGGAGGGAAGAAATGGCTCAAAATACAGTTTTTGGTTTGTCGAATGCTTCCGAACCGATAATCTGTTTGAAAGTGTTGTTTTTTCTGAAGAGAGAGAAAGAAAAAAAAATTGAAAAAATGACTGGAAAAAAAATCTCAGATCCTGGGGGGGGGTTTAACCCCAAAACCCCCCCCCTTGGCTGCGCCACTGTTTGTCACAAAGAAGAATTTCTAGTTATCCCGAACAATTCCTAACGCTGCCATAGAAAACGGGTAATTTTCGTTTACTCTTACGCCAGTGTAATATACACATGTATTATATATGTAGATTGCATGCATAAACATACATAGACACATATGTTCTCATACAAGTATTTGTATATGTATATATATATATATATATATATATATACACACATACAAGTATTTGTATATACATATATACATGTGTATATAACTCTGGCGTAAGAGTAAACGAAAATTACCCAAAAAATATACCTGGTGCTACTATCTAGAAGTTTATTTTACAGTTAATTAATTTTTCCTGTTATATTCACATTTCTCCAAAAACAAAAAAGTACATTTCTTCATTAAAAAAAAAAAATTATCAAATAAATACTAATTATTAAAATTTCAATTTCAAAATAAAGTCAAAAGATGGCAGCAGCAAACGATTTCAATCACAGATACATATTTTCAAGACTACATCTATGCAGCGTTTGATTCCCGACAGGGCATTCGAACGGGCCCAGGGCCCCTGATTTCCAGGGGCCCCATAATGATGCTGAAGATTTTTCAATCAATGTCCAAAATCTCATGTAGCTTGAATGTCTAATGGATTTTCAATCTACATTCCATTCTGTTCATATTGTATTTGAGTAACGCTTTTATATATTTTGACTAAAACATCCGTATTTAATTATTTCATTGTAGTGAATATTTTCTTTTATCTTTATCACTTTAAAAATATATTATTAACAATTTGGAAAATAGTTACTGTCCTCGGTAGAGAATTGAGAAATCTGAATCTTTTTATTGGTTAAAATCCGCAACCTTTTTTTATTTTAATTTATTCGTTTGCTGATTGATCCAAGTTTAATGTCTAGAAAAGAAATACTACTTCTGTTGCCACGATGACAAAAAGAAGTATTAAAAAACCAAAAAAAAAGTAATAACTTAAAAACAAATGGAGATGCACCTTTCAAACAAAATGAATTTAAAAATACATTTTTTTTTCTCTCTATACGACGGTGTAAAAATTGAAAATGTGTTATGTTTAGAAATTTAAAAAATTTCCAGTACAAAAAGTTGTAAAACTAAAATTTCATTTAAAATTTGTGTGTGATTGATACAGGCATATTAGACTTAATATAGGACTCTGTTATTGTGTAAACCACGTTTTGGTCATCATAAATAATTTATTATTATTATTATTATTATCATTATTATTATTATTATTATTATTATTATTATTATTATTATTATTATTATTATTATTAGGTGCGTTCGTAATTATGTAAATACGTAGCACCTATTGTTGTCGCTCAGTCCGTCCGTCTGCATATAACAGCGCAAAAACTACCCAACCGAATCGTTTGAAATTTAAAATACATAATTATTAGATAATTTTGTCGAGTCATTTCAAATTTTATGAAAATCGGATGGATAGATCAATTACAGGGACATTCAAAAGGATTCCGTTACATTACGGTCAATAGGGAAAAAATTTTAAATGCATTTTAATCGTTTGAAATTTAAAAAATATAATTATTGCGTAATTTTGTCGAGTCATTTCAAATGTTATGAAAATCGGATGCATTGATCAATTACAGGGACAATCAAAAGTATTCCATTACATTACGGTCAATGGGAGGAAAAGTTTCAAATGCATTTTAATGGTGTTACACTCATTTGAATATAACAGAATTGACATGAATCTATGAAATATGTACTAAAATATACATTTTATACAATCTGTGATGCAAAGAATATTTATTATTAAATTGCAGGGCCACACAAATGTATTCCACTAAATAATGTTATGCGGGGAAACATTGTTTTTTTTTTTGGGGGGGGTGTTTTAATTTTATTAAACTACTTCACATTTTATGAATAAGATGTACGTTAATGAAGTATAATAAAAATTACTCCCTGCATATTTACAGGAACACAATGATTTCGACCACTATACTGTATCAATTTAATTTAAATGCTTTAAGTGATAAATTAGACATGTTTCATTGCTCTTACGGCAACATTTTCAAAAGCAAGACATGTTTCATTGCTCTTACGGCAACATTTTCAAAAGCAAACAAAATGATAAAAAGGAATTTCCCGAAATAAACAGAAAAAAAGCCAAATCACGTGAACATGAGCATATAAAAATAAACTGGAAATAAAAATGAATAAAAATAATTCTGAGCTAATAATCCTTTTTATCATTTTATTTGCTTTTGAAAATGTTGCCGTAAGAGCAATGAAACATGTCTTGCTTTTGAAAATGTTGCAGTAAGAGCAATGAAACATGTCTAATTTATCACTTAAAGCATTTAAATTAAATTGATATTTTAAAGTGATGTTTATATTATACTAGCAGCCTTCGCCCGCTACGCTGGTCAGTTTTTTTTTTTTTTTTTTTTTTTTTTTTTAATTACAGAAATTTTGAATCAAACGAAATTTTTATATCATAGTAATTTTTAGTTTTATATCGTACTGTCTGTCGACTGTCTGCCATCAGTGAAAAATCAGGCATCTAAACGGAAAGTTCAATATTAGTCACCAATGAATGACGTAGCGCTCAACATGTTAACAATTTTAATCACATATATTCATTCAGCGGAACTTTTAAAATAAAGCCAAACTTTTGTAATTGGTATCATCTTATAAAAAACATTTCCTAAGTATTCAGTTAAACAACGTAGAATGCTATATTTCATTTGTTACAAAATTTCTGAAAAATTATCCAACTAACAATGTAAAATCCATTAAAATCTATATTGTAGAACTTAAGTTATAAGCGGCCGAAATGAAATTTCATTTTGCGTTTTATATATATTCAGATAATTAAATATAGCTTACATAATCATGTTAACCTGATTATAGAACTCTCTTTGAAAATTGTAGGTTCAATAGATTTTTTTGTGCTGTGATTAATACAAAATCCAGACTTTCTCATATATATATAGATAAGTATTGAAAATTTCAGGTTTTTGCGCCGAAGACACCGCCAAATCAGGAAAATGTGAAGTATCTCGCGAACTACTGAACTTAAAAGAATTTGCTTGGTACCATTCGATTCAGCATGAAAAAACACACTAAAATATGTTATCAGTTGAAACATAACTACAAAAGACGATTTTTAAGGAATTTTTTAAAAGTTCGTTCATGTTTTAACATTCTTAGGGGTGGAATTTTCGAAAATCCCTTCTTAGCGGCACTCGATGGTATCAGAAGTATTTTTACCCCAATTTTCAAGATTTTAGGTTCGGCAGATTTTTTTGTGCTGTGATTAATACGAAATCCAGGCTTTCTTTTATATATGTAGATAAGGATTGAAAATTTCAGGTTTTTGCGCCCAAGAAATCGCCAAATATGGAAAATGTGAAGTATCTCGCGAACTACTGAACTTAAAAGAATTTGCTTGGTACCATTCGATTCAGCATGAAACAATACACTAAATTATGTTATCAGTTGAAACATAAGTACAAAAGCCGATTTTTAAGGAATTTTTTTAAAGTTCGTTCATTTTTTTAACAACCTTAGGGGTGGAATTTTCGAAAATCCCTTCTTAGCAGCACTCGATGTTATAAGATGTATATTTACCCCAATTTTCAAGATTTTTGGTTCGGTAGATTTTTTTGTGCTGTGATTAATACGAAATCCAAACTTTCTTTTATATATATAGATTTGAAATCTTTTGTGTGTCCCTGTAAATGCTATGCACTTCGTATTATGCATGAAATAACTTACATTAAGCCTCAGCAACATATATCAATTTGATTATACATGAAATCGTTTACCATAGTTAAAATATGTCGGAAACTGTTCCTCCCTTTATTCCTATGCAATGGAATTCTAACTGGATACTGACCATGTAAATGAATAGTAAGTGCCCTTTTCACTACATACTTTACAAAATGCATATTTTAGTGTACTTTGTAAATGCATATAAATTTGAATATGTTCTACAGGTTGTAACATCGTTAAATTTAATTAAAACGATTTTTCTCCATAATGCCGTAATATAAGGAAATTTTTTTACTATTCCTGTAAATAAACTAATCATGGTAGAAACTTCATTTTCAATAGGTATTCGTGCTAGGTAAACGTTAATAATATCCAAAAATTTCATGGAAATCTGAGTATATTTACGAAAGTTGGAAAGCGACCAGACAGACAGACAAACCGAAAGCATAATAACTTTTCAACTTTGTTCGAAAGTGTTAAAAAATCGAGCCAAAAATATATTAATCAGTGATTTTATTTTCCACCTTTTCCCCACAAAAAATTTCTTCCATTGATAATTATGAATTTTGAATAAAAATATTCATTTGTAAACTTATAACTTATTAATTAGTATAAGTAAAAAATATTTCTGATTCATTTTAAATATGACGTCATTATTTATCTCGCTCCATTAGCTACTGATATTCATACCCCTTGTATTTTTAACGACTGCTATAAAGTACCTGCTTTATTTCAACTATGACGTCACATTTTCATGAGTGAACCATTTTATTAAAAATATAATTCTTTTTCATTCTTTTTACTTTTAATTTATGTCACCATGTTTTACACAAAAATTCCCATTAACTAAACAAATATCCTTGTTAAATGTATTATAAAAAATACACCTTTTATTTTTATTTCAAACATGACGTCATATTTATTTTCTTTTAAATTATTTTATTGCAGTTTTTCGCGTGGAAGTTTTCTATTAAAAATTCATTGCCGCTGAAAAATTATTACTCCAATTTTTTATTTTCTTGGCAACAGGAAAGGAAAATGGTTAAATTTTATCTGAAAAATGCCTATTGATTTTGTATGAAAAATAATTAAATTTTGAATTATTAAGGAAAATATTTGAATAAAATAAATAAAAATTACCCTATTATTTAATCCGGACTTCTAACTTTACGTCTGCAAAATTTCAAAGCAATCGGTTCAGTAGTTACGGCGTGAAAGCGGAACAAACAAACAAACAAACAAACAAACTCACTTTCCGATTTATAATATTAGTAAGGATGCACTATACTGTATCCAAAGTACGCTCTACTATATCAGCAAGATCTGAATATTTTAAAACTTCGTTATCAATGAACGCACTTCATTTGCTACGCTTTACGTGCAATTTCCAACTTGTTATTATTTTGAATTAGAGAGTTTATTTATACGTCTTAAAAATTGTAGTCTTTGAAAATATAATTTTCCAAATAGTTGTAATTTTTTAAATTACAATTTATTTATTTATTTATTAATTCTTGTTTAATCCTTTTACTGTTATCGTCGAATTATTTCATGGTTGTTGAGCGTACTTGCAGGTAATAGAGCTTTCCTAATGTTTTAAAAAATTGTAGCTAGGATTGTCAAAAATTTTTGCATACTTTTTTCATTCCAGATAGATATATTTTTATCGAAAAAGATAATCAATGCCACACAATTTATTGTAAAATCTGTTTTCATTTATATTCATAATTCTGAAATAATTATTTAAAGGTAAATGAACAATGATCATATTTATCTCTTAATGGATATTTTAAAGTCAATAATGGTTATTTGAGTAAGCATCTTTTAATATTTTCACAAATCTTATCTAAATATGTGTGCCCCGCCCCTTATCAAGCAGCTGTGGTCAAATTTGTAAATCGGTTCCTGCATCTATAGATAGTTGTAATTTTATTCTAATTCCTAAATGAATATCAGCGTTATACCAAACTTGTTGCTTTTTAATAAAAAGTTACATCAGTAGAAAAACAGAAATGAAATCAGTATATCATTTCTCAGAAGGAAAAATATCTAGTTATCAGGAAAATTTAAAAACTCTGTTATTAAAAAAAAAAAAAAAAAAAAAAAAAAAAAAAAAATACTTGGTGCTGCCATCTACACATTTATACTGAGGTTAATTTTTTTTCGTTTGCATTTTTCCAAAAACAAAAAGAAAGACCCCCACGGAGGGCATACCACCCCCATAGGGCCTATATCCCATAGCGTAGATAATTGGCCGACATACATACAAACAAACAAAAACAAACCAAAAACAAAAAAAGAGCATCTCTTTCTTTAAAAAAATTATTAAATAAATGCTAAATATTTAATTTTCAACTTCTAAATAAAAGCACAAGATGGCACCACCAAACAATTTCAAACACAGATGCATTTTTTCAAGAAAAAACTTGTAATTCCGCTCCAAATTCCTAAATCAAAATCCGTGTCATCCAATCCATCCGTGCTTTTTAGCTCACAGGCTATCATAGCCTGAGAGTTTATGTGCAAGCCCATTCTGTATGTATGTACGTGCGTAACGCGATAACTCATGATAAAAATATCCGATCCACATGAAATTTTGTATATGGGTATATCCTGATAAGACGCTTCCCTGATTAGTTTTTGGAGTTCATTCGATATGTATAACAGGGGGAAGGGGGGGGTTCATGCCCCTTCCTTTAATTAATATAAATGGGTTTTTCATGCAGAAATTATCAGTTTTCATGCAGAGTTGGCAGTTTTAGATATAGGATCATTCTGATTGAGCGCCTCCGTGATTGGTATTAGGTGTTTATTGGATAAGTATATACAGGGGGAACGGGGGTTCTAATGCTCCTCCGCTTAATTTATATAAATGGGTTTTTCATGCAGAATTATCAGATTTCGTTCAAATCTCTGAATAGTTTTGGAAGTTTAATGGTTAAGTATAAAAGAGGGCGATAACTCCTCTTAAATTATATCAATGGGCTTTTATTAAGAACTTTCCAATTTTCTCTGAATTTTGTATATAGATTTTTCATATGATAAAGTATGTCACTGATTAGTTTAGGGGGTTCAATAATTAAGTATAAAAGGGGAAAGGGGAGCTATTTCCCCTCCTTTAAATTTTTTTTTTCGAACGGAATCAACCCTTGAAAATAGAAGGCTGTAATGTACAATTAGTATGCGTAGCCTGTGAGCTCAATGCCATCACTTTAACTGGGTAGTATTCTTTTTATTAATAAATATTTTTATCGATAGAAAGACAGCAATGAAATCAGTTTCTCATTTTACAAAAAGGAGAACTTCTAGTTATCCGGAAAAATTTCAAACTCTGTTATATTGAAAAAAGTTTAGTGCTGCCATCTGAAAAATTATTTTTTTCTGTGCTTTTCAATTTCAGTCCGCCATGATCTGTAAAATTTAACCCAAGTGGAATTGAACACTCCAAAATGGTATATAGATACAGTAGTATGAAGTAAATTTTTGACCGAGATATTTTTCATGAATTTGACTTCATTTAAATGTGGATCTAAAGTTTTTATTTTGAAGTTCCATATTATATGACAAAGTTCTATTTCTTCCATAAAATTTTTTATCAAAAGATTACTAATTATTTTATCTTTAGTTTCAAAATAAAGGCATAAGATGGCAGCAAGAAACAATTTCTCACCTTAGCTACATATTTTCAAGACAACACTTATAGTTGTAATTCGGGCCCAATTCCTAAATCAATATCAGTGTTGTACAAAATTGTTTACTTTTTAATAAAATTTTCACCAATAGAGAAACAGAATCACTTTCTCATTTTCAAGGAAAGGAGAATTTCTGATACCTCTAGGTTATCCCGCCGATCAAAAAACTATCACGAAACTACAAGATTTAATGGCATTAATGGTTGACGGAATATCACATTCAACGATATTAGACATGAAATACGTGTTTAAAACGTCATCAAGTGATTATTGTTTCAACTTTTTATTTGTCTTTTAATTAATTATTCTACTTAATATTATTTTTTTTTGTTCCTTAAAATAGAAGTTACGTCAATCTGTATAAATGGGCTATTAGTTTGGCGATTTGTATAATTTGGCGAAATCGGTCGACGGGATAACAGAGAAGTATCTAAATATGCATATGTATAGAACACTAACGCTTGGCTAACTCAAAAATTCCAAAAAGTGTCTGATGCTGCCACAACTAGAATTTTTTTTTAAGTTAATTAACTTTCCGTATTACATTCATAACTCTCCAAAAACAAAAAGAGTATTTCTTCCATTAAAAATGTTATCAAATAAATACTAAACATTTAATCTTCAATTTCAAAATAAAGGCACTGGATGGCAGCACCAAACAGTTTTAACAACAGATATATATTTTCAAGAGAAATATTTACACTTGTAATTCTGTTCTAAATTCCTAAATCAATATCATTATTATACAAAATTGGATGCTTAAAAAAAAAAAAAAAAAAAAAAAAAAAAAAAAAAAAAAAAAAATCGTCAATAGTTAAACAGAAATGAAATCAGATATCTCATTTTCCAGAAAGGAGAATTTCCAAACTCTGTTATAAAACAAGTAGGAAGTTGCACGTGAACGTAGCAAATGAGGTGCGTTCGTACGATAACGAAGTTTTAAAAATATTTAGATCTTGCTGATATAGTAGCGCTTGCTCCGGATACAGTATAGTAGTCGAAATCTTTACGTTTTTGCAAATATGCAGGAAGTAATTTTTATTACACCTCAGAAACGTATATCTTATTCATAAAATGTGAAATAGTTGAATATAATTAAAACACACCCCAAACATTGTTTCGACGTTATGTAGTGGGATACTTTTGTGTGGCCCTGTAATTTAATAATAAAAATTATTTGCATCACAGATTGTACGGAATGCATATTTTAGTATATATTTCATAGATTCATGCCAATTCTATTACGTTCGAATGAGTGTAACATCATTAAAATGCATTCGAAACTTTTTCCCCATTGACCGTAATGTAATGGAATACTTTTGGTTGTCCCTGTAAATGATCTATGCATCCGACTTTCATAACATTTGAAATGACTCGACAAAATTACGTAATAATTATATGTTTTAAATTCCAAGCGATTAAAGTGCATTTTAAACTTTTTTCCCCATTGACCGTAATGTAACGGAATCCTTTTGATTGTCTCTGTAACTGATCTATGCATTCGATTTTCATAAAATTTGAAATGACTCGACAAAATTATGTTATAATTATGTATTTTAAATTTCAAACGATTCGGTTGGGTAGTTTTTGCGTTGTTATATGCGGACAGACAGACGGACAGACGGACGGACTGAGCGACAACAATAGGTGCTACGTATTTACATAATTACGAACGCACCTAAAAAGGTACTACTTGGTTATCCCGTCGACCCATTTTGCCAAATTATACATGTTGATATAATTTTCTTTTTAAATAACGAAAAAACAAATAATTAATAGAATAGTAATAAAAATACAAATAAAAATTCTAAGTAAAAATCACTTCAAGACGTTTTAAACACATAATATCACAGTTAATGTCTTTCAATGTGATTTAAACAATCATCCATTATTGCCACTTAATCTCATAGTTTGACGATAATTTTTTGGTGGAAGGTACAACTTACAGACACATTTTGAATTCAATTAATATTTGCGAATCAAAATAAAATAGCAAATCATAAATGAAATCAATATCTCATTTCCCTGAAAGAAAAATTTCTACTTATCAAAAAATTTTAAATTTATTTTAAAAATGTTTGGTGTTGCCATCTACAGGTTTATTTTGAAGTTATTTAATTTTTCTTGTACTTTTCGAATTTCCATCGGAAATCTCTATAAATAAAAGGAATTCCGAGGATAATTAATTAATTGAGGCACAAGGGAAAGCAAATCTTGGCAATGCGCCAACTCGGTCCAGAGGAAGCAAATCTTGGCAATGCGCCAACTCGGTCCAGAGGAATATCATTAAGAAATATAAAACAGATAATGTATTTATCACAAAAAATCGTCTGCTAAGAAAATATCAACACTTTAACGCAATCGTTGGATACATGTTCCCTCCCGTGTTTCTCATTGCTCATTTTAAGTATTTTTAGAGTTTAATATTAGTTGTTGTTTTTAAAACTGATTTTTCACAAAGTCAGCTGCGACGTATTTCAGACAATGCATTTCTGCATGCTTCCAGTTATTGATAAAATCATACAAATTTCAAGTTCGTTTAATATTGCTAATACGGACCCGGGCAACGCCGGGCGGGTCAGCTAGTGTTCTATAAAAATTAACCGTCGCAAGACAATGGGATTGAACATCCCAAAAGAGTATAAGCGCGACGTATATATTTCTCACAGATATTTTTTTTTATGAATTTGACGTCACTTAAGTGTGGATATAAAGTTTTTTAATAACTATATACTATTTTCTATATATTTCTTATAACAATAGTTGTAATTGCGCTAAAATTCCTAAACCAACGTCAGTGCTATACAAAATTGGTTGCTTTTTAATAAAAATTTGGAACAGATGTAGTATTCGCCCGGAGTCCGTTATCTTGTTTCTTTCTTGGTTACTTATGACCGCTTTATACTTATGTTTATTTATTTATTTATTTATTTTTAACAATTGAGGAATTAAACAAACAACAATAAATTTTTTAACTGAAAATGCAGCGCTCCAAGCATTATTTGTAAAAAAAAAAAAAAAAAAAAGGGGGGGTGGTGGTGGGGGGGGGGGGGTGGGAGAGGCGGAATTCATAATTAGCAAACGTTAAATGCATAAAATTTAAATAAGTTAAACAAAACAAATATTCGTTTTAAGATATATATATATATATATATTCCGAAATTACAGTCAAAAATGTTTCAGAGCTTATGCATTTAAGAAAACAACAACAACAACAAAAACAAAAAAAAAATGAATAAATCCAAATACAGAAATTTAAAATCTGCAAAAAAGTGACCGCCATCTCCGGACGAATACTATATGTTAGCCATTGATTTTGAACAAAAGAAAAAAGAAATTAAATCAGTATCGCATTTTCCAGAAATGGGGATTTCCAATTATCATGAAAAATTCTAAGCACTCTTATATAAAAAAATGTTTGGTGCTGCCATCTACAGATTTAGTTTGAAGTTATTTAATTTTCCCCTTAATTTTCAGTTTTTTGTCAGCTACCGTCTGTAAAAATGAACCTCTGCCAGACAATGAAAATGAACACTCTAAAATAGTATTAGAGCGACGTACATCTCTAACACAGGGCCGTAGCTAGAAGTGAACAATAGGGGGGGGGGCTCAAGAGAATGTAAGGGGGGCTCAAATTTTTTTTCTCTTGCACTGCCGCAGAAGGATAAAGTAATGCATATTCATATTGTAAGTACTATGTTTCTTAATAAAAAGTGTTCTAATAACTTATTTTATACTAAGAAATTTATAGGATGATGAAAATTTTGAGTTTATAGCTGATCAAAATTAAACATCATGCTAGCTTCCTATGTAGAAAAAAGATGTGGGAGTGCTGAAACGCTTATTTTAGATACAATTTAGTAATCCTGCAAAATTGTGAAAGGTTCTCAAAACTAAGAGGAATCTAGCAAAAGAACATCTAATTAAAAAACGGCTACCTTTTCAAGGCACCGCTGTAACATGAGCGAAACTTCAATCCATGTCACCTCTTACAATTATGACATTTCTCCCTAATCTCTAAATTATACTTTTTGACCGTGCTTTGCTTCGAAATTCATCTTTTTATGTTCATTTCTTAATATTTAGTTGGAGGTTACGCGCAATGGACCCACATTGTGTTGGCACTCCGTAAGCACCGCGATGTCATGTCATGTCATGTCAAAACTAAGTTAGATTTTTAAACAGAATTTCATTTGAATTTTCGGAACAGAAATTCATTGAGTGACCTTGAAATCTTTTCCGGGGGGGGGTCTCAAAATATTTTAGGGGGGACTGAGCCGCCCATAGCGCCCCCTTAGCTACGGCCCTGCTCTAACAGAGATGTTTTTTATGAATTTGCCGTCACTTAACCCTTGACACTTAACCAATGAGCGATATGTATACGTGCCGCTAAAAGGCTTAAGAATCCTTGTTTATCCCCTCTAGTAAAATTTTACTGTAAAATTTGCTTTATTCAGTTGCAGCATTTCCTCGATTTAATAAGAGGTGAATTCCATGAAAATGCGACATGGACATCATTTGTTTAATTTGAACTAAATTAGAATTTTTTTGTTCCAATTGATAGAAAATAAGTCAAATTTCATGAAAATAACAAGATATAATAAGATAATTGTAAAAATAAATTTTTATAGTTAATTATTATCAAGATTAACTTTGAAATAAAAAATCTGCTATTTTTACCTCTAGTTTAATGTCCCTTGAAGCATTTAAATATCACATAGATTTTTGAAACAAATATATCTTTTAAAAAAATGGCTAACAGTATGTTTAAAAACACCAAAATTTTCACCTGAAACATTTTAACTATTTTGCTATTGCCCCAAACTTTATATTAGTCTTCATGTCATGTCTGTCACAGAAAATGGCGATTTTTTTATTTTCAAGAAAATCTACTTGATAAAAATTATTAACACTTTATTTTCTCTTTTTATATGTCAAAAGGAACAGTTCACAAAAAAATTGAAAGATAAATTTAAAATTTGAGTGAAATATAAAGCATTACATTTTGTCATGTCTGTCACGCTAGTCATGTCTGTCACAATTAGTTTTTCAAGCAACTCTTTCCTAGAAAGTTATTTTTGTAATTTTTTAACTTAGTGTTGATGCCAATAATATTTCTTTACAACTCAACTCAACAAAATGCTTAAATTTAGAATGCATGTAATAGTTACCAGATAATTATGTTGATACCAATTTCTTTGTTTCAGATATATTATCTGTCACAATTATTTTTTCAAACAGTTTTGCTTTAATCTTGTGATTTCAAAGTTATTATTATTTAACTTGGAATTGATGGCTATGGTATTTCTTGATGTGAAACGTACACAATCTAAAGTTTTCTACTATTTAAAAGAAAATCTGCCAAATAGAAAATTTCTGGTACAAACTCATTTCAGTGAAAACTATTTGCATATTTATTAGAACGAGATTAAATCTGCTCATTGGCAGAATATTTCTTCTGCTATATATACACTTCTGCTATATATATACTATATTACAATTGTATATTATTGTTATAGTGACTCAGTCACTGTTTCTTCAGAGCCATATATAGTGATACCTCATTATGACAATTATGCTGTTATAATGTTTACCAATTTGATCATTGAAAAAAAATCATGATAAATAAATCAAAGTTAAAAGTCAAAGAGGTTGAATTCTAATCTGATGGAGCATCTCTACACTTCAAACAAAATGTATGATATTTTCAATAACACAAAACAAATTCCCAACAGTCTGGCATTTTTCAGTGACATCACATGGAAAAGGATGTATTGATGAGACTATTAAGAATCAGTTCCCTGATGCTACTCAAGCTAGAAGTATAAACCCTAGAGCATCATGTAAGTGTGCTGAAGCTGCGAGGAAAATTGGTCCTGGAATCTATTTCGTCATGAATCACAAGAAAAAAAATACAAAGAATGAAAGCAAAACTTGATCTGACATGGCAAGTAATCAAAACAATGCCAGAAACAAGAAAGTTTCATTGTTTCCGATCATGTGTACCTGGCATAATATTCTTTTCAATTTCAATACTGGTGCATGCACTGAAAATTACCTCTTGGAAAATGCAACAAAGCAATATAGCCAATGGGTGAATGTGTAATAATACAATAAGGTTTATTATGGAATAATAACACAAATCGCACAGACACAGCAACAACACAAAATAAAGTACTTAGTACCAACTAAAATTAAAAACATGTTTAAATTTGAACCTGAAGATCATGTTGTATGGTATGAGAAGAACCAAATATTAGCAAATGTTTCAACTCCAACACTAGTCACTTCCAAGGGATTTTATGAATTTTAAATATTTTTTATAATTTATTTTGAGATTCTTTTAACATAATATACCGTTATATCATATTTTAATCTCCAAGTTGTGATAAAAGTAAAGAAAATAATATTTAAGAAAAAAATACTTAAATTCATAGAAAATTGTACACGTGTCATGTCTGTCACGCTGATAAATATTTTCTAATATTTTTCTATTTACAAATTTTTCAATATTTTTCTTTCTGCTTCACATATCCAAGTCTCATTTTGTTTCCTAAAAAATTCTGGTCTTGGTATGCATGCCAATTAAGAGCAAATGATAATAATATGTGTCTAGTCAAAATCTATGTCTAAATTTTGTCATGTCTGTCACGGCAGATTTTAACCCTCAATTAAGTTTTTCCTTAAATTAAAATTTTAGTGTTTTTTTTATAGCATAAGGCCTATATTTACATCACCCCATGTAATTTTTTAACTCTCAATTAATATTTAGTACTTAAAGATGAACAAAAAAGTTCTCTCAGTCATGTCTGTCACAAAATGGAATTCACCAAGACACAAATTTCTGTTTTTAGATAGATTTCGTAAGAAATACTACCTATTGCAATCGCACCAGTTTATATATATATATATATATATATATATATATATAATATCAGTCTTATTTAAATATATTTTGTCCAGTGATATATGATGGCATGTCTACGTTTTCACTTGGTCAATACAGAAATGTATATAATGGATGTTATGAGTTGCTTGGATTAGTATTAAAGAGTACTGTAGGCTGGAGTCAGGTATGTCTTTTTTGCTTTATATCTATAATGAGATAAGAAATAAATTGCATGCCATGATTAAATATTTGAAGATTACAACGGTTTGTTGATGTGAAGGGATTTTCTTAAGTGGTTTAATGTCTGTTGGTTGGTTATTATGAAGTTGTTTGGATTAAAAAGTATGACTATATTTTAATTTATTTGGCTGATAATTTAATAAAGTTCAGTTTCGAATTTATTTTTATAGTTTTGATATTTAATGGTAGTTTATTCTGGTGTATATTGGTTTTGAGAAGTTTATGTATTTTTCAATATTTTATGGCTTTAGCTGAGTGTTTTGGTTTTTAAGTACATTGTTTTATTAATATTCAATTATAAAAAAAAATTGCACATTAATATGAATAGTAAAAAATACAATATTAACGGTACCGGCAAGATATGGAATTATAAATTCCGTAGTGCTCGGTCGGCTCCAGAATCCATGGTGGGGAGCGGATCGTTAGAAAGTGACCATGGTGGAAAAGAGTTTACAGAGTTTAGAGTTATGAGGAGTATGGCTAATTTTGGCGATTGTGTTAAAAGTGGCATAGATTGGAAATATGTTGGATTACAGAATGATTGTGGTTCGACAAAAGTTAGTTGTGCTTATGGAAATACGGAAATTATAAGATATCGGACTAGATATCTTTATAATAATTCAATGAATAGCCTTCGGCAATTTAAACATAGTTATAGTGAAAAAAATTACAAAAATAGTAATAACACTGAGAAAAGATATAAAACAAGATGGTTTTATAGAAGGGACTTTAAAAAAAGTCAATTAGAAAATGGTATACAGTTAGTTAAATGTAGTGACAAACGTTGTAAAGTTTGTACTTGTGCAGAGATAAAACATAAAGATGAGAGGACAGAGGGACAATGTCTTAAATTTTGTAAAGTTTATAATTGTGTTTATAGATTAAGATGTAACGTTTGTAATCAATTATATATAGGACAGACATCTACTCCTTTAAACAGAAGGTTCAATAATCATAAATCGGACATTAGAAAACTTATCATCAAAAGTGAGGATCAAGAAATAGAAATAAAACATTTTTCAGAGCATGGTATTGAAAATATACGGATATCTATCATGTATATTATTCCAAATGAAATGGAAAGAAAATTGTGTGAGAATGAAATGATGAAAAATTACGGTACGGTATATCCATACGGGTTGAATGTTAAGTTTAATAATAGTAATGTAGTTAAAAATTTAAAACTGAAAATATAGACGATTCTATTTATGCAAAAATAAATCATGATTTGAGGAATGAAATATTGAATGATAATTGTAAAAGTTCTTTTAATGTAATTACTTGGAATAATAAAAATATTAATAATTGTAAAGATATACTGAACGCAATAATTAATTATAATGGTTTAAGAAGAATCAATGTACTTAAGTGTTTAGTTTTTAACATTAAAAAGAAATTAATTCCCGAAACACTAAGGACATTGCATGACAGAGTAGGATGTGGTAACATAGATTTAGCTTTAGATTTATTGCGGTATATAATTAAAAAACAGAATTTGCAATTTTACTGTAATTTAAACAATAGCAATAACCCTTTCAGGGGCAGAAGAATTCCGCACGTAAAATGATGAAATAATTCATTGACACCAGAATATTCAACCAAACTTCTGAGAAAATATAATCTTGCTATTTTGAACTTTCATTGAAAAATCAAAATTTTATTAAAATATTCTTGGTGCCAGTTGTCAATTTTGGAATTAAAATTAGGTGGCTAGAGCCTCTAGCCACCGCCCTTGAAAGGGATAAAGGTTCAGTAGATAAGATATATTTTGTGTTGGATTATGTTGAAAATAGTCAAAATAAACTAAACTAAAATAAAGAATCAAAATATTTTATCAAGTAAATTATATTAAATTTAAGATATATATAGACAAGCATTATTCAGATCTTACACACAAACAAAAATATACATTTGTCTTTTTTCAATTGACCTACAATATATAATTTACGTCAAAAAACTTATTTTTAGTATAAAAAGGGGCTATATATATTATTTATGGTAGGATGAACAGTAAGAGGAGACCATTGATGCATTTTCAATACTTCAGGAAAACAAACAGTGAATGAAGATTTGTGTAACTTAAAATAAATTAAAAATGAGAAATAACATGTGTGTTTCAAAAGAAAATGATGAAGAATGTTATCTTTTTGAATATACAGTTAGGCCTAATAGCATAAATAAAACAATTCTTCAGCCAAAATTATTTAACTTAATAGAATACACAAATAACATTCATGAGAAATAATTAAAAAATACTTAGGTTAATTATAAGAACTTTTCAATACAATAAACACAACATATTTAAATTACCAGTTCAAAATTTTTGTTTATAACATGAAAAACAAATATGGCTTCCTTTAGTTGTTAACTGCAGCTGTGGAAATATATTTAAAATAACTATAGTAAAATCTATTAATGCTTAAATAAAAACAATTCTTAATCCAAAAATATGTATAACTGAATAGAATACACAAATAATATTAATGAGAAATAAAAATATTTATCTTGATCATAAGGGTTTTTTAATACAATACATACAAGATATAATTTCCATTTCTAAATTTTTCTTTACACTAAGAAAACAAATATGGCTTCCTTTAATTTATTTGTTTGTTAAAACTTCAGCTATGAAAATCTATTTAAAATAACTATAGTAAGATTCTTGAGGTACAGAGGAATAAATATCAAAACAATTATTAAAATACTTTTGAATACTTATATATTTTTATAGAATACAATGTACTTTTAAATTTAAACTATTTAACAGCTTTGAAGCAGCATTTTCATTTAGCACACTAATGCCTACATTTTTAAAACAGAAATAATTAAATACTTGAAAACATAGAAACATTTTAAAATTACTTAATTATAAAATAATTGACCATCCTTAAAATGTCAAAAGATAATCTTTTTAAAATATATGTAAAGCACTGATTCAAAGACAGACAACAAGTAGGTGGCCATCTTGAAAAACACCAAAAATTCAGATAAACAACAATGCCTGAGATTAGATAATCCAACAATAATGAAAAATGATTTTTTACCAAAACAAAATAGAATGTTAAAATTCAACCTTAACATAATTAACTTGAACAGAACATATTAGATTATGCATTTCAAAATTAATTCACATTCTGGGATTAAATTTCATCATTTTAGAAATTGTAAATACATAATTACAGCAATATTAAATGCATAAATAGTTAAAGCAATGTACTCAAATTAGAAGATTAAGGAGTAAAAGTTTAAATAAGATGTGTGCGCATACATTCATAGGTTATTTTCTATATTTAACAATAAAATTGAGTACTTACCACAAAGTTTAAAATGTAAACAGACATATGAAACAATATTTAGTTGGACCTGATCTACTTAAAAGTACAGTACAACTTAAGTTTGCATCATCCTCAAAAAAGCTTACTGTGGAATGGTCAACAAGGACATCCGTACGATGACCTAAGAGCTAGTTTAAAGATATTTAAAAGCCAAAAAAAAAAAAAAAAGCAGAAATAGAAAAGCAATGCTATACCTTTTGAAATATTCAAACATTATAATGTATTTTCAATTTCATACTTTTTATATAATACTTTTAAATAACTGGATAATTCAATTAATGTTATCTTAAATTGAATAAACAATCCTATATTTAAGTTTGTATATCTGTTTTCTTTCTTGTACCTGTTTATGTATATTTGTAAAATATGTAAATATAGCAAAACCAGGGATAATTCCCCGAATGAGCGGCCAGACATTACGTCAGGCGCTACCCGCTCTAGGAATTCTCCAGGCGCTTGCCTCTATTTACAATTTAAATTTATTTTTTATATTTAGATAGTGTGTGATTGTCAAATTGCCATCTAAACTGCTTTTACAAGAATTGCACAAAAAATTTTTTCTTGTAGTCTCAATATTTAAATAAGATTTTTTTTACTCTAGAGATGCGTATTGATGGATTATATGCCTTTCTGGAGCTGGAAGTTGCCAGAGTACGGGATCTAGAAGTGGCTGGTGCTGTTAAACGGATTGGATTGGTTCGAAAATATGTCCTAGCTTTTTTTTCCCATAACCTTCGAATCATGAACAAAGGCTGTAGGAGAAGTACTGGTATCAAAGAGAATGAATCTTCTCAAACATTTGTGATGCAGGCTCTGTGCAGCTTATGGTTCTCTCAAAATCCTGAAAAATAAAAAATAAAGGGCGATTCTTTAAGAAACAAGTCATGGATGGTTTTAGAAAAAAAAAAAAAAAAAAAAAAAAAAAAAAAAAAAAACCTCAGAAATTTATTAAATTTTGGAAATTTGTAGCAAAAAGTACAGATTTTTAATTTATAAACAATTTTTTTTACACTTATGGTTTTAAATAATTTCAGAAAGACAAATGGGTATCCAGAATAGTACAGTGATAAAGATCCATATCAAAAGTTTATGATCATGAATACTACATATATCATATGCTAAATTTCTATTTGTTTGGTTTAAATATTGTTTAAAGATCAGAAAAAGCAAAAACATGTGGATAAACAAAAATCTTGATAGAAATTTAGATTCGAGTAAACATACATTAACGATAAATTTAATTTGGCGTAAACAAATTTGCGTAATAATAGCGTAAGAAATTATTGAGAAAAGATTTATACTGAAGTCAGAAAAATGTATAAAACTACTGTACAACGTTGTTTGATTGTTGACTCAGAACAGCGCCACATTTCACTATTTCGTTTGAGTAGCGAATACATGTTCACTAAAACAATAATTCGTAACATCAACAAAAACCTCAAAAATTATATCTCAAAGCGACAATTTATAAAACTACACATGCTTCTATTTAGATTAAGCCTAAATTCCATCAATTATCACGAAACTTTAATAAAATATATATTTATTAAAAAAAAAATAAAAATAGCATCATTACATACCAACTAGAAATCTCTTGGATTATAAAACAGCCAGTTTTTTACCAATTGTCGATAATACTTCCTAATTTCAATCTAATCAATTTAATAACTTCTTGGTAATTCACATTTACAAAACCTCAAACTTTGGATTTGGACATGGACATAGAAACCTACGCATGCGCAATCTAATTTTACAAATCCTCTAGCTTTGGACAGCAATCGCTGAACGCGCATGCTCGCATTGATCTCTTCTCGCCAAATTATTTGGCTACTTTTTCCCTTCGCCAAGGTTGTCCAAAGCTAGAGGGTTTGTAAATTAGCAACCAGTCCTACTTTCTTTTAGCAAAAAATACAAACATATCTGCTTTGTTTGATCGTCTTTCTGCTATACAGAAATCAGCAAAAGCTTATCATAAATTCAATTAATCTTCCCAGAAATATCCTGCTGAACGCCCCTTTTTCAATAAATTCCAATTAATCTTTCCAGAAATAACCAGCTGAACGCCCCTTTTTCTCTGCCACTCCCACATTTTTCATTTATTCGGTATCTTCCTAATTATACGTGAAATGCACATCTACATTTCCTCCGCTTTTCCCAAAATCCCCAACCCCAATATAATATCAAATCAAGACTTTTGTTTTTTGCTTAAAAGCCCAGTGCGTATTCGAAGAGTCGAAATCTGACACCGAGTCGAAAGAGTGGTTTTCAAGGAGTCGAAGAGTCGACCACCCAATCTTCAACTCTTGACTCCCCAAGTCCGACACTCTGTTAAACTGCTCCAACCACTCTTTGAGTGAGTGAGTTGACTTTTCGCCTCTTCGACTCCGAATCCCAAACTGAGTTGAAATGAAAGTTCCACTCTTTTGTGTCGACTCCGTTAGCTAGATAGGTGTCGATAGTTCAATTCACTTGGAAGGAGTCGAGATTTAGAGTCGACTCTTCGACTCCTTGGCCAACTCTACACGAAAGAATTCATGATAGACATAGCCTTTGAAGAGTGTCAGGATGACTTGTTTCAAGACTTTGTAAATGTCGAAAGCGAAAGATTTCTTCCTGCGCTTCTTCCTCTTTTTATTGTCACTAGCTCGTACAGATTTCTGAGCCTTATCGGCTTTTTTAACAGCTTTACCAGAAGCTTGGGGAGGCATGATGCAGTACTGAACGTGTCAATGATGGGAGATTCCCGATCCTGGCGGGGATACAACGAGGCAAGTTCTCCTCAGCCAATAGGAGGCCGGTGTCGGATAGATAGTAGACAGGGTGTCCGAAAGCGGTCAAATAACTCGAGAAATGCGTATCAGATTGACAAACGAAAAAAATACGTGTTAGATTTTTTCTTTCATAAAAAACTACTTTGTGATTCCAAATTTGTCCGCCGCAATTGACCCCCTAGTTTATCAAGAGAGTCCAACTTTAAAATCTTCAATGATGACCCCTACATTTTATTGCAGATTCGGAATCTATGGACAAAATATGCAACTTTTGTATGTAATTTTTTTTTTTTTTTAATCCACTTTGATCATGATATAATTGATAAATTTTGACAGAAACATATTTTGGTTTTGTCCAACCATGTTTTGCCTTCTCGAAATCTAACTAGCCAGAACTTTTGACGTCAAATTCGACTCTTTTGCAGGATTAGTGTTTCTCGAAAACCGTCAGTTGTGATTGTTTCGGGTGTCCTTTGTGTTTTTATCTGTTTAATGTGTAAATATAAACCTCTCGTCTTGAACAGAAAAAGGTTAATTTTCATAAACATATACTGGACAATTGCACCATAAGATTTAACTACTAAGAAAGTATTTATTAAAAATACAACAAATTGCTCAATGGTGCACAAAACAAGAACTTTAATTTGAACTTGTACAGTTAAAATAAAATAAAAACATCAACGTTTCGCGCCATCTTCTGCGGCCGTCTTCAGGAAAATATGATAATGAAAGGACTAAAAATTTGCTTCCTGATCGAGAGATATTTCTAATAAATTAAAATCGAAATAAATTAAAAGTTTAAAAATATTGCCACTTACACGTGAGTAAAAATTAAAATATTGCAACGAGATAAAAAATTTAAGATTTTATACATATTATTTTATTTTTATTTTATGGCATAACATCATATTACATATTATTTTATTTTTATTTTATGGCATAACATCATAAAATCATAAATTTTTATCAAAAGTTGCAATACATCAGCATTTGGAATTCGGATCCAAATGCTGATGTATTGCAACTTTTTATTAATTATTAATGAAGTGGGTTAAGGTATATTTCTCCGTTGGACAATTCTTTGCATTTGAAATAATAAAATGTAAACAATTCATCATTTCTTTATTTTCGTGTCAAATTCCATAACTAAATTGACGTGCTCAAAATTAAATTGTCGCAAGTTAGATCTGTACATGAATAAGTAAAATGTGAATTTAACAGATAAAAAATCGAACTTCGCTCTTACATGCTAAAAACAATTAAAATAAGTAAAATAAATGGAATAAAAAAAACTTTCTATGAACAGTGAAATCTTTCATATTTATCCATTAGCTAAAACGAAAATACAAATAATAATAATAAATAAATAAAAATTAGTGTAATTGATGTGTTACTAAAGAAAATATATTAAATATAGATAACCTAATTGAAATTTCAATTAATAAAAATTTTCCCCAACTTTATCTTTTCGCGGATATAGAAGGAAACGGCTTACTTTGAATTTTATGTTTTAAAATTTATGTTTTATATATTGATAAATGAAAAGTAATGCAAAGATATTATCCAACTATTGAAAACATTATAAATATTGCCATAAATATTATGAAAGCTTGTTTCAGTTGTTGTTTTAAATGATTTTTTTTTTTTTTTTTTTTTTTTTTTTTTTTTTTTTTTAAGTTTGGAAACAATTTATAATTTATCAGGGCATTTCTTTTTTTTAGCTTAGTTTATTCTTTTATTTTATTTCATTTTATTTTAACTATGCTAGTGTGACACGCCTTTTGAAATCTTATTGAAGCATTACTTTTGAATCTGGAGCGGAGTTATACAGAATCTTCCTACAATAATTATAAAGAGGCAGATTTTTATCTTATTATGCTTTACGAGTTATTACATTTATGAACCTATATTTATTTAGGTTTGGTTTGGTTTATTTTGTGTCGGCCGATTATCTACTCTAGGGATATAGGCCCAGGGGGAGTGCCCTTCGTGGGGGTCTTTCTAAGGGAACCTAACCCGTATTTACGCAAGGTTCGAAGAAAACCACGAAAACTCCGAACGGTTAGGCCGACGGCCGCGATTGGGTTCGAACCCATCACCTGCCGTCTACCAGTTGAGAGGTCAGAACCTCTCGGCCACTGGTGGGGCCTATATTTATTTAGGTATATTATATTTATGTTGATTTTTCTGAGGTGCGTGAAGTACCTATGAGTGCAATAATTTTTCATGTGGTCTAGAATTAATTTTTTGACTTACATATAAAACGCCGAGAAAGTTTATTTATACTGAAAGAATTTGCAAATGGAATTTGATAACGATGTACATAACGAAATTATTGCGCTGGACCTGATGAAATAGACAACACAGTCCGCTATTGGAGAAATTTAAGAATTATCCGTATTATTTCGAAAACTTTGAGAGAAAGGGACGGAAAAAAATTACAGAGGATAGGGAATTGACGTTGATAATTTTCAGTTTAGTCTGAAATGAGGCCTGACCGATAAAATGAAATTTAATTGAATTTCAAAAATGTATACATAAATTTAATAGGTCATCATGTTGTTAAAAAATCCGAGTCGAATAATATATCGAAGATGCACCATCTAAAAAAAAACGTGTGGCACTCGGGGACTGCCGCGGTAAAGCTATTGCAAAGCATTTTTTTATTAACTTATGCAATTATAATTATTTATTTTTTTATTATTTATGCAGTTTTTTTTGTCTTTGATATTAATTCAAGTTACACATTTTGAGCGTGATGACCGATAAAAAAAATTTTCTTTTTAATTGAACTAATGAGAATTAGTTCAATAAAAGAAAAATCGTTTAAAATATTTTTATTATCTTACAATACATGTAGGTTAATCAGGAATTTTTATCATTGAAACTATACATTTATGGTAGCTGAAATAAAAAACATAAGTTTGAGACTTGATATTCTCAAAATATCTGAAAAATACCGCGTCAATGTCTGCCGAAGTCTACCGAAGGATATCGTGCCGAAGTCTGCCAAACTGAAGCGACGTTAGTCGGAGTGTTAGGTTTTTTTTCTCGTTACGGAATTTCTAGATACTTTCGCCGCGCTCAAAGCCCACGATAAAAGCTATGCAATACCTTAATAAATTACCAAACAAAATTTGGCCGCTCTACGAAAATTAGATCGCGAGTTATAAGCATTTTAAATTTTTCGATCCTCACCATGGGGTATCTCCTGTCACAAAAAATTAACACTGCCTCATAATAAATTACCAAACAAAATATGGCCGCGCTACGAAAATTGATCGCGAGTTATAAACATTTTAAAATTTTCGACCCTCACCGTGGGGGGTCTCCTGTCACCAAAAATTAACACTCTCTCATAAGAAATTACCAAACAAAATTTGGCCGCGCTACGAAAATTAGATCGCGAGTTATAAGCATTTTAAATTTTTAGACCCTCAACGTGGAGGGGTCACCAGTCATCAAAAGTAACACTGTCTCATAATAAATTTCCAAACAAAATTTGGCCGCGCTACGAAAATTAGATCGCGAGTTATAAGCCTTTTAAATTTTTCGACCCTCACCGTGGGGGTCTCCTGTCACCAAAAGTAACACTGTCTCATAATAAATTTCCAAACAAAATTTGGCCGCGCTGCGAAAATTAGATCGCGAGTTATAAGCCTTTTAAATTTTTCGACCCTCGCCGTGGGGGGTCTCCTGTCACCAAAAGTAACACTGTCTCATAGTAAATTACGAAACAAAATTTGGACGCACTACGAACAGTAGATCGCGAGTTATAAGCATTTTAAATTTTTCGACTCTCAACGTGGGGGATTTCCTGTCACCAAAAATTATCACTGTCTCATAATAAATTACCAAACAAATTTTGGCCGCGCTGCGAAAATTAGATCGCGAATTATTAGCATTTTAAATTTTTCGACCCTCACCATGGGGGGGAGGGGGTCTCCTGTCACCAAAAATTTACACGGTCTCATAATAAATTACCAAGCAAAATATGGCCGCGCTACGAAAATTGATTGCGAGTTATAAACATTTTAAAATTTTCGACCCTCACCGTGGGGTGTCTCCTGTCACCAAAAATTAACACTCTCTCATAATAAATTACCAAAAAAATTTTGGCTGCGCTACGAAAATTAAATCGCGAGTTATAAGCATTTTAAATTTTTCGACCCTCACCGTGGGGGGTCTCCTGTCACCAAAAGTAACACTGTCTCATAATAAATTTCCAAACAAAATTTGGCCGCGCTGCGAAAATTAGATCGCGAGTTATAAGCCTTTTAATTTTTTCGACCCTCACCGTGGGGGGGTCTCCTGTCACCAAAAGTAACACTATCTCATAGTAAATTTCCAAACAAAATTTGGCCGCACTAAAAAATTAGATCGCGAGTTATAAGCATTTTAAATTTTTCGACCCTCACCGTGGGGGTCTCCTGTCACCAAAAATTAACACTGTCTCATAATAAATTATCAAACAAAATTTGGCCGCGCTACGAAAATTAGACCGCGAGTTATAAGATTTGAAATTTTTCGATCCTCACCATTGGGCGGGTCTCCAATCACCAAAAGTTACATTATCCTACCTTGTTTTATCTTAAGACGATTCTTTTCTATATACATTCTATCAGGAATTTTTATTATTGAAACTATAGATTTATAGTAACTGAAATAAGAAATATAAGTTTGAGACTTGATGTCCTCTAAATATCTGAAAAATACCGCGTCAATGTCTGCCGAAGTCTACCGAATGATATCATGCCGAAATCTGCCGAGCTGAAACGACGTTAGCCGAGTGTTAGGTTTTTTCGTTACGGATGTGTTAGAATATTTCTCGTTACGGAATTTTTGGATTCGGTCGCCGCGCTCAAAGCCCGCGATAAAAGCTATGCAATAGCTTAAAAAAAATCTAACATAAGTAAGCAAGATAAAAATAAATAAATAAATAAATAAATAAACTATAATAAGTATGATCAATATATCACTTATTGGCATCATTAGATAAACACTTACTCTTATACTAAAGGTCTTAATATTGTCTTTATCTAAACTAAGAAGACTAAAATAATTTTAAAAAAAATTATAAACGATTTAAGTTAAAATTTACACCAGAAATATTTGTTAGTGATATATTAACGTTAAATTAATACGGTTTGCCCACTGTGGTTCGTTGACATTCTTTTTTTAAATTTAACAAACCGGCAACTGGTATTATTATCTTGCCAGTCCAGTACCATGATGAAATAATTCGTAGGTTTACTATTCCGTAGGGTTGGGCATTTCGATTCATCTTGAGGAGTCGACTCTGACTCGATTCACTTGGTTAATGAGTCGAGATAGTGAGTCGACTCCCGACTCACTTACGATTAGTTGGTTGGTTGTAAAAATGATGCAATTTTATGTCTTCTATCACGTATATCGCACAAAAGAGAATTTTTAAATGTATGCTCGAATTATTTTGCTTTAGTTTTTAGATAAAAGATATATTTTTGTGTTAAGAGCCGAAATTTTCCGTCCTGTACCGGCCCAGAACGTATAAAAAATAATGACCTGGTTGGTAAAAACATTAATGTTCGGCCAACTTGCTTCGTACAAAACAGTTATTAACCCAAGAAGAAAAAAATTAAAATCTTCTTCTTAGCCTGATCCGGCATAGTTAAATTTGTAAAAAACATGGATTTTTCCGTTTAAGAAGTTCTAATCAAAAATTGATATTTTAGATTTTTTTTTATGTTTATAATATTTATTTTTAAAGAAGAACCCTATGCTATGATATTCATTTTTTAATTAATGTTAATTTGTATGTAAATGTTTCATTTGATATTAATATTGTTAATCCACATATTATGTGCTACTCTACGCATTAGAGGCTTAAAAATCTGAAAAATGCTACAAAGTAAAATCCTCCAAGACGGAATAACATTAAATAAAAATTCGCTATAGACGTGTTACCTTCCGATCGCTACGAGGGAAAAAAGGTTAGACCCGAGCCAGTCTTTTAGTAAAAAGTAAGTCTCGAGCTCGGCTTGGGAGAATGCAATGACCAGGCCCAATCCGAGGCTTGTAAAATAAAGTAAGGCCCGGCCTTACAAATAAGGCCCGGCCTTGTAAAAAAAATAGGCCGGAGCTTCGAGCCAGGATCCGGCAATCACAGCGTTTAAAATTATTAGACTGTTTTCTTTCCTTTTTTTTTCTTTCTTTTTTTGAGGGGGCGGGGGGGGGGGTCTTTACATAAAATTTAAAACGGATACTTTAAGTTCATTATGTTTTTATATCTATAAATTATTAGTTATTCACAAATATCCCCCCCCCCAAAAAAGAGAAATATTAGTGAAATTAGAGAATATTAGAGAAATTAAACAAATTAAGTTAATTGATTTTTTTAATTTTTTTCTAATATGTGTGCGTTTACATATATGTCGTGTTGGTTATGTTGGAAATATATCGTATCATCGAATTAAAAAGAAATTAATTACTTTACGTTTAGATTCTGTAGAAAATATAATGCAAAAAATATATCTTCCCCCTCCCCGGTCTAGTCTATTTCTGAATTTATTAAAACTAAAATTATGAAAAAAAGGGGACAACAGTAGTTTATTCGAATTTTGCTGGAAAATAATAGCGATTATCCTGAGTCTCATTGTTTTGTAGAAAATTGCATTTTTCGTTTCACATAAGCTTTATATTGCAGGGCTCAATGTCAGCATGTTTTAATGTACAATTATAAAATTTATAGCCTGACTATTGAGGGGATTTCGAATCAAATAACGTTTTCCATTTGTTTAATAAATGAACTGCTAATCAAACTAAATACGAAAAAGAAAAAACGGAGCTGTTGTAGTGTTTTTGAAGAGGTGAAGAGATATTAGAAAATTTAAGATTCAATTCAAAAGAAAAAAAAAAATCAGCATTGACATAATTTCTCATACATTTTTATTTAGAACTTCAAAAATTGACAGGCAGCTATAGAGGAGATGAAAAATCAAACAGCATTTCCATTTTTTAATAAATACATTACATATGAAGAAAAAATGTATTCTTGTCATGAAACGACAGTTTTTTCTCTTTTCCCTTGCAATATAAACTTCAATTTTAAGAGTAATTTTCTAATGTATTTTGCCAAAAATTGGAAAGCGCCAATCAATTACATAATTTCTGAATAAGAAAACTTTTCAATTTTACGAGTTTTTTTTCCAACTAAAAATGAATTCAGAAATGTGTAAGAAAGTAGCTTTTTTGAATTTAAGAACAGATTTAATAAATTCAGAGAAATATTTTCAGAAATCTACTTTATATTATACAGCTTTAAAAGTTACGCCATTTTAACCCTCTTTTTTTTCTTTTATTCCAAATTACATTATTTTTTTTAACGAATGTTGAAGAGTCTAAAAATCTAAGTAAACGATAACGTTGCTGTTGCTATTGTGTATTTTCTGTCTTGCGAATACATACTAAACTAAAATATTGCTCATGAATGTGCATAAAATATTCTTAAGAAAATTATGGTAAGAAAAATCGGATTTTTTTGTAGAAATTGAACCGGGCCGGGTAAGTTTATTACAATTTATTTATTTGTACGGTCGGGACCGGATAGACCTTTTTATTTTACATTAGCCTGGGGTAGCTTTTCGCTTGTACCGGGCCTGGTTGGACCTGCAAGCTCCTCTAAATAAATTATGAATGTTTGCAAGTTTTCTGTAATTTTGATAAATGTCATTTTACAAATCTATCAAAATGTTCAGTGTCTGGAACATAATTTACCCCTTATGCGATCATAAAAAAGCGGCGGGGAGACTAATTTTTTCCCTGATATTTACAGTTTTTATAAATGACTTCCTTTTGAAATTCTATTTATAACATCATGATAATATACTGAATAACTGCCAGGTTTTATGTTTTTATCCTACTACTATTTAAAAAATAATAATAATAAATTAAAAAAATGTATTTTAAAATCATCAGAAATTTAGGAAAACAAGCAAATTCTCTTCATAAAAAATAACTGTAAAAAATAAGCGTAAAATTTGGCAGCTATGACATTGTGATCTCCTCTCCTTCCGATTGACACCCAGAACTTACTTGCGCTACCAAACAAAAATAAATAAATAAATAAATAAATAAAATAAACAGGAAATATTATCCGAATCTGGTTTGAAAAAAGGAATATTTAAAAAAATCGACCATCTAAACTTTAAAAAATTATATGAAAATTATATCCATTTTTTACATTATCTGCAAACATTTATAATTTATTAAAAAAAATACATATTAAAAGAATATATTCGTAATCAAATGAAGGACAACACTTTATCTAAAATACATCAATCATAAAATAAACTCATAAAACCTTTTAGCAGTGGTGAATTCGGAAAGTGGCCCGGGGGTCAGGCATTCCCGCGGAACAATGAGATCCTTCCCCCTGAAATATCAGGCATTTTGTGTTTTAAATGATAAAAGAGTGCAGTCTTTACCCCACCCAAAAATCTTTATAACATCCACCTACACCCACAGAAATCTCCTCTTGAAAAAAATTTGTCTTAATTTAACACTGTTTTTTAAACAATTTGCTATTAAAGTAAAATTTTATTTCTCTCCCTTCAACTTTTTTTTTCTATATTGCATCAGATAAAGGCAGTTGAAAATATTTCCTTAACCAGTTCTACTTTCTTTTAGCAAAAGATACAAACATAATATCTGCTTTGTTTGATCGTTCGATCTTTCCTCAATACGGAAATCGGCACAAGCTTATTATAAATTCAATTAATCTTCTCAGAAATATCCTGCTGAACGCCCCTTTTTCCATAAATTCAATTAATCTTTCCAGAAATAACCAGCAGAACGCCCTTTTTTCTCTGCCCCTCCCACTCTTTTCATTCATTCGGTATCTTCCTAATTACACGTGAAATGCACATCTACACTGCCTCCGCTTTTCCAAAAATCCCCAACCGCAATATAAAGTCAAACCAAGACATTTGTTTTTTTGCTAAAAAGCCCAGGTCGGATTCGAAGAGTCGAAATCTGATACCGAGTCGAAAGAGTGGTTTTCAAGGAGTCGAAGAATCGAAGAGTCGACCAACCCAATCTTCAACTCTCGACTCTCCAAGTCCGATACTCTGTTAAACTGGTCCAACCACTCTTTGAGTCAATGAGTTGACTTTTCGACTCTTCGACTCCGAATCCCAAACTGAGTTGAAATGAAAGTTCGACTCATTTGAGTCGACTCCGTTAGCCAGATAGGAGTCGATAGTTCGATTCACTTGTAAGGAGTCGAGATTTAGAGTCGACTCCTCGACTCCTCGGCCAACTTTAATCCCCATGTCATCAGAATGTCATGCTTCAAAAAGAGTGAGCTTCTCATTTATTATATGTAACTGAATTGTATTCAAGTGTTAAGATCCCTCCAGAGTCACTGGAAAAGACCCGGATGATAAAGCTAAGTCTATAGAGGCGTTATTTTCGAAAATCTCGCTCAAATTTTAATATTTTTGTACGTTTTCTTTTTGCATAGAATAGCTAGTTTTTAATTTTTGATTTAGATTTCAGATTTTTTTTTAATTGCTTTATTTTTTGGAGCTGGTTAGAATCGGTTCAGAAAATAAAACTATCGTAATGTAAAATAAACATAACGAGAATGGAAAAATTAAAAACTAGATTTTGAACTAGCCATCCTCAGCTATTTTGTGAAAAAAAAAAATCATTCAAAAATATTAAAATTTGAGAGAGCTATTTCAAAATAACGCCTCCGTAGATTTAACATTATCATCTGAGTCATTTTCAGTCACTCGTGTTTGCTCTTAAGGGATGATCCGACTCGGATGCCACGCCCATACACATTAATTGTACTCTTACACGTTACACTTATTTATTCTATGCGACTGAATGTCAACTAATGTATGTTTCAATTCATGTGTTTCAGGAAACTGTGAAACTGTTCAAACAATTTAGAAATATCTCTGTTTTTTAGTTTCAGAAAACATTCTGCAGTAAAACCTCCATAACGGACACTCCCAAATAGCGGACACCTCTATTTAACGGACAGTTCTCAAATCCCCACTCCCAAAACTTAAATTTTTGTATGTTTAACCTCTGAATAACGGACATTCCCAATAGCGGACAGTAATTTTGGCAAAAAAAGAATGAAAAATTATTTTTTAACGAGGAAAATATAAAAATCCTTTAAATTTATCAAGGCAATGTGTCACAAATTTTGTGATCACAGATAAATGTAGGGATGAGCCGGAATAAATGCCCTCTCCCCCTACATTTATCTGTGATCGCGACACCTTCCTCCTCCCTCGGATGATTTGAGATTGTATGCTTTTAAGAAGCAGAAAAATACAGTAAACAGTTACACAATTGTTTTAAGAAAACAACTTGGAAATTGAACTATAACGAAGTTTTAAAATGTTAAGATATTGCTGATACAGTAGAGCATACTTTGGATACAGTATAGTGGTCGAAATCTTTGTGTTCCTGTAAATATGCAGAGAGTAATTTTTTATTATACTTCATTAACGTATATCTTATTCATAAAATGTGAAGTAGGTTAATAGAATTAAAACACGGCCCAAACAATGTTTCCCCGTATAACATTATTTAGTGGAATACATTTGTGTGGCCCTGTAATTTAATAATAAATATTCTTTGCATCACAGATTGTACAGAATGTATATTTTAGTGCGTACTTCATAGATTCATATCAATTCTATTATGTTCAAATGAATGTAACACCATTAAAATGCATTTGAAACTGTTATAGTCAAGAAGGCGTTAGGAGCTAACCTGTTATAACTAATTTAAAAGTACGTTTAACATTCATATGTAAGAACCAGTACATGCACGGAGTCGATCCCCTAAAGACGGATATATCAAAAAGTCGAAATCCCTTCTTGGAATCAGAGTTTCACTCGGAGAATTGCAGGGGGTGCTTTTGCCTGCACTTTCCAATGAAGAATTTGCCTTGCACGCTTGTGTTTTCTTAAATATAACTTAACTGAAACTGCGATTTTATTTTTATATTTTATTTATTTTTTTATAGTAAAAACCGGCTCTTTACTGTGTTCCATGCTGCACACTAAAAAGAATTCAGAAATTTTTCTTCGTGAACTTTCTGCAAATTTAGAGTACAAACTGTTAAAAAAAAAAAAAAAAAAAAAAAAAAAAAAAAAAAAAAAAAAAAAAACACGTCGAATTTTTTTGTATAATGAAACCTGAAAGAAAAAGCTATTATTACTTATGTATTGCTATTATTATTATTAGTTTTCTTTTCTCCTGTGCTTCATGAGTACCTACAGCATTTAAATTTTTTACCAAAAATATTTTTTCTCCAAAATAATTTAAAATCGTAATCCATGGTTTAGAAAAAAAATCAATGTAACACTTTTTTAAAAAGTAGTGAATATTAATTTCAACATTTTATTATTGTTATTATCAGGGTCGTAACTACCGCCGCGGCCTCCAAGCCTGAGGGGCCCCAAACTAACTGATGGTTAAAAAAATTATAGATTTTAGTTTCTATTCTAACTTTCCATAAAATGCCCAGCACCTAGCAAAAAGATAGTAATAAAAATAACAGTAATAATAAAATCAAAGTGCTAGAGTAAATTTTTTATCGTGTCCGTCAATATACTCCATACGCTACGCATGCAAAAGCAGCTCTAGATCAGACAGCAAAATGTCGAGTCGAATGGGTCATGTCGCGCCAGCATGTTTGCCAATCCCATCGAAGCTAGTATAAGAAAGAAAATATGGACTTCTGATCGGTTGAATAATATAAATAGCATCCAAAAAATTTAGAAAATCTTTCTGCTTATCTATATATAAATACATAAAATCGAAAAAAAATTATCAAAATCCATCTTTCAAAAGGTTTTTAAAAAGAAACGCATGATTAAGTTATATAAACTCAAAAATGAATTTAAACAAAACGCTCTTTGAAGTATTCAATCAATCAGAAGTCCGTATTTTCTAGCCTATGCTAGCTTCCGAGGGATCGGCAAAAATGGCGTTGCCGCCAGGTCCCTGCAGAGTAGGGTTGCCCAATTTTACGATTTTTAGTCATTTATACATTTAAGCAGCGGCGTGCAAGAATAAAAATATAAAAATAAATAAATAAATAAACAAAAAACTGCGCTGGGGCAAAGTTTTTAATTGCTCCGAGCGCAAGGGGACTCACTAGTTTGCCCCGGGGCCTCCAAGAATACAGTTTCGGCCCTGGTTATTATTGTATTTAATGTAAATATAAGTCCCTTAACCCTTTGCGGGGCGCTGGTTTCATAGATAAACCACTAAATTTTAATTCCCAAACGCCACATTGGCATCAGAATTTTGTTAAAGAAAATTAAGGTTTATTGAATGCGTGCAACCTAGCGTTTTCTTATTTACAAATAAGAATTTTGTTTTCAAATTCCGGGGTCAGTCATTTATTTCAATACTTAAGCAATGAATATGCCTTGCCCCGCAAAGGGTTAAGGGAAAATCCGACACGAATGTCCCGCCCTTTCACATTAATTTTACTCCTGTATGTTACACTCATTTATTGTATGTAACTGAATCTTATAAAAGCGTTAAGTGCCCGCACGAGTCACTGAAAATGACTCGGAATATAATACTATGCAAAAAAATAATCGTTCAGAAATATTAAAATTTGAACGAGATATTTGAAAATAACGCCTCCAAAGACTTAAATTATCATCCGGGTCTTTTTCTATGACTCGTGTAAGCTCTTAAATTATACTTTAATTCATCTGTTTCAGAAAACTGTGTAAGAAATTTAAAAATTGAAGAAGTGTCTCAGTTTTTTAGTTTCCGAAAAAAATTATATTTTTGAGCTAAAATCCCCATTGACTCCTAAAGAACGGAAGAGGTTTTGTTAAAATATGTTTTGGTAGAGGTGTATAAATATAAGATTATATGTGAGTAACTGTTAAAAAATAATTTATTTAGTTAAAAATGTTTAAGAAATGAAAAAAAATCATAAATTTCCCCCTTGTTCTGAAATAAAAATATTTAAAATCAATAATAAAAATATCAAAATATCAATAATGAAACTATAAAAAAATATCAAAAATCTGAAATAAATATATCAAAAATGAAAAAATTCTAAAAAAATTTCCATTGTTCTGAAATATAAATATCAAAAATCAATAATAAAAATTTAAAAATGTCAATAATAAAAAAATATAAAAAAAAACTATAAAAAACATCAAACAAAAATATCAAAAATCTGAAATAAAAGGTAAACGATAAAAAAATTTCAAAAAATTTCCATTTTTTTAAAATAAAAAGACGGGTCCAGCAGTTTCCCATGAAATGGGGCTTAAAGCTCTTATGTTTCTCATAAGTTTGTTCATAAAATTGACTGTTAAGATACAATTTCAAAGGAAACCGAATTAAAAACTATCATTATATATAATTCAAAATTGCCATAGAATGCTAATCATGTTAAATACTTGTTATCATGATTCGCATTTTCTGAGCGAAAATGCAACTAAAAGATATTTGGTGAAAATTCGAATAAAAAATGTAACCTGTGAAGGGAATTCTGCTGAACAGAGCCCTGGTAGAAATTCAGAATATCATTCAGGAATGATAATGAAGTTAAACATTTGTTATCATCAGTTGCATTTTTTTTTTTTTTTTTTTTTTTTTTTTTTTTTTGGAAAAAATGCCGCGAAAAGATATATGGTATGAAGCGAATAGTTCGGAATTCTGCTGAATAGAGCCCTGGGGAAAATAGCATTTTTTGGCTCAACAGTTTTTAAACAGTTAGAAAGATATTGGATTCTAATAAAGAGTCATTCCTATAATAATAAAAAGTAATATTTTCTTCTTCTTTTACATGGAGAATTGGAGAATATCAATAGTTCGTTTTTCTAGTCTATATATTTTTTATATATAAAAAAAATGAATAACATTCTATTTGAGAAAATATGTAACATCCATTTTACAAAGACAGGTTTCTTTTCGCATTGTTAAGATATTTTATTCGATTTCTAATGGAATTGTTATATTATACATTATATTATTATTTATTGTTATAGTATTACGAAAGATTTTTCATTCGAATATTTTAATATTAAAATACTGTATTTGAATATATATATAAATATAAGCTAGTACTTAGTTATCCCGTCGACCCGTTTCGCCAGATTATATAAATCGTCAAACTAATAGTCGAATTATACATAATAACATAATTTTTATTTTAAATAACAACAACAACAAAAATTTAAAAAAAAAAAAATAAATAATTATTAGAATATTAACAAAAATACAAATGAAAAGTCGAAGTGAAAATCACTTAATGACGTTTTAAACACATGAATTGTATTTAATGTCATTGCATGTGACATTCACGATCATCCATTATTGGCATTTAATGTTACAATTTGGCGATAGTTTTTTGGCCGACGGGATAACCAAGTAGTATCAAATATAAATGTTTTTTGGCATTTCCTTAAGTACTTATTTTGTTTTTCTGATCCACAGTGTAGTGGTAGAAAAACATGAATTCACCTGCTAAATGAAAACTCCCTAGACTGGTATTTCTCAAACTGATAACACGAACCACCAAGCTACCCTCATGTTCGTGTAGAAAAAATAGCTTATGTTTAAAAAAAAATTAAATTGAGTTTATGATTACATAAGATGAAAACTGTCTTTCGCAATTTCTGGTTCCAAACGACTTCAGCCAAAAAGCTTGAAAACCTGTACCACTGAAATAATAGTCATTTAACAATGTTGATAATAGATGGCAGCACCAACTTAACGCTAATACTTTATAAAAAATTAATACACTAAGATGTTTTGAAAACAGACTAATTTCTAATATTTTTTTCCCCTGTCTTCTCTATTTATTATATAAAATATTCTGGGAATATGTCATAGTCTAAATTTGTTCTTGAATTTAGTGAACAATAGCCTTTTTTCTGATTGTCAGTCATTAATAAACTGATTTTTCTAAACAGCTATTTATAAAAGCAGAAACGATATTCAATCATTAAAATCCAACGTTTAAACACACAATAAATGATATTATTTTTTAAAAGGCTAAGATGATTTTTTAATGCAATTTCATTCATAAAATATTAAATTTGAAGAAAAAAAAAATGAAAGAAAAAAAAGCAGTACAAAAAATAATTGATTGATTTAGATCATTATTTATTTCTGAGATTCACGCAATTTGCAATAGATAGCAGCACCAAAAATATTTTACAAGCTTGAAAATAACACAGGAATTTGTAGATTATTAATGCTTTAAAAGGATTCTTTAACTTTAAATGTGATATTTTTCTACAAAAGTTCACATATTTTGTCTTACTGTTCAAACAGCACTCTTAAACAAGGTACATTAGATTCAATCCTTTCATTTAAAGTTGTTTCGATATAATTTAGTTTTTATTTCACGGACAAATTGCGTGCGGTGGCATATAACTTCCTACTTTTTTTTATAAATTTGTTGTATATTGTTATAAAATATATACTTTCAATTAACAATATTTAATATATTTAAATCACAACTAGTTCAATGCATACAATTCCTTCAATGCTACCTCTATTTTAACAGTATAACAACAGTTATTTAAAACACTATCTTTTATTATTATTATTTTCAAATAAACAAAGGTTTTTTAACATTAATTGCATTCATATAAAGGTAAGCGTACTTTTAATCCACATTCTGCGAACTTCAATCGAAAAACGGTATCTTGATCTAGATCAGAATCACCAGATGATTTGATCCATCTTTATTTAAACTCAAAGTAAGTAATAAGCTACATTTCTTCCGTTCTCTTTAAGGGGCTACTTCAGTCAAATGAAAAGACCCATTCACTAATGCTAATCCTTTGGAAGAAATTTATACAGATATCTCGGTTGCATTTCAATATTTTTAAATGATTTTTTGGCTTTGGATATCTGAGATTGATCTGTATACATGCCATTAGTTACTTTTTTCATTTTGTTTACAGTTATTTTTTATGAGGACGCTTTCATTTTCGGAACCGGTTTGGAAAGCGAAAGCAACCCCATAAAAAATATCTGCAACCAAAATCGAAAAACTAAAAAACAACCTCCATTCAGATCAATCTGAGTTGTCCAATGCAAAAAGAATCATTTAAAAATATTAAAATGCAACCAAGATATCTTTATAAATTTCTCCCATAGGATTAGCATTAGCGAACGAGTCTTTTCATTTGAGTGAAGTAACTCTTAACCTGACTCTATCGACAGTTTAAATTTCCTCTTATATACAACTCTTTTTTTTTCAACTTGAGATTTTTTTATGTCATTGTTTGAATAATAAGGGCAAATTCGAAAACTAAATATGCAATATACAATACAATTAATTACATGCAGTATTTCACTTAAAGCCATTTCGCGAAAATTAGTAACTCATTACATTTCCAGAGGAGAAAGGAGACGGTGCAACAAGTTGCGCCCTCTATAGGCATATTTTTCATAGAAAATCAAACACATAACCTTCATTTTCTAAACAAACATATTGTGTAATCGATGTGTACGATTAAAATTTGATTAAATGTAATTTAAATTGTCCAAAGGGGATATTTGTTTTATTTTTATAACGGAAAAATATCGAAATTTTTTTGTACATTTCAAGTAGAACATCTTCTTAATTGTTTTCTAGTTATGACAGCCAATTATTAACACAAGGTATATAGGCGCTAAAGGGGGAGATGCCCTCCGAGGGGATCTTACTAAAAGAACCCAACCCGTATTTACGCAAGGTAATCCAAGTTTCAAAGAAAGCACGATAAACTCCGAACGATGGAGCCGACGGTCGCGATTGGGTTACGTTTTCTTAAATAACATACTTTTGTTAAATGGAAAGTATAAGTATAAAAGGAATTTTCTTTTTTAATCATGTGTTATTTTTCTACTTAAATCATAATCCTGTTTTAGTAAAAACCTGTGAACATGAAAAAGCTATGTTGTATGTGTGTGTGGGGGGGGGGGGGGGTAGTCTTCGGGAACACATCTTAAACATCCAAATATTAAACACATCTTAAATAGTTACATTTTTAATGAATATGTCACAACAACTACAATATTATTTACAATTCTATATGCATATTCGTTAGACCACGTAATATAATAATTACAGATTCATAAACCTTGTTATAGCACAAAACATCTCGGGGTGAGACAACATTCGGACATACACCACAAATCGCTAAATATATCTCTTCACTTCATGTTTAAAATAAAAGGCAAAATATCTCACGATTTTTCGTCGAAAGTGGCAACAGTCCCATCTATAGATTGTGCAAACTTAAGGAAGACAGTCATTTTGTTACAATGTTTAATACATATATATATATATATGAGGATTTTGTGTTAATATTTACAACGCACAAAAAGAAAATCAGCTTATGAGTAGGCAGAAATCAAGCTTATAAGTACACAATCTTAAAATAAAAAATAACTTTTTAAATATATAACTCACACCATAAAATTTATATAATAAAATTTTATTAATAAATTACAGTGTTGTAGGTATCATCATCGATCTTCTCTTCAAAATGCGCTCGTGTAAGTCGGCCGCTGTTACTGGCAGCCGATTTATTTTAAATAAACTTATCTTTGCTGCCCCCCTGGTGTCGCGTATCAAAGAATTTGTTGGGTTTTGTTTATGACGGCAGATAATGAACACGAGGGATATCGCCCAAAGGGGGTTGCCCTTCGTCAAAGTATTTCTAAAGGAACCTAAGACGCACCTAAGCAAGGATACCTAAAGTCCTCTAAATAAGTTATAAATAGTTCAGAACACATATTTATTTAGTTATTTTACAGACTCCATCATTTATAACAGTGAAAATTTTGAATTTAATAGTAATTCAAAGGATCTATGTAAATAAAACAAATTTTAAAAAAAAGCACAAATAACTGTTTATTATTTATATTCCAATCTTGTTTATGTTTAGCATTGTTTTTATTTGTAATTTGTATAAAAGATGAACTTTTAAAACCGTTTGAAATTTTTGCATTGCTTTAAATAATTTTGAATAAATAAAAGAGTTTCAATTGAATAGTTTGATTATGAGATTATAACATGTAAAAGCTTAAAGTTTAATTTAAAAGCTTAAAGTTTAATTATTCGCTTAGAAAAGTACTTGGTCTCTCTGAAACATTTCGTAAACAAAAACAAATCCACAACAAAAAGGGAAAATCCATTTCTCAGTACGGTATACCGAAAGGAAGAAATTACAACTTTTTTCCCTTTTCGCCTCTGCTAACGCATGCGCAGAAATGAGTTAATCAGAAGCCGAAATTTGTAGTCCTATCATAAGCAGCCGTTCTTTCCCCAGACGCTTGTTTGAAATTCGCCAGGTGAATTATGTTAACATCTGGAACAGCATTTACAAACAATAACATATTATTCTATAAATTTACTGGTATGCGTTGAAAAAAAATGTTGACTGAAATCTAACTTAATATAACATTCTAGCAGGTTTAATTAGCCTTCATCCCAAGAAAGCTTTATCTTTTTAATCCTTTGATATGACTTACTGAAAAAACATAAAGTTGCCCCTCCCCTCGAAAAGGAATTGTGAACATATAAGAAAAACAAAATAAAACTGAGCTATACCTCGACATGAATAACACCGTCATACCTGAATGCCAGCTTGATGATTTATATTCTTTTAAACATTTTTTTACAAATATACGTGGCCGTCCATTCAACTTTGTCCTTTTATTTCGTTACTTTTATTAAAATTTTGATTCAGATTTCGAAAGGGATATGTACATTGAAAATTAAGATGAAAATTGATTTATAAATAATTTTAAGCTTCCAAAATACAAAATAATAATAATAATAATAATAATAACAAGAACAACGGAATAGACTCACGATAACCCACGACACCTTTAATAATTCAATATAATATATATATACATTGATTTATTACAATACATTATATTTTTTAAATGCATAGAATGCTTAACATTTTTTTGAAATTATTTTTTGTTTCAAATGGATTAAATTTGGCCAAAATATTTAACTTAATTCGCATTTTTTAATTTTTTTTTTTTTTTTTGAGAAAATTCATATTTGAATCCTTCTTTTATGTGTATTCTTTGTTTAAACATATCTCTATTTTTTTTTCTCCAAATGTTTGTAAAAAGTGTGCCTAATTTCATATTTCATGAGCTAACAGCCTTTGAAATACAACTAGAAGTTTAGATCTTCAATTCAAATTAAATGTATAGTTCAGAAATATTTTGAGAATGTAATAAAGAACGGCATATGTTTCTTAAGTATTAATTTCACCAAAGTTCGTAAATCGGATGCATAGTTTAATTACAGGGCCAATCAAAAGGGTTCCGTTACATTATAGTCAATGGGAAAAATAGTTTCAGGCGCATTTTAATGATATTAATCTTTCTCGAACATAATACGATTGATATGCATCAATGAAATATGTACGATTATATACTTTCTGTAAAATCTGTGTTGTAAAGAATAGTTTTTATTAATGTACAGATTTACACAAAAGTATTCCATTATATAATGGTGTAGGGGGGAAAGATTGTTCGGGATGCGTTTTAATTCTATTAAACTATTTCACATTTTATGAAATCGATATACATTGCTGAGGTTTACTACAAATTAATTCCTGTATAATAGAAAGCAAATTGCATTTACAGGGACACACAAAAGATTTCGGATACTGTAATGTATCCAAAATACTCTATACAGTCGAGCCTCTATATAACGAAATCCATTGTTCCAGTAAAAAATTCGTTATATAGAGAAATTCGTTGAATAGAGAAAGCCGTTAAAATTTCTTTTTAATGTGCAAATTTTGAACAAGTATTGTTTTTTATACGTTTAATTTAAAATTTGAAGTGTTTAACTATAAATATTACCGTAATATCCTATTTCTTAATTATTTGATCAGTTTCAAAAAAGAGAAAAGACATTTATTTAAAAGCTTAATAAAAATTACACAAGAACGTTATTTTTTTGCCTTTGAAAACACAATATCTCAAATTTTCGGGGCGATCTCACTGCTCCGGGAGTGAATTTCCCCCCCCCCCCCCAAGCCACTCCCTGAAATCAACACTGACTTCAATTACCCCATTGATCCAGGTTTTATATGTGTAACAATTAAATTGACATTGTTTTTCTAAGGATATTAAAAGATGTGTGGGAGGGGACTGGTAGAATGAATTAGTTGGACTTAAAGAACAAGGATATTCAAGGTAGAGGAGCAATGTAAAAAAACTCAGCCTTGAACGATAAATCAAAAATAAGTGATGGAAATTTGATTCCATGTGATGTTGAAGCTTTTTTAAAACTGAATATATAAAGAACATTTTATGAAAAAAATCGTTATATGGAGATAGATATTTCGCTATATCGAGACTGTTTTTAATGTAATCATGAAAAAAGGGGACCGTTCCTGCTAAAAATTCGTTATATAGAGAAATTCGATGTATGGAGTTTCGTTATGGAGAGACTCGACTGTATTTTCACCCCACTAAATGGTTATAAAAAAGAATATTTTAAATTAAAACTCATACCAGAAAATGTATTTTAAAATACGTCAAAGTAAAACATTTAAAGCTCTGACGTGACGAATACTTTCAGATGAATTTAAAGATTGTAATATATCGGCAGCTGACTAATATGTTCAAGCAGCCGACAAAATGTTAATTAAACGTGCAATTCGTTGTGATCGATCACAGACGTCAAACGTAGTGTTTTATAAGACAGGGAAATTTTTCGACGTTTGTATTATTTTCGCCCAAAAGACTTTTGTTATGGCATTGTATCAGTGTAGTTCTGCTCCCTATGGAGATAGTAATCACTCAATCCAACTAAATTCATCAAAGCTAGATTTGGGGAAGGTTTGCTAGTTTGGCAAAATATTGCTAGTTTAGATGAGCATAAAAATGTTATGCCGTAAAATATTTATTGAATTTTGGTTGTATTTTAATAAATAATGTCAGATTTATTACTTGTTTATTTTATAAGGTTTCGGAAAACAATTTTCGAAGTATACCAGGCAAATGCACTGTAACTGACAAAGGTAATATTTACTTCATAGTACATAATTTACTTCAATAATTAAACCTAGTTAAACATACTTAGACAATCCATCACTGGTCAGCATTAGTGGAACACCTATGAAAAATATGTTTTAATTTAAATCTCATACTAGAAAATACATTTGAATGTATAAGAAAATTAAAAATTTACAACTCGTTGTGTTGTTTAATCTTAAATTATCGATTGTGAAATATCGGCAGCTGATTAATATGGTCAAGCAGCCGACAAAATGATATTTGAAGATGCAAGTCGTTGTGATCCATCATAGTAGTCAGAAATTACAGATTCTTAATGCAAATAATTTAAAAACAAATTAACAACAGTCAACGACTATCTGAGAAAAATAAACAGCGATGTCAAATAAGAAATTTGTTAAAGCTGATTCTTGCTGTATAATAAAATTTACCGATTTTATTATTATTATTATTATTATTATTATTATTATTATCATCATCATCAAAAATTACAGTTGAGAGAACAATAAATTTCCGAATGTATCATGCTATCAATATTAAATTACGGATTATAAACCAGAAACATATGTTTTTAAGTCACTATTCCGGCCTCGCTGTGTTTTTATATCTAAACTCCGCCCATAATCATATGATATGTATTTATTCAAAATAGAAACACAGTACAGAAAATCTAGTTGTATAAAGTAGGCGGAGAATCGTCATCGTGATACGATTTAAATACAAATGTAAATTGTATTAATAATATTTGAAAAAAAAATCGTATTTTGAATATTGCAAAAATATATGTTTTAATTTAGTAGATTTCGGAATTAAGTTTTACAGAAGCAGCCAAAAAACATTGAGAATATTTACATTTAAAGAGTTGCTAACGTTCTCTAAGAAACATCTTTTAGGTATTTTAAAATATTTTTTATGCACTTCTAAGATACACTACCACGTGGGCTCGCATAAAAGAATGGAAGAAAATATCTACAGAGCAATTGTTTTTATTTATAACATTTATAGCAATAGTTTTAAATATTGGCCATTTTTCGTTCAGTTTTTGTTCGTATATAATAATTTAAGTTGCTTGGAAAATAAATAAATAATATTATATTATTTTCAAAATCTACAGATAAAAAGAATACAAATTAAAGCCAATTAAAAGTGAAGAACCAAAACCGCATTTATAGCAATTGTTTTATATATTGGCCATAGATTTCATTTTTATTTTATTGAACATATTCTTTCCTCTGTTTCTTTCTTTCAAACAACATTTCTTTTTTCATTTTTGTGTAATAAAAATTTTGTATCTAATTGTCCATTTGAAATCTCAAATGGAATAAAAAGAGAGAAAGCATCGTGTGCCCATTTTTCTTTTGCATCAACAATCACCATTACTTTAAATAACCTCCCTGACTATTATCTTCCAACTTTCTCTTCAGTACAGTAATGAGAAGAGAAAAGATAGCTTTTTTAATCCCCGAAACCGATAATCAATCTGCCATGTCTACAGCAGGCAGTGCCAGGTAGACTTATAGAAACAGGTTCTTCATTTGTTGCCCTTTCATTTCGACATCACATGACCTGTTCCGAAAAAACAAATAAAAGGAACTGTTCCGGATTTTTTTTTTTTTTTTTAATAGTTTGTTTTCGTTTTTTACAAGGAAGAGGAACTATTGTTAAGGGTGTTCTTAAATCAAAAAGGGCAACTTTGTAACACATGCATTAATTTATTTTTGTTCCGAAATCCATGAAACAGACAGGTGTTGTTGTTCGGAAACTGTCTAATGGTACTCAATTTTTCGTTTTTTTTAAACACAACAGATTTTCCATAACAAGCCCTCAAAGTGGACATTTTTGAGCACGTTCCCCGACAAAAGCAGAAAAAACGGTCGAAAAGCAGGAGAAAAACGGATGATCGCATCATCCAAATAGCTTAGAACTGGATAGGTAATTTAATTATCATAAAGTGGAAAAATACGTTCGATTCGAAATCGCTTCCATAGTCAGGCATTCCAATTTGATAACTTTCCGTTAAAAAATGAATTTGTAAATGTGTCAGAACGTTTTACGCTTGTTGAGCGGAGCAGTTAAGAACATCTTTAATTTCGCCTTTGAATCAGATTACTATTTCATCGGCTGCTTGAGCGGAACACTCAGCTGCCGATGTGTTATAATGTCTTGTGTTCGTTGCGCCGTTGCAGTACTGCATTATATGTATTTTAGTTTTTCGTATTTTCAAACAAATATTTCGGTGTGAGTTTTAACTTGAAACATTCTTTCTTTTGATATTTATTTTCTGTTAAAAAAAGAAATTCAAGTACAAGTATAGTTAAAAGTTCCTATATCGCTTACTATTGATGTCCATATTGAGCATGTTGCCAGATTGAGCAAAGTTGATGTAAATTCCCAAACATATTTTATTTCAAATGAAAAATTTCCAAGTATAAAAAATATTTTAATTTTAACACAATTTATTATTAACTGAAACATATACTTTTTTGGTGTTTCTTAAAATCTGGAAACTATACTTTTTTTTTTTTTTTTAATATGTTATCAACATTAGTGATATATTTGTAAGACATTAAAATCTGAATAGATCAGAACAGATGATATCGAAATTATGTACATTTTCTAACTATATAATTAAATGACCTAACTATATAACAGCTATATAATATACACATTCATAATATTTAAGCAGACATGTATGAATGTATAAGTTCATACATACTATGTACATTAGGGTGGGCCGAAAAAAACTTTTTTTCGATTTTCGATTATGGCGGGTGCGGAAAAGTGGCCACTGGTGGCACTCAGTTCATACAAAAAATTTGAGATTTTTTGGACATTTCCTTACCCTGCCGCAAACGGCTTGAAATTTTGCAAAAATGTTCATTTTTGAACTTTTTCGAAAAAAATTAAAAAATGTTAAATTAAATTTATTTTGATTGTATTTACTTGAAAAGGCATATTTAATGTACCAAATGTTTAAATAATATCTGATCATGCATTATTTAATATCTATGTGTATTATAACTTAGGCTATTTTTATAGCTTTTTCGCGTATAACAGGCAAAAGTTGTATTTGTTTGAATCGATCATTAGTTTCTATATTATTTATGTCCCTTGGTCTTCTTTATATTTTTTCTATGTTTCAAACGTCATATATTTGGGGAAAAGGCAGCAGTATACTTCAAAAACAAATCTGGAAAGTGGGAAAGTGGTGAAGCAGGATTCTAAGCGAGCGCAATGTCTCGTCGTAATACTCAGGGAGTGAAGGACGAAATAGTTGAGAGCCAAAATGCGATAAAGGATTCTTATTATTTATCCTTGCTCAGTTACCTGCGACATTTGTTCAGTGTTAACGTGAAACCTTTTTGTAGTGATTATACAGTGCTTTTTGGGTCGTTTAATGTGCCATTATAGTGTTTTGTGCGTTTTATTACGACGAGCTTAGAAATGCCTAGTATAAAGGGCCATGACAATGCAAAGACACGCGATACCGTGAAAAGTAACTTTTTGGGGGCATCATGCATATTGAAAGAATTGCAATTGCCAACTTATGCTGATAATCATGCGCCACTACTACTGGTTGCTTCACCATGTAGAAGTTGTGACAGCAGAGGATACGAATCTCGTCATCGATAAAAACAAAGTCAGAAGAGAGAAATAGAAACTTGGAAAGAAGATACAGGCAGAAGTTATTGAAAGAAGGAAAATTAAAAGCATACTTTTTGATGGTAGAAAGGATAAAAGTATATTAAGAGGAAGAAAAATAACAAGCGGCACCGTCGAGAGAAAGGCGAGGAACACATCACCGTGTTGTTTGAACCTGGTTAGGAATACTCGGGTCACTTGATACCTCGTTCCGTTATCTTGATACCTCGTCAGTTCAGAAAAGTCTAACTTGTGGTGACTTGGAAGATTGCATAATGATTTTGCTATTTCTTTTCGGTGACCGGAACGCGGTGATTTGTTCCTCGCCTTTCTCTCGACGGTGCCGCTTGTTATTTTTCTTCCTCTTAATATACTTTTATCCTTTCTACCATCAAAAACTATGCTTTTAATTTTCCTTCTTTCAATAACTTCTTCTGCCTGTATCTTCTTTCCAAGTTTCTATTTCTCTCTTCTGACTTTGTTTTTATCGATGAAGAGATTCGTATCCTCTGCAGTCACAACTTCTACATGGTGAAGCAACCAGTAGTAGTGGCGCATGATTATCAGCATAAGTTGGCAAATGCAATTCTTTCAATATGCATGACGCCCCCCAAAAGTTACTTTTCACGCTATTGCGTGTCTTTGCATTGTCATGGCCCTTTATACTAGCCATTTCTAATTTCGTTGTAATAAAACACACAAAACACTATAATGGCACATTAAACGACCCAAAAAGCACTGTATAATTACTACAAAAATGTTTCACGTTAACACTGAACAAATGTCGCAGGTTACTGAGCAAGGATAAATAATAAGAATCCTTTATCGCATTTTGGCTCTTAGTTATTTCGTCCTTCACTCCCTAAGTATTACGCCGAGTCATTGCGCTCTCTTAGAGTCCTGCTTCACCACTTTCTCACCTTCCAGATTTGTTTTTGAAGTATACTGCTGTCTTTTCCCCAAATATATGACGTTTGATACATAAAAAAAATATTAAGAAGACCAAGGGACATAAAAAATATAGAAACTAACGATCGATTCAAACAAATACAACTTTTGCCTATTATACGCGAAAAAGCTATAAAAATAGCCTAAGTTATAATACACATAGATATTAAATAATGCATGATCAGATATTATTTAAACATTTGGTACATTAAATATGCCTTTTCAAGTAAATACAACCAAAATAAATTTAATTTAACATTTTTAATTTTTTTTCGAAAAAGTTCAAAAATGAACATTTTTGCAAAACTTCAAGCCGTTTGCGGCAGGGTAAGGAAATGTCCAAAAAATCTCAAATTTTTTGTATGAACTGAGTGCCACCAGTGGCCACTTTTCCGCACCCGCCATAATCGAAAATCGGAAAAAAGTTTTTTTCGGCCCACCCTAATGTACATATGCTGATATTTATGAATATATTCATATATATTTCCAACATTAAGAAGTTTTAATTTATCAATCTTAGTGCATTGCTATACTTGGTGATTTATATCACATTAGTAAAGTAAATAAATAAATAAAAATTTGATACAGCAGATATCAGTATTTTCTTATAAAGTTCTTGAATTGATACTTACCAAGAAAATAAATTAAACAAAATAAAATTTATTTTTAGCTATTATCATGTAATTTATCAGAATACAATAACAGCTCTCTTTCTTTCTTCTTTTTTTATTTTTCATTATTATATTATTCATTATAAACTGAAATAATATAAGAAATGTAAAGAAATATAAATTAACATTTACAAATTAAGTTAGCACAACAAGTTACTCGAATATATTTAATTAATATTTGGTGGTATATAAAAAGAAAATACCATTAATTTTTTTTTCAAGTAAATTATTTGTATAATACATTTTTTTCAGTAGATGGCGACACTATGTGATGTTATCAAGGAATCTTGGAAGAGGAGTGAATGATGGGTGGAATAGCTCTTTTTCCTCCAAACCATTTGTCACGCTTTGACTTTCACCAAGCACTGTATCCTTGACTGAATGGATATTAGCTTCAGGGCCGAAGGATTTTTCGAAGCTAAGCCTAACTCTTGTAAAGTGTTCTTTAAAATATTATAAAAAAATCGTTTTTCCATATAACCATTTGAAATACACATGCATAAAATAAGTTGTTATTATACTTATTCACGCCAAAAATCGGAGTATTTCCTCCGCTATTTTAGTATAAAAGTGACTTTTTAAATACATAAAATATAAGTTTTAACCACGTTTTCAGGTTAAAAAACATTATAATATGATTAAAAAAACACTTATGTGCTTCTACTATAGTAATACATGAAACATTTTACTCAAGTAAAGAATAATTTAGTTAAAAAAATAATAGGCTAATTTAAATAATTTTTAACACATTCTTAAACAAAATAAGAATTTAAAAAAAGTTTATTTATTCACAAATAGAAATAATCAAACAAACAACTTTCAAAACAACTTGTGGGTGTTATTTTTCAATAATAATTATGCAGACATACATAAAAAACAGTTTTAAAGTGTTTAATTTAATTTAAATTTTTGAAAATTCCATTTAAATGTATTATCAATCATAAAATATCTTTTAAATGAAAAGCATTTAATAATAATAAGTAAAGTTTCAACTTTACTTATTATTATTAAATAATATATTAATAAAATATGATAATAAATAATATATTAATAAATAATAATATTAAAATCTCTATAATAAACATTTCTAAAAAGTTATGAAATGTTAAAAATATTTCTGAAAATAAAAGAACAATATATAGTAATAAATCATAAATGGATTATCAAATAAAGGGTATTTGATAATAACGAGTAAGCTTGAATAACCTAAAATACATTCATCAAAGAATATGTTGAAATTAATATAAATAAATATATATATATAGGTAATTAAATATATCGAACAAATGTATTCAATTATTACTATTTTGGGGTAAAACTGACTATTAATTTGAAATATACATGTTATTGTATGAGTTAATTTATCAAAATAGTCAGAGTTAAATTATTATATTATAATCTCCAAAAAGTTTTACTTTTAAAAGCTAAATATTTTTCAAAATCTCTGTCATTTTATTCTTTATCAAAAACCTGCGTTTTTTTTTTTTTTTTTTTTTTTTTTTTTTTTTTTTTTGACATTTTAATGAGTATGGAAATGTAATACATGGATGTATATAACTTAATTTAAAATGAATTAATTTGAAACGATAGATAAAATTATTGAAGGTAAAAATAAAAAAATAAAACTAAAGTAAAAAACAAAAAGTTCTTTCGAATTTTCTTTACCAAAATAATTCTAAGTATTAAAGAAAGCAAAACCTCACAATCAGTAACTTGTTTTTCTTTTTCTTTTCTTTATTTTTTTATTACTATTTACTGAGCAAATTAATTTGCCACAACAAAATAAAATTATAAATTGGACACATCATTTTATTTTGAAACAGCAGGTCTAAGAGTCCACAACGATTTATATAGATCGTTACAACACAGATTACACCAACTCAGATTTTAGAAAAAAAAAAGTTAAGAAAGTATTCATTTAGTCGACCTTCAACTAAGAAAATTTTCAATCCAGATAAAAGTAGAAAAAAAAGAGAGATTGAACAATGCAATCAAAACAGTTAGTGATAGGCGCCGAGATTGCATGATGTTTATAGTTCATCAACTCTTTCTATTCTTCCTCCCCCCCCCCCCACCCTTTACAAGTACTGCAGAAAACTTTATGATAAATAAAAAATAAAGTTTTACCAGACGTGTTAAATATTTATGATCGAAAATAAGAGAGTTCGTTTCTGACATTCATTCAGTAACGCAAATAGAGGATAAAATAATCACATATTCTTTTCACTGAAATATATATATATATATATATATATATTTTTTTTTTTTTTTTTTTTTTTTTTGAAAAATTAAATTAACATGGATTTAAAAAAAAATCATTGATTCCACTTGCTTTCCGGATTAGAAGTAAATGTTTTCTTCCTTAATATAAAGTCAAATATGATTAAGATTTTTTTTTATACGTTATATTCATATATTTAAAACGTTCCAAACGGTCGGCACGAATACTAGTCGCTAGTGATCTGAGTGCCAACAACGCTGTCGCGTATACGGGTCTCGCGGGATGTGAGTGCCAACGGTGCCGGCACGTATACCTGTTGCTCGTCCCGAAGGGGTTAAAGATAGTGTAGTTATTATATAAGACACAAGACATAATTATAAAAAAATAAATAAATAAATTACAGTGTAGTGAACATTCCAATTCCACGTAAGTTTAAAAACAACAGTAATTACTGTAAAAGACATAAGGTACATAAAGATAGGAAAAATTATATTAATTTGCAATATATACATATATATGTACATACTTTTTTAATCATACAATTTTCATCAAATTACTTCTGAAGAAAAATGAATATAATTTAAATCACATGCATTTATTAGTTAATTCTTTTGTGTTAAAAACTGTAGAAAAAAAAAAACAGAAAGAAAAAAGATAAAAAAATTATTTTAATGAAAAGAAAAACTTAAGCTTTTTGATAGAATTTTAGGGATAAAAAAATATTTTCCTGGCTGTTGATTTTTATTCATCTCCAGTATTGTTCCAATTTCTCCTCAATAGATGGCAGCACTATCTTCAAGATCTCGATGATGATACTAAAAATCTTCCTTGTACTACTAATTTTTTTTATTTATCGAAAATTAGCAAAACAAATAAATTAATTAAGAGATAAAGTTAATACATAAAAATAAACTAAAAATTTAGTGAACTAGTTGATGGATTTAAAAAAAATCGTTTAAATACACTTTTCCAGTTTTTCATACAGGAGTTCAGAGGTATTTTACAGTGCACGAAAGTGTTTATTCGTAACTTTTGAAATACTGATTAATTGAAAACTTCAACAACTAAGCACTATCTGTTCAATTTACATTGAAACTAAATGCTCTATATGTTTTTTTATTTTTATTTAATACTGGCAGCACTACTGTCAAATTTTAGCATGCTGATAACTAAAGAGATCTATCCAATATTCGTTTTCGTACTTGGTTCAAAATCTGAATTTCGCCAATCATTTTCAGCGAAAGTGCTGCCGCAAATTTGTTCGAGACCGTAACGTCGCTGAAAATATGTATTTTACAAATCTCGACTCTTATTTCGGAAATTCTCAAATGCATTTCTCGCTGATTTTAACTGTATTGGACCAAAAGAAGCACTGTTTAATGCTGTGAGTTTAACTGCATACTGTATATATTGCGAGGAGAACTAATAACGGCGCTCACTTGCTTTTTAAATGAGTGCTGAAATAATACACAATGCTGAAACAGCATTTAAAGACAATAACATATTAATCAATAAATTTACTGGTATGGGTTGAAAATTTTTTTTTATGTTAACTCTAGTTAGAATTCATAACATTCAATAGCATGTTTAATCAGCTTTCGTCCGAAAAGAAAAAAAAAAAAAAAAAAAAAAAGCAGCATTTGTAAGTTTCTTCCACTGTGGAGAAAACAGAGAAAAAAAAGATATCGGGAAGATATGGGTTTTCTTCCAAGTTGAAGGAATGAAAGAAACTGTTATTGTTTAAGAATTTACAATAGAACATTTAATTTTGTAAAATACATGAAATATCTTCTCCCTCTAATCTTATGAAAATTAATTCCATCAGATCAAAAAAAATATTAAAATATCTATATTAAATTAAAAATTACACTAGTCTCTTACAAAAAATCACAAACAACAACTATCTAAATATATTCAACCATTGGCTTTACGAAGAAAAGAAAACTTATGCAAAATACACAAAATCCGATTTGATCTATTTCAATACAACCAACATATTTTTTTAATTCCCTCGCTTTGACTTAAAATTTTTCAGATGATATGGATAATTCTTAAATTACGCTACTGCGGAACTATGCATTCATCAGGTCCGGGGCAGTTTTTTAATCACATACAATGTTATTAGTGTCCATTTGCAAGTTCTTTCGGTATAAATGAACTTACCTCAGCGTTTTATATGCGTGTACAAAAAAAAATTAATTTTAATTCATTAAAAAAATTATGGCATGCGTAGGCGCTTCGAGCAATTTGAAAATACAACATACCTAAATACAATTTCTCAAATTAATATACATGCATAAAATATATCACAACTCGTCAAATATATTTATAAAAATGTTCAAAATCATTAAAAACTGAAAAAAAAAGAAAATAGAATATAAAACCATATTAAAATAATTACAGAATTTTGGAACCACAATTTTGGCGATCATAGTTTATGGATGAAGATCTGCCTCATTATCATAATTATATGATGATTCTGTATAACTCCGCCCCTTATTTCCAAAGTAATTCTTCTTTTAGGTTTGGAAATGCGTTTCAAATTTACATGGTAAAAAGAAAAATAAAGAAAAAAAATCGCTAATAAACTAAGTTTAAAAAAAAAAGAAACGAATTTATAAAATATAAAATGCTTTCAAACCGAAAAAGAAGAAAAAAAATCAGTGAAACAATAACTGTAACACTTTTATGAAAAATTACTCTTGAGTGAACAATAAATTTCTCAAAGTATCAAGCTATCAGTATTAATTTACGGATTTTTCGTCAGAAACCGGTTAATATGTTTTTACATCGTTACTCCGCCCTCGTTGTTTTTTTAACTCCGCCCATTATCATATGATATTCAGACTAAAATCACTGTACAGAAAATCTAACTTCATAAAGTAGGCGGAGCATCGTCTTAGTGTTACGAGTTGAATATAGATGTAAATTGTATTATTATTATTTAAGAAAACTATCTAATTTTTGAATATTGCAAAAAGGTCTTTTTATAAAAATCATTGCACCGCATTTCATGAATTAAAACTATGTTTTAAGGACACCAAAGAATTATTACTTGACAGTTTTTTTTTACAATTTATTTCAGTGAAAAATTGATCAAAAGCTCTGCTATATATTCTTAAAAATTTAAAAACATACCCATACTACATTTTGTAAAAACAATGGTGCTTTTTTTTTGTTGTTGTTTGTTTCATAGGGAAATTACAATTTTATGGTTTATATGAAAAATAGGCATGGGAGATTATTGCTTCGAATACGGTTTGCAGATTTTTTTTAACTTAATCGATTAAATAATTGAATTTTTAATTCAAGCATTCTTGTTTTCCAAAGCAATAATAATAACACCATTATCTTCAATGTCTGCTACAATTAAAATTTTCAAAACTAAAATTTCTTAAATACAGCAAATTCTTGGGATATTATTTTTTTTATTAATATTAAAATGGTAAAAAGAGCAAATATTGCTCTGATTTTACTGCAAACCCCTAAAATGATCTCAAGGATCACAGGTTCACGTTGAGTGAGTTAAGCTTAGAGTATTGATCTCCCCTCCAATTGTATTTTTAACAATATGCAGAATTAATGACTGCCTTATATATATATAAAAAAAAGCAGTCAAGTCTATTTCAAAGCAGTATCAACAAAAATTGTTTTAGCTTCTCCGCAAAAAAAAAAAAAAAAAAAAAAAAAAAAAAAAAAAAATTGCACTAGTTTAAATGCATGTTATCACACGTAACACATAATAGAAACACGAAAGATCGATTTCGATAAAAGTCAAAGCGCCGTATTACAAATCGATATCATGCAACACCCTCCCTACTTGTATGATGCATTTAAGATCTTTGAGTTGAAAAGGGGTGAGGCTAACAGTTACCAGAGAGTAAAAAGAAAATATTAGAAAGTGGTAATAGTAACACCGATTAAGAATTTTACTAGCCGCTCCTGACGAAACAGAAATTAATTAACTGAATAACCTGACGAAGCTAGAATTAATTAACTGGTCTAAAAGTTGGTAATAAATAATTTGACCTTTTTCACTGATATCATTTACCTTTTATTTTTTATGGAGTGAGTGTTTATAAAAATATTCAGTATTTTCATATTCAACTATTAAATCATGAAAGGCGATATTTCCCTTTGACGCTCAACATTCTGTAGAATAAACAGAGAAATTAATTGAAAAAAATACTATTAAACGAAAACTTTTTGATGTGAGCACAGTTTTAATTTTATTTAATTTATTATTTTTTTAATAATATACAAAAAAGTATTACAATTTCACCTAAATCATGGTATTTATTTTAGTTTGCTTGATTTTATTTTGACAAATTACATTAAAAGACTTAATAATCTCAGAATTATAGACTTAAAGAATTTGAATTTCTCAAGTACAATAAAACATGTTTAAAAATCGATTTCTATTTCTTTGAATTCATTCATTCACAAATTTGAAAGTTTTTGTGCATTTTCGAACATTTCAAAACCAGAGTCGTCGATTGTTAATGGAAATAATTTTAAAAGAGGTTAATAGCAGTCAAACACGATCTCAGAAAAATAAACGGCGATGTCAAATAAGAAATTTGTTAAAAGCATATTCCTACCTTTTAATGTAACTTACTGATTTTGTTTCATCAAAAATAACTCTTTAATAAACACTAAATTTCATTTCCCAAAGTATCAAGCTGCGAATTATACGCCAGAAACCTATAAATATGTTTTTATATCGGTACTCCGCGCTCGCTGTTTGTTTAGTTTTAAACTCCGCCCATCACCATATTATATATATCCATTCAGACTAAAATCACAGTACAAAATAAAAAGAATATTGCCCAGTTAAACTGATGGCATTGAGCTCACAGGCTACGCATACTAATTGTACATTACAGCCTTGTATTTTCGTTAGTTCCGTTCGAAAAAAAAAATTAAGAAGGGGAAACAGCTCCCCCCTTTCTCCTTTTTTATACTTAATCATTGAACTTCCTAAACTATCAAATACATGCTTTATCATATTAAAAAATCTATATCCAAAATTCAGAGCAAATCGGATGATTCTTAATAAAAACCCATTTAGCATTTATATAATTTAAGAGGAGTTATTCCCCTCTTTTATACTTAACCATTAAACTTCCAAAACTATTCAGAGATTTGAACGAAATCTGACAATTCTGATTGAAAAATCCATTTATGCAAGTTAAGGGGAGGGGCATTAGAACCCCCGTTCCCCCTGTTTATACTTATTCAATGAACACCTAATAACAGCCACGGACTCGCCTCATCAGAATGATCCTATATCTAAATTTTGGACAAAAACTGTTAATTCTGCGTGAAAAACCCATTTATATCCATTAAGGGGAGGGGCATGTGCCCCCCGTTCCCCCTCTTATTTATATCGAAAGAACTCCAAAAACTAATCAGGGAAGCGCCTTATCAGGATATACCTACATACAAAATTTCAAGTGGATCCGATATTTTTATCACGAGTTATCGCGTTACGCACATACATACAGAACGGACGGGCACATAAGCTCTCAGGCTATGATAGCCTGTGAGCTAAAAACTGGCTACATAAAGTAGGCGGAGCATCGTCTTAGTTGTACGAGTTGAATATAGATGTAAATTGTATTATTATTATTTAAGAAAACTATCTAATTTTTGAATATTGCAAAAAGCCTCTTAAAAAAAATCATTGAACCGCATTTTATAAATAAAAAATATATTTTAAAGATACTAAAGAATTATTATTTAAAGATAGAGAATTAAATATAAAGATAAAGAATAAATAAAGATAAAGAATTATCTTTAACAATTTTTTTCAGTGAAAAATTGTGCAAAAAACGATCATATATATTATAACAGATGTAATTTTTCCATTTTTGAATTAAGTCCGGGCCGGGATTCGAACCAGGTATGTATTGGCTGAAGCCGCCAATGCTCTACCAACTGAGCTATCCCGGACACGAACACTGGGGGACTATTTCACCCAATTAACCTCAACGATCACTTTATCTGGTCTGATACTCTGGATCAGCTCCACAGAATAAATCGAAGGTCAATATATGGAACTGCAGAAAATTGCTGCATACGAAATTACATTATTCAAAAATGGAAAAATTACATCTGTTATAATAAATTTACAGATTGAATAATCGTGTTTAAAAATTAATCTGATCATATATATTGTTAAAAAGTTAAAAGATAGCCATTCTTCATTCTGTAAAAACAATGGTGTTTATTTATTTAGATATATTTGTGTGTGTGTGCCATGTGGAAACCCGTACTTCATTACGTAAAAACAATTTTTTTTCCCATAAAGAAACCATATATGTCCACACGGTTAATTTGAGAAATCGGAATGTAAAATTATTGCATATTTTTTATTTTCATCAATTTAATAATTGAATTTTTAATTGGAGTATTCTTTTTTCGCAAAGGAATGACAATAACACCATAATCATCAATCTCTGCAACAATTAAAATTTTCAAAACAAAAATGTCTGAAGTACAGCAAATTCTTAGGATATTATTTTTTATTATTAATAAAATGAAAAATAAAATGTAAATATCGTACTGATTTTACTGCGAACTCCCAATGTTATCTTACGGATTACAGGAGCACGTTGAGAGAAGGAAGTACCGAGTATTAATCCCCCCCCCCCCCCCCTTGTGCACTGTTTGTAGGAAAGGCGAATTGTTTACAAAGATCTACTTTTAGACGATGTGCTCTATCCAGATGCTTGATTTTTTAGGACAGGGGGCACGGTCGTTGATCTCAATAATGCCAAACTAAAAATATACTGCCGTATTTGAAGTATTCTTGTTTTGTTAAGGAATAACTTTAACACCATAATCATCAATGTCTGTTACAATTAGAATTTTCAAAATCAAAATTTCTGAAATACAGCAAATTCTTAGGATATTCTATTATTTTAACACAATCTAACTGACTGGTAAAGTTATCAAACGAATTTGAATATTTCAAACTGAGCGAAAAATTGCCCAGGCCGGGAATCGAACCCGGATACTTGGCTTACAAGGCCAATGCTTTACCTGTTAAGCTAACCGGGCGATAACCGGCTGGGATTTTTCGCTCAGATAACCTGATTGGCCGTAACATCTGGTCTGTCAATTTGACAGCTCGGCAGAATAAGCCGCAGGTAATGGAACTCCATAGAACGATGGATACGTAGATATACTATTATTTTAACACAATCTAACTGATTGGTAAAGTTATCAGACAGATCAGTTACTGGTAAAGTTGACAGACCAGATGTTACGGCCAATAAGGTTATCTGAGCGAAGAATCCCAACCGGTTATCGCCCGGTTAACTTAAGAGGTAAAGCATTGGCCTTGTAAGCCAAGTATCCGGGTTCGATTCCCGGCCTGGGACTGAACTCGCTCAGTTTGAAATATTCAAATTCTTAGGATATTATGTTTTACTATTAATAAAATGGAAATATTATTCTGATTTTACTGCAAACTCCCAAATTATATCACGGGTCACGTTGAACGAGGGAAGTACAGAGTGTTTGTTGTTTTCCTCCTTTGTACGATTTCTTTTCAAAGACTTACTTTTAGACAACCTGCTATCCTCAGACGTTCGGTTTTTTTTTCTTTTTAGGACACGGGGCGCGGTTGCTGGGCTCAATAACGTCAAACTAAATAAGGCGTTACCATACTTAAAACCTTTAACCCTTTAACGTTCGTTGGTTTCGCCACGAAACCACAAAATTTTAATTCCGATATGCAACACTGACACCGGTATTTTTTATCTAAAAATATCCCTTTTATTATGTATTTGAAAAATCACGTTTTCTTATTTAGAAATATATTTGTTCTTAATTACTGGTGTCATTCATTTATTTCGACATCTGAGCAATGAAAATGCTTTGATCGTTAAAGGGTTAAAGTATGATTTTTTTTTTTCATTTTGTTCGAAAAAAATGATATTTGAGTCTATTTTTGGAAAAATAACCTCCAGAAAAATAGTGAAAATGTTTATTTTAATTTCTGTTGGACATAATGTCAGTCCTGAGCTACATAACAAATATTTCTGAAAAAATATATCATTTTAAGTTATGTACTTGCTTTAAGCTGTTTATGCCGTACAATAACTATTCAATGATATAATAAATTAAACTGTGTTTTTAACAATTTACAGAATTAATGACTGTTTTATACAGAAAAAAAATGTCAAGCATATAGCTACCAGTATGAACAAAATAATGTTGTTATTTCGACGTAATAATAATAATAAAACATATACCTTGATCTTAAATGCAGGTATCAAACGTAACACAAGAGATCAACTTCGCCAAAGATCAAATCCCCATATTGCAAAGGAAACATCATACTCCAGATTCGTTGAATGCAGTTATTTCAATTGAGATCTTGGAGTTGTAAAAGCGTGAAATGATTTATTACGACAGGGACAAACGACAGGATCATATGTGGTAACATGAACTTAAATTCTTCGTGCGTTACAGCGGCACCATGGCATGGCAACCGTGCTTGATAAGAAATTCTTTCACAATCAAACGTAAATACAACTTAGACTTTTTCTACAATTACCATTCGCCTGTCATATTTTATGGTGTGAGTGTTTAAATAAATATTCTGTATTTTCATTCATTCCTGAGTTGATTCAAGAATTAAATCTTGAAAAGCATCATTTCCCTTTGATGTTCAACACTCTCTTGAAAAAACTGAGGAAATAATACTAAAAGAAAAATACTCCCCAACGACTATATTTCAATGTGAGCTGAATTGAATACTTTTATTTTGTTTATTATTTTTGAATGATGTAGAAAAATAATGTTACAATTTAACCGGAATCATAGGATTTATTGTTGTTTTTTCAATTTTATTTTGACAAATTACATTACAATGTCATATTAAGACTTAAATATCTTTGAAATCTAACCTTAATGAATTTGAATTTCTCAAGTAGTATAAGACATGTTTAAAATGAAATCGTTTGAATACTTTGAATTTATACATTCAGAAATTGGAAAGATTTCGTGCCATGCTGAACTAATATTTTGGCTTTAAAATATCAGCTAGTTAACAATGTATCGAATAGTATAGACTACAGATACATAAAAAAAGAAGAAAAAATGCGTTATTTTCTAACAATAACAGGGTCGATGACTGAAGACGTGGTCAGAATTTTTAACTCCGCCTACATATTTTTATCTCATATGAGCTTTATTAAAAAAAAACATATTAATTAGTAATATAAAAAAATGCTACCGAATGCTTTTGACTATTTATTTTGCAGAAATTCAATATTTAGTGAACCTATATTCAATGTGTATTTTTTTCCTCTTATTAATAAAATTTCAAATCTTTTTAATATCCGAAAATGTTCACTCAAAATTTAAAAAAAAAATCTTTGTGTAAGATAAAATTTTTTAACAGGCTACCATTTAAATGTAACGGTAGAAACATATTTGCAATTTATTTTTAAGTGATTTTTTTTTTATTTGTTCATTTTTTCCTTATCACCCCCAACACCACCCACCCATTCATCTTTTGGATAATTTCAAATTTTTTAATTTGAGATTTTTTTTTTTCTCGACAAAAGTCTATTTTTTATTATGAAATTAAATAATCCAGAAGGATTTTTTATTGTTTTTTCAAAAGGAACAAGATTTTACAGATAATTAATGCATGTTATTATAAGAATATTCCTTGGATATATTTGTTAATAAAATTTTGTCAAATAGTAAATGCAGAAAAATGGGCTGTTCGAAATGTTTAAGTAAAATTTTTAATAAAAATTAATCTATTTGAAATAAAAAATAACTTTAAGAGAATCTATGTATTCTATGCATTTAAAAAATCAATAATGGTAAGTAATAAATCAATATATGTACAATTTATTTATTTAATTATTTATTTAATTTTAAGTATATATTAGACGTTTCTTTTTGTCCGAAAGAATTGTGAGGTCTGTCACTGTCTTGTCCGTAACCAATAAAAATAGATGTTGAAATTACACAGTAAATTCCTGCAAACTTTTAAAATATTATTTTCGTAATTCATAAAGTAGTCGAAGATCTTTCAGTCATACGCTAAACCAAAGGATAACATTAACAGTTTTTATTATTCATAAACCGATTTTTTTTCTTTCAGTTTTGTTCAAATTACAACCAAACTAATTTTCACGTCGTACGGTCAAGAAAAGTTTGTTTGATCCATAACTTAAAGCTTTATTACACCGTTAAAATTTTAAAATACTATTTCATAGCATTTAAAGGAAGAAATGTTTAGACTGCATACTATCAATATTATAGCTTTTTTAAAAAAAAGTTGTATTCTCCCTATATTTTATGTTTTTTATATGCAAAAAAATGAATCAATTTTTGTTCAATTAAATGAGTGCATTAAGTGAGTGCAGTGATCTGCCAAAATCACCAAAAGTCCACGCAAGTAAAATATTTAAGCTATATCATTCTCGTAAATGAATTTTACACACGGTAATATTTTTTTAACAGGTTAATTTGCCGATTGTTATTTTGAAAAAAAAAAAAAAAGAGTTTTTGTATATATTTTAACTCTTATTTTAAAAGTAATATTTCTATCATAATTCGATAATCGTTTCACTCTTCTACAGTTGAAAAAATGTATTCATAAACTAAAAAAAAAAAAAAAAAAAAAAAAAAAAATCCATTAAAACAATAATTGAGACAAGTTTTCACAATATTTATAATATTTTCAATAGTTGCATAATACCTTTGCAATGCTTTCTATTTGTTAATATTGTAAATCAATTATTTTAAAAATGTAAAATTCAAAGTAAGCTATTTCTTGTTATATCGGATAAAATGAATTTGAGGGAAATCGTGTTTAATAAAAAATTTTGTTATGTTATTTCTATTTAATATATTTTCTTTAATATTACACCAAAAATATTTTTTGTATTTTCTTTTTATCCGCATGCTAATAGATAATTACGAAAGATTTCATTGTTTATAAAAACTTTTTTATTGTAATTGTTTTAGTGTTTAAGAGCGAAGTTCGATTATGTATCTGTTAAATCCACATTTTACTTATTTATATACATATCTAACATGCGACAATTTAATTTCGACTGTCATTTTAGGTATGGAATTGGACACGAAAATGAAGAATTATTTACATTTTATTCTGTTAGATTGAAAGAATTTTTCGACTTGATCCACACTTCGTTAATAATTAATAAAGATTACTGTTTGGTTTGTATCCCAAAACTTATGGATGCATGTTTTCTTCTTTCGAATGTCAGTAGATGGCAGCACCACACGATGAAACACTGATAATTTCAAAGTGGGTTCCTACGACACTTTCTAGCTCACTTTAAGTGTAAGGAATTAAAAAAGAAAAAAAAAAGAAAGAAAGAAAGAAAAAGAAAGAAAGAAAACAAAGCTTTGTCAAACTCGCATAATCCAATAAATTCATCTAATTATAATTTTTGAAAATCAGTGGTGCATGGCTACAAATTGCAGCAATTTAATCTCGCGCCCAGTCAACAAATCTTAAAAGAAATAATCTATTTATCATAAATTACTGTGAATATTCTAAATAATTCGTTTATTGTTGATTCATTTATTTTTCGTCCTTTTTTACGTGCAAAATAAAATGAAATAAGACCACGATGTATAAAAAACCTATAATATTTATTAATTAAAAAAACTGCTGTTTTGGTTTGTATCGCAATACTTAAAAATGCATGTTTTCTTTCTTTGAATAGTCAGCAGATGGCAGCATCAGCGAATGAAACATTCATATTTTCAAAGTAGGTTTCTAGGATACTTTCCATTTTACTTTAAGCGTATATAATTCTAATAAAAAAGAAAGAAAAACAAAGCTTCGTTACATTCCTAAAACCCAACAAATTTATATAACTATAATTTTTAATTCATTTGGTGCATTGCTACAAGTTGCAGCAATTTAATCTCGCACTCAGTCAACAAATCTTAAAAAGAAAAAAAAAAAATAATTGTAATTTAAGAAATTACCCCAACCATTTGAAAAATGTTTCACTCGATACATTCATCTATCATTTTAAGCTAAATACCAGTTGTTTTATTGTGTATTATCCGTGCCACTGCTATAAATGACTTTATACATGCTGCAATTTGAAGGTACGGTTCGTTTAAGTTATATCACTCTATTGTCGCCAAGCATAAAAGTTGGCGACGAAAGAAACATTTCAAACTATTTAACATTGTTGGTGCAAAAGTAATCATTATTAAAATACAGCTTTGGCATATACTGTTATACTTGTAAGACTTTGGCATATATTGTTTGATTTTACAGAGCAGAATTTTGGTGATGGAGGTTTTAAACCAAAATCGATCGCAGCACATGCATCTGTGAATGGGTCCATCAGACATCGAATCAAAAAAGTTTTTTCCCAGTTTTTCCCAAGCCGATTGCTTTTTAGTTTTCTTTTTAGGTGGTGGAAAATCAAGAGTAATAGCTATAACATTTTCCGGCTTGTTAGAATCACTATTGGCACTCAAATTTTCCTGGTTAGAACCGACCGATAGTAAAACGCCATGGCTAGTGGATTGGTCGCCCTGGCGACATGATGTTTTACAATTAATCGGTTCGGCATTAAATTGCTTCCTTTTTCGTGATCGCCTTTCAACACGTAATTGGTTTTCAGCGGCTCAATAATCTTTTGATTTTATCATTTTCTGCATTGAAAGACGTTTTTGCGCCAAACCAAATACAGTATTACTCAGTTATCCCGTCGACCAATTTCGCCAAATGATACGAATCGCCAAACTAATAAGCAACTTATACATGTTGACTGTGTTTAATATCATTGAATGCGATATTCACGTTCATTCATTTCTTTGGCTTCGGCTTTTTCCGTATCTGTTAATTTCCGTCTACCCATTTTTAAATTTGTTAGTTTTCTCCTTTATTACAATGATTTTAACCATTTTAATTTACTATTCAAATAAAAATTCTTCTAAAAGTAAAGAATTTAATTTAAATTCAAATAAAAACTCTTCTAAAAGTAAAGAAATTAATTTAAATTCAAAAGTGACCACATCATTCAAAAGTGGTAACATCATTCAAAAGTGGTAACATCATCGGGTCCATTCTCCCAAAAACAACAACCATTTTTCAAATGGTTAATAAAAATCACTTTATGATTGTTTAAGTACGCGTATTGTGTTTAATATCATTGAATGCGATATTCACGTTCATTCATTTCTTTGGCTTTGGCTTTTTCCGTATCTGTTAATTTCCGTCTACCCATTTTTAAATTTGTTAGTTTTCTCCTTTATTACAATGATTTTAACCATTTTAATTTACTATTCAAATAAAAATTCTTCTAAAAGTAAAGAATTTAATTTAAATTCAAATAAAAATTCTTCTAAAAATAAAGAATTTAATTTAAATTCAAAAGTGGTAACATCATTCAAAAGTGGTAACATCATTCAAAAGTGGTAACATCATCGGGTCCATTCTCCCGAAAACAACAACCATTTTTCAAATGGTTAAAAAAAAAAAATAATTGTAATTTAAGAAATTACCCCAACCATTTGAAAAATGTTTCACTCGATACATTCATCTATCATTTTAAGCTAAATACCAGTTGTTTTATTGTGTATTATCCGTGCCACTGCTATAAATGACTTTATACATGCTGCAATTTGAAGGTACGGTTCGTTTAAGTTATATCACTCTATTGTCGCCAAGCATAAAAGTTGGCGACGAAAGAAACATTTCAAACTATTTAACATTGTTGGTGCAAAAGTAATCATTATTAAAATACAGCTTTGGCATATACTGTTATACTTGTAAGACTTTGGCATATATTGTTTGATTTTACAGAGCAGAATTTTGGTGATGGAGGTTTTAAACCAAAATCGATCGCAGCACATGCATCTGTGAATGGGTCCATCAGACATCGAATCAAAAAAGTTTTTTCCCAGTTTTTCCCAAGCCGATTGCTTTTTAGTTTTCTTTTTAGGTGGTGGAAAATCAAGAGTAATAGCTATAACATTTTCCGGCTTGTTAGAATCACTATTGGCACTCAAATTTTCCTGGTTAGAACCGACCGATAGTAAAACGCCATGGCTAGTGGATTGGTCGCCCTGGCGACATGATGTTTTACAATTAATCGGTTCGGCATTAAATTGCTTCCTTTTTCGTGATCGCCTTTCAACACGTAATTGGTTTTCAGCGGCTCAATAATCTTTTGATTTTATCATTTTCTGCATTGAAAGACGTTTTTGCGCCAAACCAAATACAGTATTACTCAGTTATCCCGTCGACCAATTTCGCCAAATGATACGAATCGCCAAACTAATAAGCAACTTATACATGTTGACTGTGTTTAATATCATTGAATGCGATATTCACGTTCATTCATTTCTTTGGCTTCGGCTTTTTCCGTATCTGTTAATTTCCGTCTACCCATTTTTAAATTTGTTAGTTTTCTCCTTTATTACAATGATTTTAACCATTTTAATTTACTATTCAAATAAAAATTCTTCTAAAAGTAAAGAATTTAATTTAAATTCAAATAAAAACTCTTCTAAAAGTAAAGAAATTAATTTAAATTCAAAAGTGACCACATCATTCAAAAGTGGTAACATCATTCAAAAGTGGTAACATCATCGGGTCCATTCTCCCAAAAACAACAACCATTTTTCAAATGGTTAATAAAAATCACTTTATGATTGTTTAAGTACGCGTATTGTGTTTAATATCATTGAATGCGATATTCACGTTCATTCATTTCTTTGGCTTTGGCTTTTTCCGTATCTGTTAATTTCCGTCTACCCATTTTTAAATTTGTTAGTTTTCTCCTTTATTACAATGATTTTAACCATTTTAATTTACTATTCAAATAAAAATTCTTCTAAAAGTAAAGAATTTAATTTAAATTCAAATAAAAATTCTTCTAAAAATAAAGAATTTAATTTAAATTCAAAAGTGGTAACATCATTCAAAAGTGGTAACATCATTCAAAAGTGGTAACATCATCGGGTCCATTCTCCCGAAAACAACAACCATTTTTCAAATGGTTAAAAAAAAAAAATAATTGTAATTTAAGAAATTACCCCAACCATTTGAAAAATGTTTCACTCGATACATTCATCTATCATTTTAAGCTAAATACCAGTTGTTTTATTGTGTATTATCCGTGCCACTGCTATAAATGACTTTATACATGCTGCAATTTGAAGGTACGGTTCGTTTAAGTTATATCACTCTATTGTCGCCAAGCATAAAAGTTGGCGACGAAAGAAACATTTCAAACTATTTAACATTGTTGGTGCAAAAGTAATCATTATTAAAATACAGCTTTGGCATATACTGTTATACTTGTAAGACTTTGGCATATATTGTTTGATTTTACAGAGCAGAATTTTGGTGATGGAGGTTTTAAACCAAAATCGATCGCAGCACATGCATCTGTGAATGGGTCCATCAGACATCGAATCAAAAAAGTTTTTTCCCAGTTTTTCCCAAGCCGATTGCTTTTTAGTTTTCTTTTTAGGTGGTGGAAAATCAAGAGTAATAGCTATAACATTTTCCGGCTTGTTAGAATCACTATTGGCACTCAAATTTTCCTGGTTAGAACCGACCGATAGTAAAACGCCATGGCTAGTGGATTGGTCGCCCTGGCGACATGATGTTTTACAATTAATCGGTTCGGCATTAAATTGCTTCCTTTTTCGTGATCGCCTTTCAACACGTAATTGGTTTTCAGCGGCTCAATAATCTTTTGATTTTATCATTTTCTGCATTGAAAGACGTTTTTGCGCCAAACCAAATACAGTATTACTCAGTTATCCCGTCGACCAATTTCGCCAAATGATACGAATCGCCAAACTAATAAGCAACTTATACATGTTGACTGTGTTTAATATCATTGAATGCGATATTCACGTTCATTCATTTCTTTGGCTTCGGCTTTTTCCGTATCTGTTAATTTCCGTCTACCCATTTTTAAATTTGTTAGTTTTCTCCTTTATTACAATGATTTTAACCATTTTAATTTACTATTCAAATAAAAATTCTTCTAAAAGTAAAGAATTTAATTTAAATTCAAATAAAAACTCTTCTAAAAGTAAAGAAATTAATTTAAATTCAAAAGTGACCACATCATCTAAACATGGTAACATCATCTAAAAGTGGTAACATCATCGGGTCCATTCTCCCGAAAACAACAACCATTTTTCAAATGGTTAATAATTTATTTATTATAAATTACTGTGAATAGTCTAAATAATTCCTTTGATGTTGATTCATTAATTTAGTGTTTTTCAACTTTTTTGACACGCAATTTAAAATTAGATAAGACCATAATGCATAAAAATCCTACAATATTTATTAATTAAAAAAGACTGCTGTTTTGGTTTGTATCCCAAGACTTATGAATGCATGTTTTCCTTTTTTTAATAAAACGGTCAGAAGATGGCAGCACAACCGAATGAAACTGATATTTTCAGAGTAGGTTTCTATGATAGTTTTCAGTTCACTTTAGCGTAAATAATTAAAAAAGGGAAAGAAAACAAAGGTTCGTTATTTTCATGAACTAAAGAACTGAAATTTCTCAAATGAAATTGAAATTTGTATTTATTTTATTATTTACGATACGATCTTTGACAAAGAAAACGAAAAAAAAAAAAAAAAAAAAAAAAAATGTAAAACATTTTCCGATACAGATGCGCACCACATTGTACGTGCTTTTTCCCCCGCCAATTTGGCGAAAATTTTGTTTTTGAATATAAATTACAAGTTACAAGCAATAATAACAAGACGTGATTTTTTATTTCAATATAAAAATAAAATAACATGAAAAAATGAAAGAGATTCAAGTATTTTAAGAAAGGAAATAATAAAGTAAATAAATTATAGTTTGATGTAAATAATTATTAATATTGTATATAATAAAAAAATTTAAGAATTAAAATAAAAAATAACAGTAAATAAATATAAATTTAATAAAAAAGGAAACAATAAATAAACAATTATAAATAATAAATTTAATAAGTAACAAAACAGTAAACATATAATTTTCACAATGCATCGTAAATAGTAATAGTAGCCATGTTGAATACATGCAGTTGTATCATTTAATCAGCACATTTTACTGAAATCTTTAACCTTTCTCATTTTATTTTCCTAATAATTGTTATAAATTTGTATTTTTAACAAATACATTCTTAGTTGTTATAAATTTATTAAACGGATCTTCTCCTTGGCGCAGATGTGCAGTGCCAAATTGGCGGAGGAAAAAAAAGCACGTGCAAATGTGGTGCGTATATGACATCTGTGCCCATTTTCCCATCTATGTTTGCACTCACACACACAATAAGTAAATAGGTTAAAAGTTATTTCCTGCATTGATTTTGAATAAAAGATTTAAATTCATGCTTAGAAGTTATTATTTTAAATTTTAAAATTGACTTCGAACGATAAATAGAAAGTTTGTTATCTGAAAATGCAGATATTTATGCAGCATAATGGGCTTTATTATAAATTATTATTAACAGTAATATCTGTTATTAATAATACTAATAGTAGTAATATTAATAATAGTAATAACAATACTTTTTAATTTGAGGTGTAGAAGAAGCGTCTTCATTGCTTTGATATAAAGGAATAGTGGAGAATTTTTTTCTTTTATATACAATTATTTTCCCTTTTTTTAAACAATAAATTAATAAACAATTTTATGTTTTTCTCCCTTTTTTACGCGTAATTTAAAATTAGATAAGACCGTGATGCGTAAAAATCCTATAATATTTACAAATTAAAAAGACTGTTTGGTTTGTATCCCAAGACGTGTGAATGCATGTTTTCTTTCTTAGAATAGTCGGAAGATGGCAGCACCACCGAATGAAACATTGATATTTTATAATTAGATTTCCATGATTATTTCCAACTCACTTTAAGCGTAAATAAATCAAAATAAAAAAGAAAGAAAACAAAGCTTCGTTAAACTCCTACAACCCAACTAATTCATTTAATTATAACTTTCGAAATCTGTTGTGCATTGTTATAAATTATGGCCCCTAACACATTGGGCCACTTCTTGAAGTTCGGTATCGGCTCGTTTGTTGCGGCGACGCGGTGTTTTTGCCCTTTAATGAGTTTTGCAGCAAAGGGACGGTTGGCCGGCAAAGGAAAAATCTTTTCGTCAAGTAGGGTGGATTGCTTATATCCCGATTCTTTTGTTCACTCCCCTCTGTTCTATTATGAAGAAACTGCAAATAGATTCTATACAAAAGACTTCCCCACATTTTCCAAGAATTCAGTTTAAGGGAAGAGCATTGCAATCTGAACGGAGTCTTAATCTCGCACTCATTCAATAAATGTTTTAAAAAATATTGAAATGTTCTATTTATAGTAATAATAATTCCTTTAATTAATTTAAAAATAATTCCTTTACTGTTGATTCATTAATCTTATGCTTTTCGTCTTTTTTTCATGAAATTTAAAATTAGATAAGACCATGATGCATAAAAAACCTAACTTAGTAATTAATTAAAATGACAGCTATTTGGTGGTTTGTATTCCAACACTTATGAACGATTGTTTCCTTTCTTAGAATCGTCAAAAGATGGCAACATCACCTAATGAAACATTGATAGTTTCAAAGTAGGTTTCTATGATTATTTCTAACGCACTTTAAGCGTAAATAATATAAATAAAAAATGAAAGAAAACAAAGCTTCGTTATTTTCATGAACTAAAGAATTGAAATTAAATAAATGAAAATAAAATTCATATTTATTTTATAATTTACTAAACAATCTATGACCTAATTAAAACCAAATAAAAAAAATGTAAAAGATTTCCGCATTTTTATTCGCACACAATAAATAAATAAAAAGGAAACCTGCACTTATTTTGAAAAAAAAAATAAAATAAAAAAAAGGACTGGAATTCTGGCTCAAAAAGAAGTTTTTTAAAATAAATTTTGAAATTGACGTTGAACGATTAATAAAATGTTTGTTATCTGAAAATGCAACAATATATTCAGCATAATGCTTTATTATTATAATGCTTTATAATAGTAATATTTATTATTAATGGTAATTATTATAGTAATAATTTTTATCTTTAGGAGTAGAAGAAGGTTATTATTTCAAATGTAAAGAATTTTCTGACGTGGAAATATACTTTGATTTTGATCCACTTTGTTAATAATTAATTCAAAAGATTGCTGATTGTGTTTGTATCCCAAGACTTATAAATGAATCTTTTCTTTTCTTTATTTGAATAGTCAGCAGATGACAGCATCACCGAATGTACGAAGATTTCCTTTTCAAAGTAGTTTTCTATGATACTTTCCAAATAATTCACTTAGGGCGTAAATAATTAAAATAAAAAAAAGAAAGAATGACAAAGCATCGTTAAACTCCAACAATCCAATAAATTCATCCAATATAATTTTCAAATCTGCTGTGCATAGCTACAAATTGCAGCAATTTAATCTCACTCTCAGTTAACAAATGTTAAAAGAAAAAATGAAATAATTTATTTATTACAAGAATAATTCCTTTAATTAATTTAGAAATAATTGCATTATTGTTAATTCATTAATTTTATGTTTTTCGCCTTTTTCTGCATGAAATTAAAAGAAGGTAAGACCATAATGCATAAAAATCCTATTATATTTATTAATTAAAAAGACTGCTGTTTGGTTTATATCTGAATGCAAGTTTTCGTACTTTGATTAGTCAGAAGATGGCAGCATCATCGAATAAATCATCGATATTTTCAGAGTACATTTCCTCGTACATTTCTCATTTTTCAATTCACTTTTAAGCAAAAATAATTAAAATAAGAAAAGAAAGAAAACAACGATTTGGTATTCGTTAGATTGCTCTGCTTCACAGTCTATGTAGGATGTCTACTAGGGTGGACCTTAAATGCCATGATTTTTTAAAATTATTATTTTTACAAGTCTCACCCCCCTATTTTGTTTCTTTTGATACAAAAACATTATGTAAAAAGTTTGAGCAATAAATTCAAATATTTAGAGGTAGCTCAATTGACCTGAAATTTATAAAATTAGGAAAAAATTCAGAATATTAGCTACACAAATAAGTAAGCACTTTAAATGTTTTAATGATTTAATTGTGACAATTTATTTAATTTACAGCACAATTATTAGGTTTATAGTCTTCTCTTAACTCCCACAATTCAGGATCTACTGCACGAAATTCATCCGGAAGTTCCAACAATTGAAACAACATCATTGCCTTAGCTGTGACAAAATCTTCCAATCTCTTATTACTGAATGAATGTAGAGCAACACTGACTCGTTTGGAATAAATTTGAGCTTGTTTTTTAGAATTAGCTTCATTCTGTAATGCAATAACCATGCGTCTTTTAGTTAATAAACTCACACGGCTATCAAATAAAGCTAAACCAACAAGTCCTTCTGACAAATACCACAAGTGATTAGCAAATTTATATGATGATAACTTGGAAACAGTTGAATGTATTGATGATTAGTCAAGTAATGATTTGAGCAACAACAGGTAATTATATGGGGCACATGAAGCTTGAGGTGCAGTGATCTAAGCTTTCAAGTATACACGAACTGTAAAAACACACATATCACGTATACCTTCTTCCTCTTTTACAGTCAATTTAAACTGAGCCTTGAACATCCAGATCTTGAGACAATATATTACTTTGGACATCCAACGGGCATGGTGCATTGCACCTGGTGACATAAATCTGATTCCCCTTTCTGGGACAGCACCTAAAAATATAATTACAAGTTCTAAAAATTCCTTATAATCGCTTCCTAGCTTTGTTTCTCTTTGCTCTTCTAGGTACTTCTTTGCATAGTTGATAGTCTCTTGCTTAATATCTTCTACTAGATTTGCAACATCATCAAATTCCGTTTCGTACTTGTCTTTATCAATTAAGCTCCAATATTCCTGAAAGCGTTTAAATAATGCAACTTCAGGTGAAGATTTGACTCCCATGAATACTTCAAATACAGTACTAATTATCAGCTCCTTAATGTGATGTTTGCAAGTAAATGATAAGAGCTCTTTTTTCAATTTATGTTCTAAAAGAACACATGCACCATAATTATAACCAGTGTTTGAGTTAGTAGTGTCAAAGCACATTGCACGTATATTATCTGCTATTCCCCAGTCTTCAGTGGCTTCAAAGACTGCTGTCGCCTGAGCTTCTTTTGTTGCAGATGAAATCTTGGCAACAGTCAGTAGTTGAGAAACTCCTTTCCCAGAAACTAATATTGGCAATCGATCCACTTTTTCTTTTCCGGTTAAATCATGCATTAATTTTCCATCCCAATGAATGGCAAAAACAGTGTTGCTTTGGAACTTGCTTTTTATTTTTTCATATTTTTCAGTTCTCTCAAAGATTCTTTGTCGACGAATCGAATTTCTGTTTATTGCATATTCCTTAATGCTTAGTCCTAAACATTTGCAGTTTCTGATAATACAAATATAGCCTTTCGGTCTGACGCCTTAGTGCGATCTAGTGCTGCTGCAAGATCTGGAGTAACTATAGCTTTACTACCTCGTTTTCTTTTTCGTAATTCGTCGACATGGACTGCATTGTTTTCAGTCTTTTCCAACTTTTCAAAATCTCTTTCTGTCGAGTTGTTTTCAAACTCGTCATCTGTAGATGAAATTAGTTCAACGGAATCATCTAATAGTCTTTTGCTTTTGATTCGTTGTTGTCTCGCAAGAAATATTTTGTTTCTTTCATATTTTCTTTTTTCTTTAAGAGTGAGTGTTTTATCAATAACAACCATTGATCAGCATTTTCCCTTTTTTCTTTGAGCTATCAAAAATTCCTTATCTTCTGGTAATACTGATGTAATTGTCAGTACATCGGCATATGCTATTTCAAAAAGATCTTCAAGCTTGGAAACAAAAGCTAACTCCTTAGTCTGTTGAGTGAGAGAAACTAATGGAAAATTTAATTTTTGCTATTTGCTAAATGCAGTTTATTGTTTTAAGTATTATTGTGCATAGTACTGCCATCTATGAATAAAAATGTAAAGCTAAATGCATTTAAAAATATTTTAGAAGATATAATTTATTTTCTATGACATAGCATGCGAGTACGCATATGTTTATCGTTGCTCATACATTGGAAACTTCTACATCATTGAGCTACCTCTAAATATCGTTCAATTGAGCTAATATTTTACCAGAATTATTTTTTCATAAAAAGGAACAAAATTAGAGGGTGTGAAGATTACATTTTGAAACTTGAAAAATAAGGTCCACCCTAATGTCTACGTTTAAATTTGCTTCACACTCGGTTTGGCATCGCTGTATAAACTGCGCAAAGTGTCTGCGGGACTTCGATGTCAATCATGACGATTGCTTTTTCTGTTCATTAGATTTACGGAATGCAACACCTTTAAAAATCCGAGAATGCAAACCTTCTCTTGCTTATAATAGATACAGGCAGTACATGGAGCATTTAATCATAAATGCTCTCTGCTACTGTGATGACGAGCGTGCGAAAAAAGTCACGAAATCCCATGTCTTGTCTGCTATGGAGGATATTCCAAATCTGCGTTCGAGGCTATAAAAGGTCACATGGTACCGGTAATTTACCCAAAGAATTTCAGGGCATTCCAATATGACGTCAGAAACATGACTGCCCAAAATCTTCTGTCTGCGCAACTTCATGCACATATTATTGGCATCTTTCAAGTGAATGTATGGTTACCATTTTGGCTGCTTTATCGCACTTGATTTAATTGCCAAATGCTTTATTTAAATTAGTTTTAATCATTTGTTTTTAATAGAAAATTCAGAAATCTTTGCGCTATCCAGACTTGAATTTAAATGAAAGAAATATATTACGCAAGTGTTTTGTAATTGTTTTCTATTCAATAATCTGTCCGATTACTTCTTGTTCAATATTTCTTATAATTTTTTGTCTGTTATGTGAATAGTAATATTTCTAGTGCTAGAATCATGCCTGCTTTTCAAATACTTGTAAACTTTTTGTATATTTTTATATTAAAGCTTATTTATCATTATGATAAGTATACTAGAATATTTTATAGAAAAGACATTGTATATTTTGAAAAATATTTGTGATATACATGCTTGTCGATTTTTTTTTTTCCTTTCAATCAATACGCAACTACAATATTTCCTTCTAGTTGCTGCAAGATATATTCACAATCCTTCACAGAAAATATATATTTAAAAATATTTTATTAGAGTTTTTTACTTTTAAAACAGTCAATTTTGCAGACCTATTAATATGAAAACATATATCTGCCAACTTCCCCCCCCCCTTTTTTTTCTACTCAAATAAGTATTTTATTTGCTAAAAGTTTTATTTAAATGAAATGAAATCGAATAAGTACCAAATAAATATAACACAGTTTATGAATTTTCTGAACTCATTTAAGTTAAACAAGTAAGAAAAATCATGCCTTAAGCATAGATTATGAAGCACTTTCTTACACTTCCTGAAATCATTAACAAAACTTCATTATCTATAGAAATAAGGTGTTACTGTTTGTTCACAGCCAAATATGTATTCTAATACTTTTGAACAGCCGAATGTTTGATTTGCCGATTGATCTATATATACTACATAATGAGTAAATTTAGTCTTGCAAGAAAACGCCTATCTAGTTGAAAATTTTCTTTCAGCAATTAATATTAATAGATCGAAACATAATTGAATACTTTTGTTCAGCCCTGTAGTTTATCTAGTACCCTTATTATATGAAAGTATTTTGTTAAAACTTAATTCATATAAAAATACTCTTTAAACTACTACCATTGTTAAGTAAATTGCTTTATGCTTATCAGATTGGAAAGCCTAAACATAGATGGGTTGCACTACAGGGGACGGTTAATTCTGGGAAAACTACATTCGCTTCAGGTGTAGTTAGTTGATTTATTTAATGGGGTTCCTATGAATATTAATACAAATGAGGACAATAGCTAATATTTCAGCTAGGGCAAGCTATCCGCATTCTTTTCTTACATATTATGATGTAACATCTGTTGGTTTCCATAATATTGACAGAGTTATGAGAGAAATGATGGATGGAAATAATAACAACAAATGAAGAACACTTTCCTGCCGAATTGTATAAGGTGAGCTGTCAGTCGGGATCCAGTTTGTTAAATTTTTTCTAAACGAACAGTCCTACCAGGCTCACAAAGATGAATTTCAAGAAGTTAAATTTGATTTAAAAAAAAAGCTATTGTTATTAGTAAGTATGATTTTTTTTCGTAAATTTTCGAAAAAGTTTCATTTAAGGGAAAAAGTACGTATAAATTAAATATTGAAAATTTTTCTAGATGTTTGTGAAATGTTGGGTCTAGAATTCGATATTAGGGCAAAGCATGAAATCCTTAAAGATTTCTTTCAGGTAGGTGTTGTAGTCAAATTTAGAAATAAGTAATACATTTTCTTTAATTTTTCAAAATCTATTTATCTGTTTACCTAATTTTTTTTTTTTTTTTTTTTTTTTTAGAATTTAAACCGCTACACAGGAATTGTGTCGGCTGTGCCAACAATGTATTGGGATAAAAGCTACTGCAAAAGAAATTCGTCCAGATTGCACCCTTTTGGCAGAATCGGCACTCCCCTATGAGAATCATCACAGGCATAGACAAATCCCGGCATCAACTGTGACCCTGCATGCTAAAGATTTCTCTTCAAGGAGATCTCCCATTAAAAAAAAGTGAGATGTGACAATGGCAACAGAAGAATATGTTTGTAATTATATGTGAATAAAGGCATAACGCTTGGAGAGTTTCTAGCGCGGGTAGCGCCTGGCACACAGTGTTCGGCCGCTCACACAGGAAACTCCTCCCTGTCAATGCTTTTGTTACATATAAAAAAATTATAAAAATCAAGAAAAAGAAAACACATATATACAAAAACAAGTAAGTTTACTTCAGTTATATTTATTTGAGATATAAGTTTAATTTATAAAAGAAAAATTAGGTAAATTTAAAAAAAAACTTTTTTTCCCTCTAATTTTTTTTAAAATGTTCGTATATAAAAGCTTTTTAGTTTATCTTAAAAAATTTCGAAGGGCATTGCTGATGGCACGTCTTTATCCTCTAATCTAGAGGACTGATTTTTCCTACGCTTAGATTCTTTAGGATGTTCAGTTTTAATTCAACATTGTGCAAATTGTCAGCAATACATAGAATTTTTGTTGGGAATTTGATCCAAGTTGCATTGTTTTGGATGTTAACTTTACATTATATTGCCTCAAAACTGGCTTGTTAAAAAAATTATTGTATAAAGTATATTATTGAGGAAAGTCCCACCTTAGAGAATTCTGAATGCCTTTACGGCTTGTGTGGATAGGTGCATTATCTTGCTGTTAATCCTTTCTTTTCTTTTTTTTCATGCTAGAAGTGTTGTAACAAATGTAAGATGGTCAAAAAGAGTTTGTATATATATGTTTGAATTAAAATTTTCGGAAATATACACAAGTGACTCAACGTCACTGAACGAAAAGCAGTCTAATGCTGCAATGATTACGTCAATTAACTGTTTTGAGAAGATCTCTTTTTCTTTTTTTCAAATTGTCACAATAGTTTTGAAATTTTATTTTTATTTACATTTTAGATCATGGTCTATATTTTAATTTTTTACAAAAGAGCGCAGGTTTTTTGTTATCTCATTGTCGCGTGTCATTTGTATTGACTGTGAAATATTTTGAAATTTTATTTTTATTTATATTATGATAATGGAACTTGTTTGACGGTTCTGAAACATGTCAATGTCATTTATTTTTATTATAACACCTTTCTTAAAAATAATTAAAAAATTTTTATTAAAATGTTTATATAAAAGGTGAATGTTTTATAATCTGGTGATTTAAAAAATCAATTGGATTTAATTAAATTTTTATAATATCAGGACCATTCAAGTTTCACTTATTTTCATCAGAGAAAGTAACCTGCAACAGTTTGTTGTCCCAAGTCATCACTTGTGTGGTTGAAAATATCGAAATGATTTAAGAAAAAAAAAAAGATTTTATTAAAACATCAGTTAGGTGGTGGATCAATTGCAACATGGGGCTGCTTTTTGTTCAAAGATGTGGAGCCATTTGTATATGTTTTTAGCAAAATTTAATTGAAAGACACATGTACAAACTCTTTTTGGCCATCTTTCATTTGTTGATACAATTCTGGCAGGGGAAAAAAAAAGGATGGCTATAACAATGAGATAATGTACCTTTCCACAAAACATTAGTTCCACAAGAAAAATATTGAAGTCTTGCAATGGGTGCTCAGAAATCCAGTTTTAAATCCTATCAATAACTTATGGTGAGATCTAGAAGATTGAGTTTATCAAAAAGGAAGGCATTTTTTCTCATCATCAGAACCCAAGTCTATAATTAAGGATGAATAGCACAAACACAATCTCGAACAGTGCAAAAATGAATGATGTCGAGGAATGGTGGAATATTTGCAATCATTAAACTTCAGAGGTGGTTGCATTAATATATGAAAAAATATTAGTTCCTTTGGTTACTATGTTGAATTTATTTGCTGTTATTATTGTTTTTACACAGGCAAAAATGGTGGTGTTTTTTTTTTTTTTTTTTTTTTTTTTTTTTTTACAATTACTTTATTTTCGTAATAAAATACTTAGTTTTGTTGATTTTTTTATTAGCTTTTCAACTTGATACCTTTTATAAGGAAAAAAGATTTATTTGTTTTGAAATTTTTAAGAAAATCAACATTTTTTGCTGTTTTTATACGCAAAGTAGTTATTAATGGGCGTAATCAAGAATTACTGCTTTTATATTTCACATTGATTTTAATATAAATTTATTAATAGTTTAAATAATTAAAAAAACTTTTTTGAATAGAGAAAGAAACCTGTAATATGTTTGGGTCAATTTAGTATAAAAATCAGATGACTTTCATGAAGATATAAATTAATGTTTTTGAAATGGGTTCAGTTATATCATCCTCAAAATCATGCTCTTTCAGCTGTATCAAGATTTAAGATAATATGGATATACAAACATTTCCTGGTCCATTTGGATCCAAGAAACTCAAATAAAATGTCAAAAATGGGTGTTACTAATTGAAAATTCAAAGTTGATATAATTTTTTTAATGTAGATGACTTCGAAAGCATAATTTATACACAATAATAATTAATAAACATTATGCTCAGTCTGATTCCTAGAGTTTATGATTATTTTTGGCATAATTAGTTCAGAATAACCCCTTTCATTCCACTTATCACCATTGATGCTCTAGAAATTGGTAACTGAAAACTAAGAATTTTTTTTTTTTTTTTTTTTTGCTACGCGTGAAATAGAGTTTCTGCAATGCTGCAAAAAGTTCAACCTTCGTTAAAAATTAAATATTTTTCTAACGTAATAAGGTTTGTTTATCAATCAGTTAAATATGAGATAAATTTAATTTCTGTTACAATCTGACAGTTATTACTTTTGCGAGTCAGATATTTTGTAGCAAGAGGCATTTTGTTCTAGCCTTAAATCATGACTTTATCTATATACAAAATGCTAAATTTATGTTTCACTATTACAAAATTTGGTACAGCGCAATTTATGCTATGGTAGTGTATTAACGCCACTGCAGCATAAATTGTACTGATGTGCCAATAAAGCAGGGTTCGCCGAAGTGGGCCCACTTGAAAAAACCCATTTGTGGGTTTTTTTCAAATTTTCTCGTGTTTTCACAACTGTATCATTATTTAATCTAAGATATGAGAATAAAAAGATAAATGCCAATTTAAATATGTTTCAAACTAACCGTATTTAAAAGAATTTCTAAGTATTGATAAAATGACCATAAAAAAAATTAGTTTGTAAATAACGAAGATTTTTTTTGGCTATATATTTTAAAATGCATCCAAGTGCTTTAAATCTTAATGTATACCTAAAGATGGCAGTTGAAATGTGATCACCATCCTGATTGCTTGTATTGTTATAGCTTTTAAGATTAAGCGCAACATTTATTATTCTTCTTCAATGTTCAATGAAAGTTTATACAGTAATTTTCAACACAAAAATCTTGACAGATTTCCAGGGTTCCTAGTATCATGGAAAGTCAGGGAATTTCAAAGTAGTCATGGAAAGTCAGGAAAATCTCAAAATATACAGGAAAAGTCAGGGAATTTACAAATAATTTCTAAAAAAATCATGGAAAACATTTGAGTGAAAAAATGAAAAATGACACAAAATTCATCAAACAGTTGGGGCCAAAAAAAAAAAAAAAAAGATTGAAGTATGATTGCAGAAAGAAAATTGCTAATTTTGGCAAAAGATTGTGAAAATAAGTATCAAATTTCGCTGTATGTTTATTTGGTCAGAGAATTTTTCGAGATTTGATCTGGGAAAGTCAGGGAATTTTTTGAGATTTGGTCATGGAAAATCAAGGAATTTGCTAGTCACGTTTTTCTGGGAATCTTGTTATAACAAAAAAAAAAGAAAAAAAAAAGAGTGAAAAAGTTTGAGTATAGTACTTAAATGATAATTTCATTATTAAAATTATTACTAATAAGTAATTTTTGGAAAAGCAAATTATAATGTTTATTATTATCATTGATTTATAAACTTTTTGTAATCAATTAGTTATTTTAATTTGTATTTAGTAGTATAAGTACCTTGTTTTCAAACATTCTGAACCATATTTCTTTAACTTAAAAAAACCCTAATAAAATATAATCTAAAATGTATCCAGATACTTTAAATGATTGCTTACAGATGGCATACAAAACTAAACTAGTTAAAGTGTATTGCCATTTACGATCTAACTTTATAGATATGACTGACATTGACTTTAAAATAATCCAATTTAATACTATTGCAATATAAATGTTGCTTTAATTGTGTGACTTCTATTTTTTTCTTCATAAAAATATTTACATAAATGTTGCTGCTTTAAACTATTGAAATAAATGAAAGAAATTGCATAAATTAGTCTGTTTAACTTAAGATTTATATAAAGAAATTCAGTTGCACTTGGTTTAATATATCATTCTTCCAGTAATCTAGTTCTATGAGATACAAAATAATCTTTTTAAATATATTTATATTTTCTTTTTATATATTTATTTTTATTGTTAATCTATACTTAATGCAAAATTATACCTTTGTTTCACTGATAAATGAAAAATTTAGGTACTGTGCATCATGTAAAAATTAGAAATTTGAAGAGTTCTCTAAAAATTTTTAATAAAACCCGGGTTTTTTCAAAAAAGCCCGAAAAAACCCGGGTTTTAGACTACTGGGCCCAGTGGGTTGGGGTTTTTCAAACCCTGCAATAAAGAGCAATCTCGTTGTTTGCATGCGCATACAGTTATCGTTTGGATTTCTTGTTGCCTTGTTGTTTGCTGATTTTTGATGCCTGTTTTGCACAAAAACAGATCAAGATGCAATTTTATTTTTTTCAGGAGCGATGATACAGGAGTTAAACTCTATATCGGGCCATTTTCCACTGAAATCCGACTAACTGCTTTGTTTTTAAATAATGTGTTTTGAATTTTGAAAGTGTTTTATTTTATGATTTGTCGCAAAAATTTTAGGCATAGATTGGGGATACTTAAAAACCATCAAATCTGTAGCTGCAGTGGCGTTAATACGTAAGTATCCAAAATTTATACAAAAAAGAAATGGTCTAATAACTTTAACTTTATTACACTAAAATAATTTACAGAACACTCTTCCCATGATTTGCAAAATTCTTTTGATAATTCAGGGGCGATTGTGTTCAGGTTATATACCTCAATTCAGGTATTTTGTAAATTTACTGTACCAAAATTCCAGTTTTTATGATAGTTCAATTCTTAAAATAAAATATCAATTTCATAAGATTGCTAAACATAATTAAAGTTTATATATTATGTAATTTGGCCTTCCTGTTATAAATATGTTGTCTTTCCCCCTTGTTCCCATACAGAAACATTTTCTCGCTAAAATTTCAGGTATTTTTTCATGAGCCCACGATCCCCCTGATAATTAGAGTTCAAGGGAAATATTTAAATTTCGATAATCAAGAGAAATGTCTCACAGATTTTATTCCTCGAAGTTGCAGGATTTTGTGTCCAGCGTGCTTAATTATTATTATATAAAAAAACCTATTACAATTTCTCAATATAATCATCATTTTTTTTAAAATAATAGATCTTTCCATGATTAAATTTAACATTTTTAAATTTGAAATACATACTAGAATTTCCTTATGGTTATTTAACCACGGAAAGTTTGTCATTAAATAGAGTGAATATTACTAATCAAAAATTATGTTGTAGATTTTGTGAATTTTTAAAAAAAATCACTCGCTGTTTCATTCCAAAGCTTGCAGAGTCCAAAAGTGTCAACAGGTTTAGATTCCTCATAAACAAAGATCATGTTTTCAAATCAACAACAAAATGTTTTTTACCATCTGATATTTTTGTCTTTTTTTTCTCAAATTATTTTCATAAAGCATGGTTTTAATTATAGGTGCATTCAGGTCTGACTTTAAAGGGGGAGGAAGAAACAAGGTATTAAGACCTAAAGTATTGATAATTTGCAAATTATTCGGTGAAAATCTAACCCAGGGCGCCATGGCTATTAAAATTTTTCTTGAGTGCATGTTTTCTCTCTCAATCATATGCAGAGATGATTACTTTGGTTTCCTATTCTAAAATTGTTTCGATCTATCTTTAATTTTTTTGTTGTGAAAAAAAAAAAAAAAAAAAAAAACTTCTTGTGCTGCTTGTCTGTTGAGTGAGAATTATTCCCTTAATGAATTCTCAAAAATTAGTGCGCTAGTCAGAATACATGTGTTCAATAAGAGAAAGAATATTTGAGCAGCTTAAGAATTTAGGCGTGCAAAGTTTTCTTGAGACAATAGTGCACCGGCCAGCGGGCGAGTCTGAGCCTGCCCGTGACCTCCCTTTAGGATCTGCCGTTACACTTACATATACAGTAGACTCCCTCAAATCCGCACATATTTTACGGATGTAAACAATGAAACATTCAGTTCAGATGTAGGTGCAAAATTTGACTTTTTTAGTTTTATATCAATTCCATATATTTTTTAATTTGTAATTTTTGTTAAGGTTATTGAATTCATGTTTTTTCATGAAGAAAGAATAATTTATTTCTGAAAAAATCAAGATATTGCTGATATCAATGGTAATCACAATCTTACCAAATATATTTATGTATTAATCAAGCTTTTTTAGTTATTAAGTCTGGCTAAACCTGAAATAAAGCTTCATTATTTTATGATCTTGATGTGAATTAGCAATGTATCTTTATGAAGCAAGTTTCATTGAATAATTTAGGAAAAACACATTTCATCTCTATAATGAATATTTAATTGTACATTATTACTAATTTGACCTTTGCTTTTAGTATTTTTATCATTTTAAAAACTATCTAATTTTTTATTATTTTAGTTTATAACTTATTTTAATATTTTACATATTGTAAGCATCCATTATACTTTTGATTTCATTATTAATTACATTCAAATTTCCTTTTAAAAAATGTAAACAAAGCAATGACCAGAAATCTGCAAAATTCTAAAATCCGCAAAAGCTCTGGTCCCAAGCTGTGCGGATTTAAAAGAGTCTACTGTATCCTTTTTTTGTACATTCACAATTATTTTACTTTTCTCATTTAACAATTACCATGAACATTTTTCTATTAACTATCTTTTCTTTTTTTTTATAGTATTTAGAAAAGTTTTAGTTTATTTTCTAATACAAAATTTTATGCCAAATAAATAAATACATTTTTTAATTATAGCTAATAAAGTTTTTGTTTTTGCAGTTATGGTAATGATAATAATAATAATCTTGGTGATGATAATAATATTTAATAATTAAATTCAGACCCAAACAGAGAGTAGTACAGTGGTTAAACATTACCAGGGCCTGGCTCGTCTAGCAGTCTTGGCTTCAGTTATAAAAACAAGCACAAATATTTGAAAATTCATTTTTATCAAGAAAGTTTTGGTATTGTGCCTCTGTTTTTATGACATGACTAATTTCAGACATGCAAACAGGAATTAATCAGATAGAAGGTTGAATAAAGTCACAAGAAGGTTTAGCATTTTTTTTTTCTTTCATATCTTAAGGGGCTACTTCAGTCAAATGAAAAGACCCATTCACTAATGCTAATCCTATGGAAGAAATTTATACAGATATCTCGGTTGCATTTCAATATTTTTAAATGATTTTTTGGCTTTGGATATCTGAGATCGATCTGTATGCATGACGTTAGTTACTTTTTTCATTTTGTTCACAGTTATTTTTTACACGGACGCTTTCATTTTTGGAACCGGTTTGGAAAGCGAAAGCAACCCCATAAAAAATATCTGCAACCAAAATCGAAAAACTAAAAAACGACCTCCATTCAGATCAATCTGAGTTATCCAATGCAAAAAGAATCATCTAAAAATATTGAAATGCAACCGAGATATTTTTATAAATTTCTCCTATAGGATTAGAATTAGCGAACGGGTCTTTTCATTTGAGTGAAGTAGCCTCTTAAACATTTTCATTTAGAGTTAATCAATGATTTCAATTAAAATTGAATTATATTTTCAATATTTTAAATTTTATTTAAAATCTTTTTAAATAGAGGTTAAAATCTTTTTAATTAGAAATAAAAGAAGGTTACAAATGCATCTTACATTATAAATGTATACATAATTGTATACAAATAATACTTTATAGTTTTTTTTAAATGGTAATGTCCAACAAATTTATTATCTGTAATAAAGCCTGTTCAAAACGGAATCCTGCTATAAACAAAAAAACAACAAACATATGTATCATATGTATATACAGTAGACTTCCTCATATCCACAACTCTCTAAAATCCACACATATTTTATGGATGTAAACAATGAAACTTTCAATTTGGATATTGGGAATTAGATTTTTTTTTAGTTATGTATCAATTCCATAGGTTTTTTATTTTGTAATTTTTGTTAATATGACTGAGTTCATGTTTTTTCATGAAGGAAGAATAAATTTATTACAGAAAAAGTTCAAAATAGTGCTGATATTACTGGTAATCACAATCTTCTTACCAAATATATTTATGCATTAATGAAGTTTTTTTTTTGTTATTAAGCCTGGCTAAACTAGGAAAAAAAAAAACTTATTTTATGATTTTGATGTGAATGAGTAATGTAACTTTATGAGGCAAGTTTTGTTGAATAATTTTGGAAAAATACATTTAATCATACTCTATTGATTATTAACTTGACCTTTCCTATTAAAACTTTAATCAATTTATAAATTATCTAAATTTTTACTATTTTAGTTTATTACTTATTTTAATATTTTATTACATTGTAAGCATTCGTTATAGTTCCAATTGCACTATTAATTGCACTCAAATTACTGTTTAAAAAATGTAAACAAAGCGATGATCAGAAATCTGCAAAATTCTAAAATCCGCACAACCTCTGGTCCCAAACTGTGCGGATTTGAGGGAGTCTACTGTATATTATTAACCCCTTGGGGATGAGCGACTGATATATGTGGCATTTAAAATTCTCAGAATCCTTCATTATTCCCACCAGTTATTTTTTAAGTTTACCTTATTTAATTGGAGTATTATCACTATTTAAGTACAGAAAATTTCTGTATTGAAATATCAGTGATTAAAGATTTAAAATTAAACATTGTGAAGGAGCTAACTGTATTATTAAAAGAAAATCATTGCTGCAAGAATAATAAGACTTGGTAAAAAACTATGGAAAGTAGGGTTCATTATAGCTGTATGTACTAGAAAAGTAAGATAAAAATTCAAAGTGATATAAAGCTAAAATAATATCAAATATTGCTATTCTGTATAACTCTTTCATTTTTTTTTTTTTAATCCTTATCTATGTATAAGGAATTTAACTCGGTACTGAGGATAAAAGGTACTGCATACTTAAACTTCATTTCACATTTCATAAAACTAAATTTAGCTTAATAATAACCTTTTGTTTAAGTACTTTTATGTTAACTGAGAGCAAATTGTTTCAATAGTATTTTTTACCTCGCTAATGCAGTTTTTATTTTTTGTGATTTAGATAAAAATAATGCTTTAATATTGAAATAAAATTAGTGATTGACTGAATCAGGAATTTCGCCGATTACCGAAAATTAGGTCAAAGTGTGCACCGAATATTCGGTATTCGGCAACCGAATACTTAAAATTTTTTAATAAATATTTTTGCATGTATTAACTTTTTTAATAATGATAGAAAGTATTCTTAGGCTTCTCCGACCTTTCGAAGAAATAACAAAAATTATAAGTAACAAAAAATCTTTAATTTCAGAAGTAATACCTATTATTTCTACATTGAAACGTTACTTGGAAAAGTGATAATGTAGAATTTTTTGGAGTGGGAACCATGAAAGAACCAAAAAGACTCGCAGAACGTTTTTCAGAAATTTATGATGATGAGTTTTATTTTCTAGCCTCTATTTTGGATCCCAGATTCAAAACAGCTTTTTTTAAAGATGGAGCAACTGCTAATAAATTAAAAAATGTATTTAAAAATAAAGTGCAATAAATAATAAATATATCCTCTCAAACTGAAATTACTGAGCCAAATTAATCACAAAATTTCAATAAAAATGATGCCCTGTCATAAACTGTGCATTCATCATTTTGGGAGTGCTTTGTTGAAATTGCTACAAGTGAAAAAACAGAAAGTGAAAATCCTTCTACTGAAAATGATATCATCACATTAGACATTAAAGCTTCAGATGAATTGGCTGCATACATAGTAATACCACTTATATCACCGGAAGACAACCCGTTAATTTGGTTGAAAAAAAAAAAAAAAACATAATAAGTATCCAACGTTATCCAAGTTAGTTAAGAAATACTTATCTGCGCCTACCAGTAGTGTTTACAGTGAACATTTATTTCCCAAAGTAAAATGGATTTATGAACAAAAAAGAAACATTACAACCAGATAATGCCGTACAGCTTTTTTTTTTTGCCTCATATTTTGTCCATATTAAATTTCAATTACAAATAATTATAATGTATCATTTTATAAATTATTACTTATATAACTGAGGCATACTATTGAAATAAATAACATTAAATGGGCATTAGCCATCATGTACTTTTAGAGTAATACTTAACCTATTATTTTTCATAAATTATTCTAAAAATTCAGCCGAATATTTATAAGTATTCGGCCGAAACCGAATATTCGGTTTACATGCTGAATCACCGAATACCAAATCAACTATTCGGTATTCGGTCAATCCCTAAATAAAATGCCTTGGTTTGCCTTATTATTTTCTGTTTTTCTTCCTCTTTATTTTAATGAATTAATAAAAGATTTATATTTTAAATGAAATGAATGCAATATAAAAAATTGCTAGATTATGGCAAGAACATTGTTTGTCAATATATAAACAATATATAAATAAAAAATATAGTTTTTCACAAGGAACTATTCTAATATTAATAAAATACAGTAAAGTATGGTAAGAAGGAACTCCTAAGGATTTTTTAAAAGGTGTGCTTTATTAATTTTAGTATGCATAATGTTATGGTTATGATATTCTTTTTATTGGGACTGTAATATTCCTTCTTGATCATTAATGCAGGATTTTTTGAGACAGCAATACATAGGCGTAGCCAGCCTTTTGAACGGGGGGGGGTGCCCAAATTTTTTAACCTGACCACGTTGGGTACGAACAATATCTTATGTAATAAAGATGGGCGATGGGGCGATCGCCCCCCCCCCCTTGAGCCCAATAAAGGATCCGCAGAACGACATTAGATGCCCGGACGGAAAAGTTGTTGGTCCTAAACTCGAGACCGGCAACTTTAATTTATTATACTGGGATTGGGTCCGGTCTTCACACTTTCAGAACCGGGTCGGGTCGGGTCTTATTTTTTTTCTGCAGAGCTGGACCGAGGCACACCGTTTTTTCCAGGTCGGGTCTGGAGTGGACTTCCTTTCTACTAGAGGTATACACGGGCCAAAATTTTCAAGCCCAGGTTTCGTCCGGTATAAAGGCTAAAAGCTCGATCTGGGATCGACACAGCTCGTATGCTGTGGCGGTTCTACGGGGGGGGGGTGGAGGGAGCGGGGTCCTCCCCCTTTTGGGCTATTTATCCCTGCCCCCTTGGGCTTATAAAAGATTTCCAAAGTTACATTATGCATCCTCACGAGAAATAACTTGGGGCGAAGCTCGAGTCCGTCACGGCCGGTCGCGGGTCGCACCAGTTTAAGTCCACGAAACTCGAATTGGGTAAGGTTTTCTCTCATTTTGAATCGGGTCGTGTCCTGATCTTGCTCTTTACGCAGATTCGGGTGGGGACAGGCTTCTTTTCTTTCCAGACCGAGCCTGGTCTGGATTTCATTTTCCCTAGAAGTTTGCATTGAACAAAATTTCCAGGTCGTGGCTTGGTCCGGAATAAAAGCTAAATATTCGGTAAGTCTCTGATCTAGATAGCATGATAAACAATATTGGCCCGGCTACGACCCGTGCAGCTAAACGTTCGGTACGTCTCTGATCTAGATAGTATGATAAACATTATTGGCTCGACCGCGACCCGTGCACTCCTCTAAATTCTTTCTCACGAGCTTAAGTTGGGTTGAAAACTTTCTGACTTGTTAATCGTAAAAATTATTAAACAAAGAAAAGCGAATTTCATCAAACATCCTCAAATAAGGGCAAACTTCATTAAAGAAACGCGAACTTCGTCAGAGGGTTGCAAAAAAAAAAAAAAAAAAAAAAAAAAAAAAAAAAAAAAAAAAAAACACGAATTTTATCAAAAAATCACAAAAAACCACAAATTTTGTGAAAAAATCACGGAGAACATGAATTTCTTCAAAGGATCACATTCACGGATAAAAGCAAATTTCGTAAAAGGATCGCAATCAAAACTGGGTCAACTATTCTCACAAGAGTAAAAACCGAATCTGTAACTGACTCAAATCCGAAATGTCTAACAATCTGCCCCGATGTGCTAAGCGCAGTTAAAAAAGTAAAAGTCAACCCGACCAATAGCAAAATCTAGTTGTTAACCGGACCCAGACTCGACCCGAAGGAAAAACTTCGAAATTAAGTTGACCTCCAGCAAACAGTAGAAGTTACCGGATACAAACGCGACCCACAACAAAAAGGAAAAATTAACCCGACCAGCAGCATAAAACAGAAGCCAACCGGACATCAAATTTTGTGAAATGATCGCGGAGAAAACATGAATTTCTTCAAAGGATCGTGAAACAGACGCACATTTTGTACAAAGATTGCGAAAAAGAACGAATATTTTATGAAAGGACTCGCCCCAATCAAAATCGGGTCAACCCGAACCCTTCTCCCAAAAGTAAAAACCAAATCCTAAACTGCCCCAAATCAGAATTCTTAGTCAAACTGCCCCAAATGGGCTAAGCACAGCTAAAAAGTAAAAGTCAACCTGACCAACAACAAAATGTAGTAGTCGACCGGAGCCAAACCCGACGCAAAAGCAAAAAATCAGAAATTTACTCGAATCAAGCAAAGAGTAAAAGTCAATTGGACCCAAGTAGAAATTAACCCGACCAAGAGCAAAAAATGGGAGCTGACCGGACTCATACACGACCCAAGTAGAAATTAACCCGACCAGGGGCAAAAAATGGAAGCTAACCGGACCCAAACCCGACCCACAGCAAAACAGTAGACGAAACACGACCCGTATTAAAAAAAATGAGCTTGGACCCGCGCATTAGACTTGATTTTCCAAATTTCAAAAATCGCCCCCCCCCCTTGAGGACTCTCCAGATCCGCCCTTGAACGTAACCCCGTAAAACCTTTCGAAATTCCGTTTTAGACAGGTTTTAATTTTGCGGAAGGTATAATTGTGTGGTACTTCTTTTAAAAAGGACCCAAACGCAATTTTTCATAGTGTGAAGGAGGATGAGAAGTTGTTCAAAACTAAATCTAGTGGATAAGAAAAAGATATATAAACACAGATAAACATGATAGATATAAAACACAGATATCCGTAAACATAAATCTGTAATCATCATAAATTTCCGTTTCAAATAGTCAAATACTAAAATAAAAAAACACGACTTTAGTTCCCCCCTCATTTTGATCAAAGTATCATTAAAATAACTTGTAAAAGGAATAAGTTAAAGGAATAAGTTAATTTAAAGTGGAAAAATGTTCTTTCAGTCTTTTCTACACATAAATAAATTTTTCTGATAAAAAAGAAAAAAAATGAGCCCGTCTTATCTGTAACATGTTCTTTTTATGAATCTCAAAATATGGCCGCAAAAAATGAAATTTAACCAACCTGCATATTAATTTGAATTTTGCGTGGCATTATTTCTCATTTTCAATGGAAGCAGATTTGTACCCCCCCCCCCCTCCGTTCCCCAGGCCAATCACATGGTGGAATTATCGTTTCACATTTGTATTTTCTTTCAATTTTTTTGCTCCTATCTAGAATTTAGATAGAGATGAGTTCGGGCTCGTTTTTCGGAGCCCGAGCCCGAAAGATTTTTTTGTCATCAGAGCCCAAACCCGCCCAAGTCCAATACAAAAAAAAAAAAAAAAAAAAAAAAAAAAATTCAAATGTGATATTTCATTTTTAAAAATTTCTTACATAAAATTTACTGTCAAATAAAAATTTAAATTCAATCTTATGAAAATAGCAATTTGGTATGAAATAAAAATATACTTACTTCATATTTAAAAGGATTTCCATACTTTTTGTCCTTTAATAAGAAAATTTGATGGACATAATAGTAGTGTAATGAGTAAATGGATGAAATTTGCAGAAATTACAATTTGTATTCTGAAGAATCGAACATCGTTTTCAATTTCCTATAAAATGTATACATTTTTAACTATAATCAATTTATTTCTCATAATAATTCCTTGTGATTGACATGAACCTGAAAATCAACGCAAATTAAAAGGTTGGTACAATTTTTTTAAAGGTCCGAATTTTTATAGGAAAAGAAACACTGGTCGATTGTTTTTTAACATGGAATTTATGAACATTTAATAATATGGAAAATATGTTTACTTACGAAGGGAAATTCTTAGTATTGGCAAATATCATGATGATAAACAGAAAAAATAATCACGGTGCTGTTTTCATATGAAGAACGATTATGATTCGTGCACAATTAAACAAGTTTTCAACCTGAAGCTTCTGGTCTACATACAAAATGAAGATATCATTCTCTAAATGTTACATAACTAAATAAATGATAAATAAACGATCGAATTAAAAAATATCCTCTACAACATACGAAAATCCAACCAGAAGCTAATTTATTGTTTATGCTTGGTTTGATTGGCGCCCTTTCAATACATCATCGCCGGAAATGCAATAGACATAAATCCCCAAACATCATAAATTTTCTTTTAAAGCAGCAACCAACTATTAAAATACAAAACCACAGTTTCTAGCTAGTATCCTTTTCATTTTGATAAAACTAGCACTGAAATGACTTGAAAAATAATACGTAATTTTAAAGGGGCAAAAATTCATTCAATCTTTTCTACACGTGAATAAATAACTTTCCGGTTTCAGAAAGAAAGAACCCGAACACGTCTCATCTCTACTTTAGATTACAAAAGCGAAGATATAAATAGTTTCTATCCTTGTTGAGAATTTACGCTAACATCTTATGGAATTGCAAAAACATGCATGAGAAAGGACGGCGTTAAAAAAACTCCCATAAACAAAAGACATCAAATTGAGATTATAAAACCAACTTTTTGACTTACTGAGACTGATACAGATTCTAGTAAATATTCAAATTTTAAAAAAGATAAACAAAATAATTTTCTTAAAAAAAAAGAAAAGAAAAGAAAAGAAAGAAAAAAAAGAAAAGAAAAGAAAAAAAGAAAAAACGAATGTGGATCCCTTCTTTTATCACATTTCAAAACATAGACTGTTAGTTTTGATTAACTAATTAAACTAACTTGGCTTTCATTTAACTTCCTTTTTCTTTTATAAATTCTGATTTTATAAAATGTCAATCTTGGGTCAGCGCGAGCGGGGGGGTGCCCGGGCACCCAGGGCACCCCCCCCTGGCTACGCGCATGCAATATCATTACATCAGAAATTTCATAGCTTTGGTCAAAGAAATACTATATAATTATATTTGCTGAATGAAATCTGTCAACATTTTTTAGTGTTTAAACTGTACCATCAAATTTATTTTAAGAAACATATCTACAGCACAGATTCAATTTGTTCAGGCTAATATTAAAAGAATGCTGAATTCTTCAGAATAGTGATAAATGCTATAGAGGGAATTCTAAAATGCTGGCATTTTATTAACTTATGAATATTAAAGTACAAATATGTCGAATTTCTCAATATCATTGGTCTTACTCTAGCGTTTGGTTTACTTTCTAATTTAATAAATTCTAATTCAGAAATATAAAGAAGTAACAGAAATTTTAAATATAAAATTGAGGAAAAAAAATTCATTAGAAAAGCAGAAATTAAAAAAGAAGTAAAATTCACAAATAAGTTGTGATAACATCTACAATGAATCCTTCATGCTTTTGTTAAAAAAAAAATAATAATAATAAAGCGTTCTGGTTCGGCATTACAGCCTAATATATTACAATACAATTTTATCTTTTAAAAAAGGAGCGTTTTAGTTCGAATTACAGCCTAGTATATTAAAATACGATTTTATATAAATAATATTTATATATAAATAGATGAATATACAATAAGCGTTAAAAGTGAAGCATTAAATAAATATGCAATTTTCCGCTCGCAATATGTCAATCAATCGTTATATTTTTTGTAATTATAAATTTTCTTTACTCCAAAGTAAATAAGTTGAGTAATAAAAAAATTTTTTTTTATTACAGCTGCTTATGAAACTTTTTTATCTACTATATATTTTTTAAATATTGATAATCATAATTTTTCACGTTGATTTAATTATTATTCTGAAATACATTATAGTATGTGATGTTTCATGTAACTTGTGATAATAATTTGTTGGTTACATCTATAATATGTCAACAAAAATATACGAGGTTGCCAGAAAATCGCCAAAAAAAACGCCAAATCTCCCGCTTCATTGGGGGTGATGACGTCAGTTTTGTAGAGAAACATGAAAATCACGTGACCGCTGCCATTCGATGAACCGCCCTATTAAGATATTTCGAAAGTTAAAAATAAACATTATTACAATTTAACATCACCTATATATTTTTAAAATTATTGTGTAAAGGAATCGCAATTCTTTCTTTGATAAATGTATTGTTAATAATCAGGTTTAAAGTTATATGTATGTAATGTGTACCAGGTATCAAACATTGCTCAATGTGCAATTTTGAAGAAACACACGAATTCACATTTGTATTTTATATAAAATCTATTCATATTTTTTAAAATTGCGATGAGAATGAGTATTAAAACAAAAAGATTTCAGAACGGGTATGATTGTGGTTTGCAGACTTGATCACCTTTTTTTTTATTTATTTACATAAAGGAGACTGTAAAGAGGACTTAAGATAAACTTTTTATTTTATAATTAATCAAAACATCCGAGCAGGAAATTTTTTAAAACATGCCAATAAAAAAAGCAACTTCAAAATTTAAAGTACAAAAAACTAATAACAACAATAATAATAATGAAAAAAATAATTAAATAAATATTAAAACGTGAATTTCTACTGGCATTAAAAGGATAAAAAATGAAATAAAAAGAAAGAAAGGTAAGACAAATAAACAATAATTTTATTTACGATAGGGAAAGCTATCCTACTAAAATCCCGTTGAAGATACATTTAAAAATATTGAATGTAAAAAGGAAAACAAATCTAAAAGGAAACAAATTATAGAATGTACACACTATAAAAATATGTAAAATAAACTTTTCAGATTATTTTTTATAATTAATATTTTTTCTTTATTTGTTATTCAATCCCATGTTCACGTTAAAACTTTTTTATTTCAAAAATCTCGTTTCTTCAAATATTTTCAACATTTCTCATCGATCTGAGCTGTAGCAGCTCAAATGAGACTATTTATAGCTATAAACTTCATTGTTTACAATTTATCAGTCATCATTGACTCAAGACGTGAGTGGGAATTATAAATTTAATGAAATTCGTAGAATAGAAAATATTTCTGTGTCGTGAATGAATTAATCACGTATTTATATTATGAAAATAAAAAGTGTTGGATTTAAGACATAGCGAGTCAACTTAAGTCACATAAATAATTAATTAACAATTGTATATATTTAATAAATATCTATAATTAATTAATAATTATGTATAGTTAATAAATATGTATAGTTAATTAATAATTATACTAACTAAATAAATACGTTTAATTAAAATTAATTATGTACATTTAAATATATATATATTATTACATATTAAATTATTACAATTATTACATATTTAATAAATACGTATAATTAATTAATAATTATGCATATTTATGTATGTCTTACTTTATAAATTTTTTACATTCGTTTTTGTTTTCGGCCGAAAATAGAAAGATCACCGAAATTCGGATTCAGTTTCAGCCTTAAAAACCTGTTTCACTCGATCCTTAAACTCATCACTTAAATAGAAACCTTTTAATTTATTTTATTTTGCTTTAATATTTTATTGTCATATTTGGTATACATTTAAGGTACATTTTTACGATAAGTTCAAATCTACAAATATTGTTTCTGTATTTTAGAAAGTTTCAAAAATAAAAACAATATATTGCAGATTAAAAACTCCATTCTTCAAGTAATTATCTCTTAACTGACCGGAAATTGGGGGAGACGCGGGGTGTCGTTATTTGAAAAAGGTTTGCAATTTTTGTACAACACATGTTCATTACCGCCAAAATTTCGCCAAAGCGAATAAATACAGTTTTATATAAATTTTATATGTACAAGTCGTAATACTGACAAATTTTAACTTAAATCAGTTGCATTTAGTCAATAAATCGTTTTCGCATTAAAATTTTGAAGAAAAAACAGATACCGAGGGAGATTTTATTGAAATAGTCAACGCACTTTTTCTTGTCGCGGAAGCATAACACTCACAGTATAAACTGTACTCTCAACGTCTTCGGTCCCCAAATATAGGTCAGCTGTGTCGTTTGGTGCGGCTGTTAAATTTCTCAATCGATATTACTAAAGTATTCCTCTCTATATTTAATATTCACGGTACGCAGTGATAACTGACTATTGTAAACTAGCGTCAAGCGATAATGATTTTTCATTTTGTTCCTCTGAGCCTGTGGAATCAGCGCTTGCACATACCGATCCACGCATGACGTGGCTATTTTTCGTTTAACATAATATTCTAAGTATAGTCTGACAAAGAACGTTTTAGTGTAGAGATAAGACTTTCAACTGTCTACTCGTTTTGACTCGGCCTGACGTTCGACTGGCTAGGCGATTTAATTAAAACCGGAATTTTAATAACATTCCTGTCTTTTTAATAACATGTATTATGAAAAAAAAATTATAACTTATAAGTTTTATATTCGTACCTAGATTATAAATTTTTTTTTTTCGGTGAAAATAAAAAAATAAAACATAAAAAAAAATCTCATTTTATTAAAAGTAAATAACTGTTAATATTATCTTTTTGGTTCAACGAATGTTTTCAAAATGTCTTCCACTTGTTACTGAATCATTACTTCAAATATTGAAGTAATATTTGAAGCATTTGTTGGAATCTACTGGGTAATTTCAACAACAATTTTTATAGGTTTAAGAACAAGACAGTAATGGACTTGTTATTTATTTCGGACAAATCCAAAACAACTAACATATACTTAAAAAAAGAAGAGAATATAAAAAAATTGCAATTTAACAAATTACAAAGAATATTTGGAAAAGGATATTTTCAAAGACTCAAATTTTAAAAACACATAAAAAATTTTCTATATTTCAATTAAAAATCATAATAAACATCATTTTTAGGATGATTGTAACGAGTTCTATATTACGTACGCCGTGCATTAAACATTAATATCCCTAAACCAATGATTTAAAAAAATGCAGTAGATTATAGATAGACAACTTCAACTGTTTTAAATGTACATTTTTATTGGATGGAGATAATTAGACTGACTTCTGAATTCCTCATAATACGTACGACATCGATTGAGTATTAATATTCCTGGACCCAACACAAACTAATTTTAAATGAAATTTCAGTTTTGCAATTTTCGGAACTGAATTTTTCAATTTCTGAACATGGCGCATTTTAAAGTTTTAAACCGTTGCATAGAAAAAAAAATTCACTTTTCAATGAAATTTGTTTGAAACCTCTATCACGATTTGTTTTTAAATTATTATATTTTAAAAAAAAAATTATTACTATTTTTGTCACTGCGAGCGAACAGCACTAGTTTTTATTACACTAAAAGAGCAATCAATCAATCTTTGTTTAAGAAGGGAACAAAGGTATAACCTCTTTAAATGATTTTTGAGGGACTGACCCTACCAAATTGACAAAGGAAGGGGAACTTTTATCTACCCAATCTTCAGTCGTAAAGCTGTCAACTGATTTCGAGTTCAATTTCTCTCTCGAGGTTAAAAAAATTTCACTGAAAAAGCACTTTATACATCAAAGTGCCGACACGAAAGATAAAAAATAGCGACACCTGACCACAAGAAATTAGTGCCATGTGCGTGGACCTTAACAGAAGTATTCCATAAAAATGGACATTAAAATTGGACCATTCAGAAAACGAATAATATAAAAACAAAAGTATTTCATTTTTGGACGTTAGACTTGAACCGATCAGGAACGAATATAATTAAATATGTTTCGGAATTCAACCATTTCCGATATATTTTAGATTTCCCAGTTCTCAACCGAGAACAAAAATTATTTTTTCCAAATAGTTAAAAAAAAGCTAAATTTTAAATATATCTATATATTTATATAATGATTTATTACATTACATTAAATTACATATTTTTAAAAGCATAGAATACATATCATTTTTTAAAGTTATTTTTAATTTTAAATAGATTAATTTTGACCAAAAAATTTTTCTTAATCATATTGAACGGTCTATTTTGTACGTTTACTGTCTGACAAAATTTTATTAATAAAACATACGCAAAGTAATATTCTGTTAGTAACATACATAAATTAACTCTAAAAACTTGCTCCTTTTGGAAAAACAACATAGAATCCCCCAGGATTATTTAATTTCAGAATAAAAAACAGTCTGTTGTCAGGAAAAAAAAATCAAATTTAAAAATTTGAAAATTGTTCATTAGATGAATGGAGTGGGGTGGGTATATTATGAATTGGGTGTGTATGGGAGGAGTTAACAGATCGAATAAATCACTCAGAAATAAATTTCAAATATGTTTCTAACATTATCTTTAAATGCTAGCCTGTTAAGAATTTATATCTTAAACAAAGATTGTTATTGTTATTGTTATTTTAAATTTTGAATAAACATTTTTGGACACTAAAAAACACATGAAATCCAAACCAGTATCAGACTTTACTTTTACATACTATTATTAATATTCATTTGAAAAAAATTTATTAATAAAAGAACATTTTTGCACACTGAATTCTGCAAAATAAATATTTAAAAGCATTTAGTAAATCCTGTCGACCCATTTCGCCAAATTATGCAAATCGCCAAACTAATAGACAAATTATACATATTGATATAAATTTTATTTTAAACAACGAAAAAACAAAAGTATTGGTAGAATTTTAATAAAAGTACAAATAAAAAGTCGAAAGAAAAATCATTTAATGACGTTTTAAACACGTGTATCGTATTTAATATCATTGAATGTGGCATTCAAGATAATCCATTATTGGAATTTAATCTTATAATTTGGCGATAGTTTAATGGTAGATGGGGTAACCAAGTAGAACTATTTTTAAAAAATAAAGTTCGTATGCAATAAATATATTTAGGCGTGACTAAAACTTCAGGCCACGCCTTCAGTCATCGACTCTGGTATTGAAATGTTAGAAAATAAACTTTTTTTTTTTAAATATGTATCTGTGCTGTATATTACTCGATAAACTGTTAACTAGCTGTTACATTTAAGCCAAAATATTAGTTCAGCTTGGCACAAAAACTTTCCAATTTCTGAAGGAATGAATTCAAAGAAATAAAAAACGCCTTTATTTTAACGCCTTTATCTTATTTGAGAAATTCAAATTCTTTAAATTTAGAATTCCGCGGTTCTTAAATCATAATATTAATATGATCTTTTAATGTATTTTCTCAAAACAAAATCTAGAAAACCCAAATAAATACTACGATTCCGGTTAAATTATAGCACTGTTTTTGTAGGTTATTCAAAAATAATAAACAAAATAAAATATTAAATTGTGATCACATCGAAAGGTTGTCGTTTGGGAGTATATTTTTTAAATATTACTTTCTCGGTTTATTACAGAGAATGTTGAACCTTGATGCCTTTCAACATTTAATACAATCAGGAATAAACGAAAAAAAGAATATCTATTTTAACACTCACACCGTAAAACATTAAGAGTAAATAATAAATAAAATAAAGTCAGATTTCGCATGACTGAAATGAAACTTTCTGTTATTTATTCGTGTTCAGCTGTTTCGTAAGGAGCGGCTGATAATAATCTATCAAAAACCTCTGTCTTCTAAATATTTACCGATGTACTTAACATCATTATCCAATATTCTCGTTCGCATCTCTCTCGTAAAGGCCCAAGCACATTTGACCACTTCTTGAAGTTCGGTATCGGCGCGTTTCTTGTGGCGACGTGTTTTTTTTTTTTTTAATCTTAATGAGTTTTGCAGGAAAGGGATGGTTGTCCGGGAAAAGAAAAACCTTTCCATCAAGTAGGGTAGATTGCTTATCACCCGATTCTTTCGTTAATTCCCCCTCGTCTCTATTATGAAGAAACCGTAAATGGATCCTATACAAAAGACTTCCCCATTTTTTCCAAGAATTCAGTTTAAAGGAAGAGTATCGGAATCTGAACGGAGCCCAATGGATTGTTTCATTTCTTACTTCAAAGATCTTAATTGCTAAATACATTGTGCAATTAAGGAGGGTGGTGCAATATTTTTTTTTTTCAGTATTACCCTTTCATTTTTTACGAAATTCATCTTTTGTGTTTCTATTATGTTTTACTTACGTGTGATAAAATGCATTTAAGGTCATGGAATCTGTTTTATTAGTTCTATTAATTTATTTATTGCGGGAAGTTTAAACATTTTTTACTGATACTGCTTGGAATATACTTGACTGTTTTTTTTTTATCTATAAGGAAATTATTAATAATATAATAATAATAATGATGCCTAATTAATAATAATTCAAATAAAAGCACAATTTAATTTATTATGTCATAAAATAACAGTTATCGTAATGTGTAGACAGTTTAAAGCAAGTATATTACTTAAAATTATCCTTTTTTTTTTTGCAATTTTTGTTAAGTAACAGAACTGACATTATCTCTAACAGAAAATAAAATAAATGTTTTTACTATTTTTCTAGAGGATAATTTTCAAAAAAAATAGACTTAAATATGATTTATTCCGAACAAAATCAAAAATCATGCATTAAAGAATTTATTTTATTTTATTTTATTTTATTTATTTGTACGCATTTATGATTTTTTTATTAATTTGTATTGCAAATTTCATCAATATTGATTTGGACTTACTTGATTGCTTCCAAAAACGGAATATTGTATCACGAAGTACAATAAATTTAATCGCTGCAGCACACATGACACCCTGGTTTTTTACTATTTTTCAAACTATTTTACTTATTTTATTTTATTTATTTTATCTACTTATTATACTATTCTACTATACTATTGTACTTATTATACTATACTTATTATACTATTTTATTACTATATATACTTATTTTATTTTATTATTTTATTTTATTTACTTATTTTATTCTATTTACTTATTTCAAACTATTTTACTAAATATACTATTTTATCAAACGTTGCAGTGAAAAGTGCGATACAGCGTTACGCTCTTTGTTATTCTTTCCCTTCTTTGGGATATCAATTTAATTATTATTCGTAATTACAATTCTCATAACTTTGCCTGCTATTGAATGCTGTTAATTGAGGGGCCAATTGTTTTGAGGGGCGGTGGGATATATTTTATTCCACCTAATTTAAACGAAATTCTCACCAGAAACTTTTAACGAAATTTTATATTTTGAATCTTGGCTGCAAAATTTTAAAAAGTTGCTTTTCATTCTTTAATACAAAGTTTTTCGATTTTCCCCGGTGAGAATTCATTATTATAGAGCCTTTGTTGCTTATCTCTGAACAGGTTAAACGAGATTCGACATTTAGAAAAAGAATATTCAACTCACACTAGCAAATTTATTGAATAATATGTTACTGTAATAAAATGCCGTTCGTGTGCATAGAAAAGTTCATTTCATAATTGTAAAAGCGAGTGAGCGCCTCTATAGGTATTAAGTTCTCCTCGCTATGTTTTTCAAAAAATATAAATATACATTGGTAATTTCGTATAGAAATTTACGCCGTTTAGAGAAGGACAGCACAACACCTGGCATGGTTACCATACAACTTCAGCATTTGGCAGCTTATCGCTTTTTGGCGACAAACGAAAAAAACTGGGTTGAGGTGATTAGGGATAGTTTGTAAACATTGGCGTTTACCGCGGATGACGAATTTTAAGCAGTCGGTCACCACGTTTTTCACTGATCGAATCAGTTAAAAAATGAATAAAACTCTCCTTCATTCACAATATTCAGTGAAAGATTAAATAACGATACCTTTATCTTTAAAAATAGATCTTTTTTTTCACATTTTAAAACTGTTCATTTAATATTATTTCCCAATAAATAGGTGTGCAATTTCAAATGTAATTCTGAAACTCTTTAAATTGTAATGTAAAATATCTTATTTTTCAGAAATGCTGGTGATAAAACATCCTTGTTCAATTTCTTTCATAAAAATATATTCTATTCTTTAAATTGTTCATTTCTCATCATAATGAAAATGCTACACATTCAAAAGATTGTTTTTAATCAATTCTTGTATTAATTAATGATTTATTTTCTCTTGACCTTTACCTTATTTTGAAATTTCTCATCTTGACTGTCCTTCAGAAAAACGAAATCCAGTTTTTTATTCCTTAGTGGCGAATTTTTTTAAAACTACTTTATTTACCAGAATTTTTTACCTTATTTAATCATAGAAATTCTGCAATTACTTCTGGCAACAATTATTATTATGTCTTTGAAATATTTATCGTTCATTTTCCATATACCATAAAATTTTAACTTCATGAAAATGTTTATTTAATGTTAATTATCAATTGATTTGTTCGCAATTTAAAAAAAGGTCTAATAAAAAAAAGAAAAAAATCATGGCAATTTCAAATATTAATTAATATTCAAATATTAATTAATTTCAAATATTAAATATTAATTTCAAATATTAATTGTAGCAAAAAATAAATTTGACTAAAAAAATTAAATTATTTTTTTTTAAATTAAAGTCTTTGAACTGAACTGGAAATTAAAAAAATCTTTCAAAAAAAGAAAAAAAAAGAAAAGAAAAGAAAAAAAAAAATCGAACATTTTATTTTAAAAAATTTAAAGGGTTGAAATTGAAATGGAAGATATTTTCTTCCATAATTTACTCTTTTAGAAAAGAAAAATCTTTGAATATTTTTCTTTTTTGTACCATTTCAGTTCTAAAACACACACATACACACATATATATATTAAAAATTATTATTGCAAATTAATCCTGTTACTAAAATATCATATGTCTAATTTTTTTTACTTAAACTATTTTTAATTTATTAGTTCTAACTAGTACTACTTAGTTGAAGAATTTTAGATAAAATATGGGAGTTGAAAATGGACTTATTCATGCTTTCATATCTAAATTCTAACAGTAACAACTATTTCAAAAATATAATAAATTTAATGATACTTTTAACAATTTGCACAATTAATGACTGCCTTATAGGGAAAGAAAAAACAGTCAAGCATGTTCCAAGCTGTGACGTCAAAATAAATTTTAGCTTCCCCGCAAGAAATAAATATATAAAAAACAGATTCTTCGACTTTAAATACATGTTATTACACGTAATAAACACATAGTAGAAATTCAAACGCAAGAAATCTAAGCGCGATATTGAAACAAATATCGCCCTATGATCTTTGAGGTGAAGGGGCATGACTGCATTCATTACTAAATTGGAAATGGCAATATTGATCTACATTAGGATAGTTACCAGCCGCCCCTTCAGGGAGCAGCCGGGCAAGAATTTGTTTTTAAAATTTATATCCTAAATAAGCTATTGGCTTTTATTATTATTTTTGTCATTGACAATATATATTTTATGGTGTGAGTGTTTAAATAAACTTTTTATATTTTCATTTATTCTTAAGTGTACTGTAGTATTAAATCTTGTACAGTGAGAATTCCCTTTTACGCTAAGCATACTCTAGAATAAACAGAGGAGCTAATTAAAAAAATAAAAATTTCTAAAGCAAAAATTTTCGACGTAAACGCAATTTAATGCTTTTATTTTGTTTACTACTTTTGAATAATTTACAAAAACAGTGTTATAATTTTACCGAAATCATAACATTAATTTTGTTGTAATGCTTTTGTTTTGACAAAATACATCAAAAGATCCCATTAATATTAAGACTAAAAAATATATATATTTATCGGAATTCTAACTTAAATAACGTTATTTTCTAACATTTCAATACAAGAGTCAATGAAAATAGGCGTATCCTGTAGTTTTAGTCCCGCCTAAATATTTTTATTGCATCCCACAATTCACAAATTTCATTTCTAAAACCATGATACAACAAACATATTTTTAAAGGTCCACCCCAACTTCTCTGTTTAATGGAAAAGAGGGGAGGAGCAAACATTCTGAACATATGTTACGTATCTAATTCCCAGAGAGAAAATGTATAAAAATCGATCGCTTATACTGTTTCAAATTTATATGTAAACAAGTTGGGAATTAATTGCAAGTGAAGTGCGTTCGTGTGATAACGAAGTTTTAAAAATATTCAGATCTTGATGTAATAGTAGACAGTACTTTGGATACAGTATAGTGGTCGAAATATTTTTTGTGTTCCTGTAAATATACAAGAAATAACATTTCTTACACCTCAGCAATGTATATCAAATTCATAAAATGTGAAATAAAATTAAAACACGCCCCAAAAAATATTTTCTGGTACAGCATTATATAGTGGAATTCTTTTATGTGGCCGTATAATTAAAAATATATATATATTCTTTGCATCTATATATATTCTGTCAGAATGTATATTTTAATATACATATACTTCATAGGTTCATGTCAGTTTTATTATATTCGAAAGAGTTTAACATCATTAAAATAGACTCGAAACTAATTTCTCAATTGACCGTAATGTAATGGAATAATTTTGATTGTCCATGTAATTGATCTAGGCATCCGATTTTCTTAAAATTTGAAATGACTCGACAAAATTATGTAATAATTATAAATTTTAAATTTCAAACCATTCGGTTGGGCACTTTTTACGTTATTAGGTGCAGACAGCCGGACGGACTGGACGACAACTATAGGTGCTTCGTATTTGCATAAATACGAACGGATCTAAAAAGACTAGTTATTACAAGCTATCTAAATTTAAAATAACTAAACATACACAAGTGAACTAAAAAGTATTAACTTTTATCTGAAATAATCAATGAGTCATTTAGTAAAAGGATCTATTTTTGCTAGCCTGTTATTAAAAGTAAAATTTTATTTCCCTATCTTTTAAATTATTTTAATATTATTTGTAGAAAAAACAGTTGAAAACATTCCACTATCCTTCGCGATTTCTTATTTTCCAAAATAATCCAAGTCTGATAACATACTGGATTGCCTATACGATGTCCAAAATACTGCATATTTAATTAATCGGGGGGGGGGGGTTGAAGAAAGCCGTTTTTAATTAACAACTTAACTGACTTGCCCGAATGCCATACGGTAAAGAAGAGTTTGCTTGATCCAGCTCCTTTTTGATACAAGTATTTTTTTTTTAATTTTATCTGTGATTAGCCGTAAATTTTTCAATTTACTGCATGACATTATGAATTAGTAAATTTGAATTAAATTTCTTTTAAATAGAAAAAGTAAAATAATGACAAATAAATTAAACATGCTAATATTGATAGATGATAGCCCTAAGTCAAGATACTAACCATAACTTCAATGTTAAAGCCTATGAATTAAATATTTATCAATAAAATATATCCCCTCCCCCTTCCATCTCTCCTTATTTTATTTTTTTTATTATTAATTTTACTTCAAAAAAGTATTACCTATTTTAAATTTACTAGCTTATGATGCCTTATCATAAAATGTAAAAGTTATGGATAGTTACTGAAAGAATACAATCTAATTATTATTATTATTTTAAGAATATAGTGAAGTATGTTTTCAATTCATTGAAGCAAAAAGAGGTTTAAAATTAATTCATACATGCCAACCTCCGGCTTTTTTAAAATCAAGTAATTATAGTACTGACCAGAAATTTATTAATTTGAAGAATTTAAGTAATTTTCAAATGATTATCTCATTTATATTCTGACAAACTTATTTAAACAAAATTTCTGGTTCAAGATGTGTTTTCTGAATTAAAAAAAAGCCGGAGGTTGGCAGCTATGATTAATTTAAACAGTCCTGCTTATTTTAAAGGATTCGCCAGTAGAGGTGGGAGGAGCTTCAGTTTGAATATCCCTAAGCATTGTGCGATTTAGCGCTGACCTCTTCTCCAATGATAAAAGAAATTTTCATTGTAACGAAACGAGATTATTTAATTCTGTTACCGGCAAGTGAATAATCTCAGTTGCCAATTTATTGAATTAAATGATGCTTATTGCTATGGATGCTTTAAGAACATATTATTTACTATTAATATTTTATCTTTAAATATTTCTGGTATAAGTTTAAACTTAAGAAATGTACATATATATATATATATATATATATTTAATCTCTGTTACTTTTTAATCTTGATAAAAACAGTTTTAATACTATTAGCACAACAGTAAATGTTAATCTATTGATATCAATAATTGATATATTAATTTTATTTACTTTATTTATAGATTTTTTTTTATCTAGCTACATTTATTTGTTAATGGTGCCTCTTCGATATTATAATTGGAAATACAATATTCCTAAATAAAAGTACGAACAAAAATGTCAGAACTCGTAAAGCATATTTATAAAAATGATCAAAATCATTAATAATAATAATAATAACTGAATATAAAAGCATATAACATAATTACAAAGCTTGTGAGCCAAAGGGCAAATGACGGAATATGTTTCAATGTCATTAGTGTTTTATTTGTCCTCACCCGGCTAATTTTCTTCTTTTTTTCAGTAAAATACACTTACAGAAATATTTATTTTATAACAACGCAATAATGACAAAATAATAAAAATAAAAATAAACTCTTGATAAAAAAATCATAGTGCCAGAATACTCCCCCCCCCTCTCCAAAATAACATTAGTACATAGTAACATCCCTTTTAAATATTCAAACGGAAAGATTGTCACTGTTTTACCCATCTAACTACACCAACCAAAGATTGCGTCCCGTGCGATAAAACAGCTTTAAAAACAATTAAATCCGTAAATCTCTTTACGGATCTTGCTTTAATTCCACTTTTCAAACAGATTCCTTTCCATTAAATTATGACTGAAGATGGCCGACATTACCTCCTTGCTTTTTAATAATCTGCAAGTGTCACTCACTAACTTCACGTACTCTCAATTAAAAACACATTTTTCCTCATTTCACTTTCAGTATTCTAATCATCTTTTTTAAATAAAAGCAGTTTTTATTATTCCAACCATTTTTTTTCAATAAATGCAGTTTTCGTTATTCTAAAAGCTGATTCTATTGCTTTAATCTTTGTAACTGTGAGCGTTATAAAAGATTCAAAAGATAAAATGACTTTTGGCAAGAATCAAAGCCAGATGATTTTAAATATGTATACGATAATGAATAACCAATAGCTTTTGAGAGATTTTATCACGTGAGCTTTTGAGATAGCAAACGGATAATTATTCACTTGATTAGACCAAAAGGATTTTTAAAGTTTCGAGTCACAGATGGACAGTGTTGCGTCAAAATGAAAGTCTGGTAGCTTTTCTTTGTGCGTGGGCATTTTTTTTTCTCTCTCTGTTTCAAAAGCGTTTTAATGCTGTTGGGGATTTTGCTTTCTGCAGTAATAGAAATTTGTTGTCTTAGAATTCAAATAGATTCATAAGTTGGGATTTTATCTAACTAAACTTTTATTAATGTATAAATAAGCATTCCTAAAATAATTTTCAGAATTGCTATTTATTTTTTCCTTTTTAAAAGCTTATACGAGACGTTCCAAAATTAACAGGGACTGTTTGGGTAATCCGTTATTAAATAATAAGTTTTTGGTTAATAATATGAATATTTATCCTGTTATTTTTAATAATTCCCATCTCTGGTTCAGATTATTTATTTGCAAACTATGATAATCGATAAAGAATATTAAACATATTGTATATCAAAATTTATTTTTCAAAAATTCTTATTCTCGCACCAGTAAATTACAAAGAGAAAATATTTCTTCAAAAAAATCAACTTTTTGGTGATTCACTTTGCTGTGCAATTGTTCTACAGTCCAGAAGGGGTTAGGAGCTATCGGCTAGTAACCTCTTAAAACTATAATAAATGCAATTAAAAGTCAAATGTGTGAGATAGAACACGTACGAACGCGATCTCCCTCATACGGGCATTAAAATTCGAAATCTCTTCGGGGAATCAGAGTTTCACTCGTATAATTGTTTTGGCGCTTATTTTTAAGCTAAAAAACCTTTAACTTCTAAAGAACGCAAGGGCTTTCGTTAAAAAATGCTTTAGTTAAAGAGTATAAGTAAAAATTATATGTGAGAGACAGTTTTAAATTATTTTTATTACTTTAAAAAATATATAACAAAAGTGAAGAAATTCTGAAAATTTTCCATTTTTCTGAAATAAAAAGAGGGGTCAAAGTAGTTTCCAAGGAAATGGGTCTGAACACTATAAGCGCCATGGGCATTCAATTTGTCTGCCCGTACTATAATAATAATTTGTATAATGAAATTTGAGCCAGATTTTCTTTTAAAAAAGAGTTATAAAAGAATATCACACAAAAATTAATAAAATAAGATAAAAGTTAAAAGCTTTAAATAAAATTCTAGTGAGTATGTATTTTATGAAACTTGAGGAACATTTCTGGTGCTTTTATTGTTAGTCATTTCAGGGGTGCGGTTTGCAGTTTGAAAACGGTTAATTGTACTGTTCCAATTGTCAACTGGCACCAGTAAATTTTTAGTACAATTTCAATCACATAACATAAATGGGGGGGGGGGACTCCTCTTAACTATTTCAAATAAGTTTGGTCTTTAATTGAGGTGCAAATCTATTATTTGAACATGTTTGGAGCGGAAATACCTTGCCTCGAAAGGGTTAAAGCTCTTATGTTTCTCATAGGATTCTACCCCGTCTTGCATTCCCTTTATTCCTAAAATTAAAATTTTGAATTTACTCAATAAAGATTTCCTTTCACTTGACAAAAGTGAAATCAGAAACCTTAGTTTTAGATTGTACCGCACCGGAAAATTATAAACAGAAAGTGTTTTTGTAAAAAAATCAACTTTTGCACGTTTCGAAAGTTTGATTTTTTTTTTTTTGGGGGGGGGAGGGGGATCAAGAAAAGGTTCGAGGCTATCAGCCAGTAACCTCTTATAACAGAAATAAATACAATTAAAATTCTAAAGTATAAGGTGGTAGAAGTACGAATTCGATTCCTGATATCCGGACATAACAAACATTTGAAATCTCGTTGGGGAATCAGAGTTTTACTCGGAGAATTGTAGGGGTCGCTTTTTCCCGCTGTGTCTAATGAAGGATTTGCCTTGCACGCTTGTGTTTTCTTAGTTATAACTTAACTGAAATTGCGTTTTGTGACTTTTTTTTGGTAAAAATCGCATTTTTCTGTGTTTCATGCTGCACATACGATTCACTAAAGAAATTTCAGAATTTCTCTTTATGAAGTTGTAGAAATTTCAGATTTCTCTTTTTTTTCAAACTTAAAGCGAAAACTGATGAAAAAAAAAAAATAACTTGTTGATTTTTTAAAATAATGAAACCTGAAAGAAAAAGCTATTATTATTTTTCTTTTCTCCCGTACTTCATGATCAGTGATCATAATCAATATTTAAATTTAACGAGAAAGTTATTTTCGAATATATCGCAAAAGTTTTAATATTTTTGAAAGTTTTTTTGGTACTACTCTGTTATCCCGTCGACCTATTTCGCCAAATTATACAAATCGCCAAAGTAATAGCCAAATCGTATATATTGTCATAATTTTTTCCCTAAATAATAAAAAATATTAATCCACGTTTTTTTATTGTTATTATTAATCTATTTTTTAAAGTACTAAAAAATATTGAATATTTATTACAACATTTTTTTTATTATTATTCTATTTAATGTTAATGTAGGTCCCTTAAAGGTAAACCCGACCCAGAGGCCACGCCCATTCACATTAAATTTTCTCTCACATGTTATACTTATTTATTATATGTAACTGAATTGTATCCAAGTGTTAAGATCTCTCAAGAGCCTCTGAAAATTACCCGGATAATAATGTTAAGTCTATGGAGGCGTTATTTTCGAATATATCGCAAAAGTTTTAATATTTTTGAAAGTTTTTTTGGTACTACTCTGTTATCCCGTCGACCTATTTCGCTAAATTATACAAATCGCCAAACTAATAGCCAAATAGTACATATTGTCATAATTTTTGATTTTAAATAAAGAAAAAACAAATAATTAGTAGAATATTAATAAAAATACAAATAAAAAGTCGAAATAAAAATCATTTAATGACATTTTAAACACGTGAAACTTATTTAATGTCATTGAATGCAACATTCACGATCATCCATTATTGGCACTTAATCTTACAGATTGGCGACAAATTTTTGGTCGACGGGATAATCTAGTAGTACCGTTTTTTCCCTTAAGATAACAGAAGACGACAAGCACTTTTTGATTTTGATTTCAAATTTTTTTTATCTACTTTAACTTTCGGAACTAGTGTGAACTGTGTGAAATTTTTGATTATGTTAGGAAAACATTTCTGTTTTGAAAAACCCGTGATAAAAGATTAAATTTTGTCTAAGAGTTATTAAAAATAGGCATTATTTAAAAGTTTTTTTTTTTTTAAATAGATATCAGTTAAGTGGTTCACACTACAAAGGGCGGAAATTTAAGCCAAATTTTATAGAAATATTACGCACTAGAATTTTGATTTAAAATCAGTTTAACATTTTTATTTACATTTTTTCTTCATTGTATATTTCATACTTATTTTATAATGAAATATCTGGTTTGAAGAGACTTATATTCATATGTTATCGATCAAAGTGACCGTTCATGGTTGTTCTAGTTCTAGAGATCTCTGTTCATTTTTATGCGAATAGCATGTATACTCGTAAAGAAATTAAGGTTTTTATAAAAATGTATACTCGTACATGTATATAAATGTAAATTCGTAGAAAAATTAAGGTTTTTATAAAAAATGGTCCCAAATTTTGCCAAGTTATTTGCTTCTGAAAATATGACTAATAATATGCACGAAAGAGAAAATGAAGAGAAAAAGAATGTTACTTTATATTAAGAACTCTGCAAATTATAAGCAAAAAACTTCGCAAAATTTGGGACCATTTTTATAAAAACCTTAATTTCTATGCGAGTATACATGCTATTCGAATAAAAAAGAACATATTTATTTACCATAAGCCACTTAATCATCATCTACAGTTCGAGCGCTTTTGCTACATTAGTTTTGACAGGGATATCCAAAATAAATTCATTCTTTTTTAATTTGTTGACGGTCCCCTACAGAGTTTCGGGAAAAAATCTTCACGAAAATGTATCACTTATACTATTATATTTATACACTAAGAGTTTTGCGATAATTCCTTATGTATTTTTCTAGTTTTCTAGCCCTCTAAGCGTTTGGCGCATAATATTCCGTACACTAAGCTCCAGGTTTCACTGCAATATAAGCAATGTTTAAGATATTATAATTCTATACATTTAATGAATTTTCAAAGCATTGAAGAATGATTAAGACTCTCAAGGATTACATTTATATTCCTAAATAAGATTTTTTTAATGTAATATTAGCTTTTCGCCCGCGTGGAATTCGGTTATATTGCGGTATAAAGCACAACTATAAGAAAACTTCTCATTTCCACGGAAAAATGTAAGAAGCGCGATGTAACGCTGGATACGATTAATTGCTAAACCAAAACTGAATGGTACACTATATTATATGTTTTCCCTTGTGGAGCAAAAACATGCAGATTTTGGGCACTGGAAACCCGGGAACACGCTACATAGAGCTGACCATGCTGACGTTGAGCCTGCTGCGATAAACGGACTCGACTACGAATATCATTCTCAGAAGCCTTCAAAGAAGCTTGGCGAGCGACTTGCTCCTCAAGTCTTTACTGGCGTTGAGATGGTAGCTCAGCAGCTCTCGAAGCAGTTTGATGCTCTGCTTGTTCGCGCCTTCTTAATTCAGCATGGAGAGACGATTCTTGAGATCGGACAATTTTCATTGCCCAAGCTTTAGATGAGGTGCTCGACAAATTAGATTTACGTTTGCGAGGCATTGTGAAAATATGAGTAAACTATAAACCTAAACTAAACTAAAATCCTAAACTAAACTATAACAATCTAAACGACGAACAAAGCGACGTAATTACCTATCGAAAAAACAATAACTACTTTAGATATCTACCTAGAAAAAAAGCACTAAACTAACCTAACCTAACTATTATACAGCTACTGCACATCGTTATCACGTTTTAAAAACACCCAGCGCCATCTATCGCATACCTCATGAACTAAATAACGTAACTAATACTTATACCAATTAGTAATTCGTTGACTTATAGTTATTTCAGGATAAGTAGATGTAAAAAAAAAAACATTTTAGACGATAAAACAAATAGTACGTCATCCCTCGGGAATTCCTCATTTTCGAAGATTCATTATCGTACCATTTAGCTTCTAAATTTACATGTTCATATTCGTTTGCAATATATAAGTAGATGTAAAAAAAACAGTTTAGACGATAAAACAAATTGTACGTCATCCCTCGGGAATTCCTCATTTTCGGGGATTCATTATCGTATCATTTAGCTTCTAAATTTACATGTTTATATTTATTTGCAATATTTTATCTTGTTTTAAACGACACACAGCGCCATCTCCAATCCATCCATCAAGCAAACTATATTTTTGTTTTCCCCTCGGGAATATAAATTTTTTCCGGGATAAAAAGTACCCTATTATTTAAACTGGACTTCTAACTTTACGTCTGCAAAATTTCAAAGCAATCGGTTCAGTAGTTACGGCGTGAAAGCGGAACAAACAAACTCACTTTCCGATTTATAATATTAGTAAGGATTGAGAAATATTAGGATATGGAGAATTATTATTATCATTGCTATAAATTGTGAGTCTTATTATGCTACTTATAATTGTTGTTGTTATTATTATTTGAATTTTTCTATATTATTTATTATTAATGTTTTGAAGTGATAATATTTATTATTAGAAATTTGACATATTATTAAAAAATGTTGGAATCCAACAAAAAACATAAGATTAAAACAAAAGATTAAACTAGATTTGAGGATCTTTAATTATAGAGACTGTATATACTGGACATTGAAAAAGACTCTTTTATACACTCTTGAAAGACTTTTTTCATTGAAGGACTTTATTTAAAATAAACTATGCATTAAGTTATTGTAATTATTTAAACTTCCATGAGAAAGAGTTTTTGTTGTTTTTATTATACTTTTAATACCTCTTGCTTATTAATATTTATAACTTATTTACTCTTATTGTATGTATTATCTCCTACGCACTTACAAATGGCAAGTGATATTGTCACGTTATTGTACTTTCTTTCAGGGAAATGCTCCTACCTAAATTTAATTCGATTTAATTTGCTCTTAACTATTTCTTTTAATCGCTAATATTTTTTATATTGCGTTAATTTAGGGGATAGGGGAATTGATGTGAATAATTTTTAGTTTAGAATGAAATTACAGATAAAATTAAACTTAATAAAACTTGGAAATGTGTTTGGATACTTAATAGATTGTTAAACATTGTTAATAAATCAGACTCCAATAATTTATCGAAGATGTACCATCTATATTAATAAAATAAAAAATCGCTCTGTGTGTGTGTGTGTGTGTGTCTGCGATAGTTAGCGAAAACTACGGTACGTACGAAGCTCAAAATTTTTCTGAGAGTAGCCCAATATCTCTCCTGATGCACCTGAGTTTCAGAATTTCGAAATTCTATTTATTAATTGAGTAATTAATTAAATTCCAAAGATCACTCTCATAAAAAATCGCCCTTTTTCTTTTTTTTCTCCTTCATTTAGTAATGGTTGGTTGGCTGCATAAAATTTTCGCATAAATAATTAAAAAAGCTGGAACAGACCTTTAAAATTCATAGACTGGCAAACTGTCAGTTTAAATGATGATTTTTTTATCACAGCGGTTGTAAACCATGGAGGAAAAAGATAGGTGGTTGTGAAGTAAACAGAAAAAAGGGTTGCAATATTAAACCATTTATCGCTCAAATTTTAATGTCCCAAACAAAAGTATGTGGAAGGGATTTTGTATTAATAAGACGAATTGAAAGAAATGAATTACAGCTGAAGCATATTTTACGAAGAAATAGTAATTTTTTAAAATGGTCTTTTTTCTATTATATTATTTATTTTTAAAAAATGTTTGCTTTTAAAATAATTGAAATTGATAAATTCGAAATAATTAAATGTCAAAATAAAATTAAATAAAATATTGAAAACATTTGATTTGAACTAAAAATTGTATTACTAAAAGTTTTCTTTTTTTTCAGAACTTTTTAATACTTTAAAATGTAGATGAATTTTTTTTTATAATTTAACAACATAATAATAACTCTATGTCAATATATAAAATATATTTATGAAAACATTCTTTTAAAACCATGCGCGAAAACTTAAATAACAAATATTAGTCTAAAATCTAGATTTCAGAGTGCAAACGATTTTTCAAGCAAAATCTTAAATGATGCTTCTATATTGATATTTCAAAGTGACGGTTAGGTTACATTTATGTTAGATTTAAGTTATGGTAGGGTACTGTTTAGTCGCAATTAGGTTACAGACAGATTATGGCAATTAGGTTACAGACAGATTATGGTTATGGTACAAAAGTTTACGGTTAGGAATTTGTCCACAGAGTCAACATTACGCATGCTTTGATTAAAAATATACACTTTTGTTAAATGGCTCTGAAATTATAATACTATATACCAATGTTTTATCATCGCGTATGGATTTCATTCACGGTATAGTCGGATTTAAGAGTGATATAATTAGTTTGAAATTCAAAATATTTCACTTGGGATTTCTATGCGAAAAAAATAATTAGTTACATGATTTAACAGTGATTTTTACGGGTAAATATCAACACTTAACACGAAACTAAATCTATCGTTGAATACATGTTCCCTCCCGTGTTTCTCATTGCTCATTTTAAGTATTTTTAGAGCTTAATATTAATTGTTTTTAAAACCGATTTTTCACAAAGTCAGCTGCGACGTGTTTCAGACAATGCATTTCTGCATGCTTCAAGTTAATGATAAAATCATACAAATTTCAAGTTCGTTTAATATTGTTAATACGGACCCGGGCAACGCCGGGCGGGTCAGCTAGTTAACAAATAAATCTAGCATTAGTAAGCGAGATAAAAATGAATTTTCAGTAAATGAACTTAGTTAAGTACCATGAATGTAACATTTATTGGTATCAATAGATGAACACTTATTGTTATATTAACGGTCTTAAAACTGTTTTGACACGATTAAAAACCAAAGCAGTTTTAAAAATCATGCACTTTTTAAATTAAAACTCACACCAGAAATATTTGATTGCGAAATATTAATAGTAAAATAATAAGTTCTGGTAGCACGTGTGGCACTACAGTTCTTTTGATTCAATAAACCGGCGATTGATATTATCAAGTTGCTGGTGCCTTAATAAAATAACCCCCTATAAGCTTAATGCAGAGTGGGCGCTTAAGGAGAACTTGTACAGCGCATGCGCCTATTGTGTGCTGCCTCATTAATTGGCGTTCAGCGGAACGCCCTCGCGAACATGCTGAAAATTCAACTATGAGCCGGGCTTTCCTTTATGCTGATAGGAGCACTACAATTTCAAAAATATGTGTGTGTAAATTTTTAAAAGTACGCGCGCGCTTTTCTTGTGTGTGGAGAGGGGGGGGGGGTTCGTCAGATTAGTTTAGTTTATTTTATGTCGGCCAATTATCTACACGTGGGATATAGGCCCTCCGAACGATTAGGCCGACAGCCGCGATTGGGTTCGAACCCAGCACCTGCCGTCTACCAGCTGAGAGGTCAGAACCACTCGGCCACTGGTGGGGCTTCGGGGGGGGGGAGGGTCAGCTAAATCTATTTTTATTATTTCGTGGGAAAAAAAGGGGGAGGGGTGAGAATGAGAATCGTTTTTAATATGTCATGAGGGAAAAAAAGTGAAGAGGAAATAAGATTCAATTTTTATCATGTCGTTTGGTTCATGGAAAAATTTCAATCAACATTAGTCATATTATTTAACATAATATTTTATTTTGTTAATATTTTGTAATCTTTTTTTTATTTCATAATATAATATTTTGATTCCTTCGAACTGCAAAATAATTTGAATTAATTTTTATTATGTCGTTTGATTCATTTTAATCATGTTCATATAATATTTTATTTATTTTATGGATTTGTTTAAAATTTTGCTTAAATTTATATAAGAATAATTAATTTTACAATGTAATGTTTTCATTTATTCAAATTATAAAATAATTATTTAAATACAGTTTGTAATTACTTGTAACAGGATATTCCTTTTAAAGGGAAAATTTCTCAGTACATTTTATCTAATATAATATGAATAATATGTGTTGATAAATCTTATTTTATTTTTTAAGTTATAAAAAAATTCAGACATTTTTCTCCGCCTTTAGCTTTAACACCTTTTTTAGGTGCGTTCGTAATTATGTAAATACGTATCACCTATAGTTGTCGTTCAGTCCGTCCGTCCGCATATAACAACGTAAAAACCGCCCAACCGAACCGTTTGAAATTTAAAAAATATAATTATTACATAATTTTGTCGAGTTATTTCAAATTTTATGGTAATCGGATGCATAGATCAGTTATAGGGACAATCAAAAGTATTCCATTACATTACGGTCAATGGAGAAAAAAGTTTCAAATGCATTTTAATCGTTAGACATTTAAAATACATAATTATTACATAATTTTGTCAAGTTATTCCAAATTTTATCAAAATCGGATGCATAGTGCAATTACAGGGACAATCAAAATTATTCAGTTACATTATGGTCAATGGGGAAAAATGTTTCAAATGCATTTTAATGGAGTTATACTCATTCGAACTTAAAAAATTTGATATGCATCTATAAAGTACATATTATAATATACATTTTGCTTAATCAGTGGTGCAAAGAACATTTGTTATTGATTTACAAGGCCACACAAAAGTATTTCATTATATAATGGTATAGGGAGAACATTGTTTGGTGCGCATTTTAATTGTTTTAACTACTTACAATTGTATGAAATTGATATACGAGTGTGATATTTTTAACACTTCGTTATCGTACGAACGCACCTCATTTGCGACGCTTCACGTGCAATTTCCAACTTGTTGTTTCTGTTTTGTTTATTTATGCATATTTTTTTTTACTAAATTCATTAAAGCAAATATTTTTAAAGCACATAAAATATATTCTCTTTTTCTAATACTGGAAATGTCCAATGCCTTCCACACCATCTTTGGATACGAAATAAAAAGTTAAATGAACGGGAATGGCATGATAAAATACAATTAAGTGATTTTGTTTTAATAAGCATCAATTTTACTTCTGAATATTTTTATTAGCAAAAATTATCGTGATTCAAACAAGAGTCATCATAAGATCTCATTTAGAGAGCGGGGGGGGGGCGGGGGGGGGGCGGCTTGCACATATGGAGAGAGTAAAAGCTCTTAAGTTTTATGTCTCAAAAAATTGCCATATTAAAAATTGCTTTTGAACATTAATTTTGTCTGAAAATTCCTGGAAACATGAATAGAATTTTTTAAACAAAACGAGATGGAACCCATCGATATTCGACGTTGAAAAGAAAGTTTTGAAATGCCTTCATCAGTCTTTCTTCGTTCCAATTTCTCACTTTTTAGGTGCGTTCGTAATTATGTAAATACGTAGCACCTATTGTTGTCGCTCAGTCCGTCCGTCTGTCTGTCTGTCCGTCTGTCCGTCCGTCCGTCCGTCCGTCCGCATGTAACAACGCAAAAACTACCCAAACGAATCTTTTGAAATTTAAAATATATAATTATAACATAATTTTGTCGAGTCATTTCAAATTTTATACAACTCGGACGGATAGATCAATTACAGGGAAACTCAAAAGTTTTCCTTTACATTACGGTCAATGGGGAAAAAAGTTTCAAATGCATTTTAATCTTTTGGAATTAAAAACGTATATTTTTTACATAATTTTGTCGAGTCATTTCAAATGTTATGAAAATCGAATGTGTAGATCAATTACAGGGACAATCAAAATATTCCGTTACATTAGAGTCAATGGGGAAAAAAGTTTCAAATCCATTTTAATCGTTTGAAATTTAAAACGTATATTTCTTACATAATTTTATCGAGTCATTTCAAATGTTATGAAAATCGAATGCATAGATCAATTACAGGGACAATCAAAAGTTATACGTTTCTGAGGTGTAATAAAAATTACTTCCTGCGTTTTTACAGAAACACAAAGATTTCGACCACTGTACTGTATCCAAAGTACGCTCTACTATATCAGCAAGATCTGAATATTTTAAAACTTCGTTATCGTACGAACGCACTTTATTTGCTACGCTTCACGTGCAATTTCCAACTTGTCTTAAATGCATTTATTGTTTAAGTTAATTTTTGTGTAAAAATGGTGATTTTTTTTTCAATATTTTTAAGACAATTTGCAGATAAAGCAGAATGTTAATGCTTTCGATTGATAATTTATTTGCATGGTTTTTTCGTTTCCTTTCCATAATCGGGATACCTGCTCAATTTTCCGCAAACATGAATACTTTCCTTGATTAAAAGCAACATATCCAATGGATACTTAAAAAATAATGAAATATAATTCCCATCGTAGTCTAATTCAGAACACACTGCAAACGATTTCACAATATATTAATTTTATGTTCTACATAAACTGAATATCTGTCTTTTTAAGTAATGTAAGTACTGCTAAAGTGAAAGCGATACTGCTGTTCTATGTCACTATCGAAATACAATTCTAAAAATTGTAACTGGGTTTTACTGCCGTTTAAAAGTAGACTATTTTTTACCACAACAGACACAAAGGATGAAATTGGACTTTGTCGATAACAAGGAACTGTTAAATGAATTTACAATAAACCTACGAATATTATTCCTATATAATATAACGCTCTCATGCAGCCTTTTTTAAACTGTAAAACTATTTTTTGTTAATTTTAATTTTCTTGAAGTTCCATACTTTTCTGAAAATTAATATATCTTACTTATTATTAATTTTTTGTAAAGCGAGAGCGAATATCTCATCAAGATGAAATAATCAATAAAGTCTCTAATTTCAATCTTTACAATCAAACAAGTAAGAAAAATCATGCGTTAAGCATAGATTATGAAGCACTTTCCAACACTTAATGAAATCTTTAACAAAACTTTGTTATTTAGGGAAATAACAGTGTATAGCCAAATATACCCAAATATGTATTCCTGTACATTAGAACAGCCCTGTATTTCATATGTCAGTTAATATAATGGGAAAATTTAGCTTAGCAAAAAAATACCCAGTAGCTTGAAATTTCTTTTTCAGCAATTTATACTATTAGATGGAAACATACTTGGATACTTTTGTTCAGCCCTGTAGTTTACATTGTATCGTTATTACACGTCAGCATTAGGCTAAAATTTATTGTAAACTAAAACACTTTTAAAACAACAGAAATCACATTCTCATAAATCATCATTCATAGGCGTCCATGTACCGAATTCTTTGCGTGGCCCTGTATATCCCTTTATCTATATTCTGCAAACATTTCTCAGTAAATTGAATGCAGCTCAGCGTAAAAATGCATAGCTTATTTAAGAACCACGTTTAAATAATTTACGCTCATATTCAGTAACGTTGGTGAGCTCTTTTGGGTAGCCCTGTATATCAACTATAACATTTATACACACCATATAATGTCCATGTATTTAGCGAAATATAAACGCGAATATCATAATTAAAATGCATTTCATCCCTCCATCAGCCATCATCGGACACATATACGGTACTTCGGAAAGAATATACTATTTGAAATCTTTTGTATGACCCTGTAAATGCTATGTACTTCATATTATGCAAGACAGTAGCGTATAATTTATATTAAGCTTCAGTGACATATATCAATTTTATTATACATGAAAAAGCTTAATATATTTAAAATATTTCACACACAATTCCTCCTTTTACCATTATCAAATGGAATTCTTTTGTGTGGCCCTGTAAATGAATAATAACTACATTTTCACCTTATATTTTATGGAATGCTTATTTTAATATGTTTGACAAGGTATAACATCTTTAAAATTCCTTTGAAATGATTTTTCCCCATAGGCCGTAATGTAATAGGAAACTTTTGATTCGCCCTGTAGATAAACTAATCATAATAGAAACTTCATTTTCGATAGGACTTGTGCTAGGGTAAACGTCAATAACGTCCTAAAATTTCATGGCAATCCGAGTATATTAACGATTTTTCCCCATAGGCCGTAATGTAATGGGAAACTTTTGATTCGCCCTGTAGATAAACTAATCATAGTAGATACTTCATTTTCAATAGGGTTCGTGTTAGGGTAAACCTCAATAACGTATAAAAATTTCATAGCAATCCGAGTATATTTATGAGAGTTAGAGCGCGGACAGACGGACAGACGGACAGACAAACCGAATGCATAAGCACTTTTCAACTTTGTTGGAAAGTGCTAAAAATGAAAAATCAGTATAAATTTCGACACCACAGATCAATTTTTTTCTTTGCATGTGTCAAGGTAAAAATATATTTTAAACTTAACCGGAACAAACTTTCACACGTGCTTTGTATACGTATTTTTACATATTTTATTGTACATATTTTCTAAATTATTGTATTTTTTAAAAAATAACATGAATAAAATTAAAATGCATAAAAATTAAAATAAGCCCAATAAGCATTATTCTCGTGACGTCAGAGTAAATATGATTTTTTAAGCGCTTATCAAAATAATCCACGTGTATAAATATTTTTTACCGACAATTAACTCGCACATTAAAAAATACATTAAAAAAGCCACGTGTCTGAATATTTTCGCTATTTTTCTTTCCTCTGCAACAATGGAAGTCATCCGGTTGCCACTGTTTTGAAGAAACTCCATAAAAAAAGCTTTTAAAATTAAAAATAAAATATAAAAATGGGAATAAATTATAAAATAGCTAGAATGGGCACACCTATAAATGAAAAGCTTTCATTAAAAAAAAAAAAAATTATCAACATCGATTCAGTACAAAGCTGAGAGCTGATAACTAAAAAAACAGCGTGGGCTTTTAAATATACAGATAATTTACAACTTTTAAAACTAATCTCGATGCAATATTTTATTTCAGGAATAGTTTATAGGTGCGTTCGTAATTATGTAAATACGTAGCAACTATTGTTGTCGCTCAGTCCGTCCATCTGTCCGCATATAACAACGCAAAAACTACCAAACTGAATCGTTTGAAATTTAAAATACAAAATTATTACATAATTTTGTCGAGTCATTTCAAATTTTATGAAAATCTGATGCATAGATCAATTACAGGGACAATCAAAAGTATTCCGTTACATTACAGTCAATGGGGAAAAAAAGTTTCAAATGCATTTTAATCGTTTGAAATTTAAAATACATAGTTATTACATAATTTTGTCGAGTTATTTCAAATTTTATGAAAATCGGATGCTTAGATCAATTACAGAGACAATCAAAAGGATTCCGTTACATGACGGTCAATGTGGGAAAAAGTTTCAAATGCATTTTAATCGTTTGAAATTTAAAACGTATAATTATTACGTAATTTTGTCGAATCATTTCAAATGTTATGAAAGTCGGATGCATAGATCATTTACAGGGACAATCAAAAGGATACCGTTACATTACGGTCAATGAAGAAAAAGTTTCGAATGCATTTTAATGATGTTACACTCATTCGAACACAATAGAATTGGCATGAATCTATGAAATATATACTAAAATATGCATTCTGTACAATCTGTGATGCAAAGAATTTTTATTATTAAATTACACGGCCACACAAAAGTATCCCACTACATAATGCTATACGGGGAAACATTGTTTGGGGCGTGTTTTAATCATATTCAACTATTTCACATTTTATGAATATCATATACGTTGCTGATGTGTAATAAAAATTACTTCCTGCATATTTACAGGAACACAAAGATTTCGACTACTATACTGTATCCGGAGTACGCTGTACTATATCACCGAGATCTGAATATTTTTAAAACTTCGTTATCGTACGAACGCACCTCATTTGCTACGTTCACGTGCAATTTCCAACTTGTTTATATTAGGATAGTTTCAATTTCGGAACCGGTTCTAACTGGTTTAAAAAGTTAAACTTTTTTTTAAAATCTGAAACCAAATTCGAAAAACATGAAAAGTATGCCGGTTGTGGATCATTTTCAGCTGCAGAGGAATGCAGAAAAAAAAATCATTTTGAAATTATTAAAATTTTGAAAAAGAACGCCACCATAGATTTTGCATTATCATCCGGGTCTTTTTCAATCAGTAGTGTGGGTGTTCTTAAATCAAAAAGGTCAACTTTGTGACACATGCTTTCATTTATTTATGTTCAGAAATGCATGAAACTAGCAGGTGTTGTTATTCAGAAACTCTCTAATGGCACTCAATTTTTTGGTTTTTTTAAAAACACAATAGATCTTTCATAACAAGCCTTCAAAGATGACGTTTTTGAACACATTTCCCGACGAAAGCAGAAAAACCGGTCGAAAAGCAGGAGGAAAATGGGTGATCGCGTGTTCGAAATAGCTTATAACTGGATAGGTAATTGAATGATCATAAAATGGAAAATTAAGTTCGATTCGAAATCGCTTCCACAGTCAGGCGTTTCAATTTTATAACTTTTTGTTAAAAAATGAATGAGTACATGTGTCAAAACATTTTGCGCTTGTTGAGCGGAGCAGTTGTTAAGCATGTTTTCTTCTCATACTTTCTTTAATTCGATCCTTTCTTGTGGTTCCGACGAGTTCGAATTAACGACTGTACTGTTTGGAATTGTTGAAAAGAGGCACCATTTTTCTGCATACAGAGTTCTTGATGAATATAGGAAGGAGTGTTGCTTTTGCGCCAAGATACTTTTCTGTCTAATCAGGACAAATCGGGCTTCTTTTCAGGTTGAGATCATTCATTTAACGGAGCAGAGTCGCAGTATGGATGCGCAGACAGTTCAGTTCGAAGACTCAACATTCTGGAGGTGCGCTTTTATTCGGAAAATTAATGTTCTTCTGTGGAGTTAAAAGCATCCAAAATGAGGAAAGGGGTGCATCTATAACGTTATCATTTTATGTGGGAGGGGGGAGGGTTGGCACATGATATCGTAAAGTATCTTTAGGGTGAGGGGGGAGGGAATTTGTCTTTTGATATCGATATCATTTTTGATGCAACCAAAGTATTCTCAATAAAGATAAAAACATATGACGGAATGAAATTTTCGCCTTAAGGAAATTGAATCTGAATGCGGAAATATAAACACTGAATATATAATATGAAATTTAAAATAATATAGTTTACTTAAAAATAATCCGATAGAGATGTTAGTAGTTCGTTTTATTTAAAAACATCTTACTACTTTTAAGACTTAAACCAGGTTCTTCCTCAGGGAATGCTTTGTGTATTGATATAAATATATGATTTCGTTATGAAAAATGTTCGAGCCAATCATTATTAGAATTGAAAGTAGAAGTAATTTTTTGGATTAAACTTATTGATAGAAGGTATATATATTAATATATACAGCTCATTTACTTTATGGGTACTACTTGGTTATCCTGTCGACTATTTTCACCAAATTATGCAAATCGCCAAACTATTACCAATTGATGTCCATTTACTTTGCTGTTCCACTCTTATCTTACGCGATTAAAAATGAAAACTGGCAATGATCACATAGTCGAATTATAAAGTTAATGGACTGCAATTTACATTTTATAAACCTCTCTTCTTTGAATCTATAAAGTATGCGAAAAATAAGTGTAACCACTTTTTGTATATCACCCCCCCCCCCCACACACACACACACACAAAAAAAAAAAAAAAAAAAAAGGAAATTAAAAAAAGGAAAAGAAAATTTTAAAAACCAAAAGAAGAAAGAAAAGGAAATTTTAAAAATTAAAATTAAAAAAAAGGAAAAGGAAATTTTAAAAATAAAAGAAAGAAAGGGAATTTTAAAAATAAAAGAAGGAAAATGAAATTTTAAAAATAAAAAAAGGAAATTTTGAAAATAAAAAAAAGAAAAGGAAATTTAAAAAAAAAGAAAAGGAAAATTTAAAAATAAAAATAAAACAGAAAGAAAAAATTTTAAAAATCAAAAGAAATTTAAAAAATAAAAAAAGAAATTTTATAAAAAAAAGAAAAGGAAATTAAAAAAAAGTAAAGGAAATTTAAAAAAAGAAAATAAAAAAAAGAAAAGGAATTAAAAAAAAGAAAAGGAAATTTAAAAAAAAGAAAAGGAAATTTAAAAAAAAGAAAAGGAAATTTAAAAAAAAAGAAAAGGAAATTTAAAAAAAAGGAAACGAAATTTAAAAAAAGGAAAAGAAATTTAAAAAAAGAAAAGGAAATTTTAAAAATAAAAAAATAAGAAAAAGAAATGTTTTTAAAAAAAGGAAAAGAAAATTTAAAAAATAAAAAATAAGAAAAAGATATGTTTTTAAAAAAAGGAAAAGAAAATTTAAAAAATAAAAAAAGGAAAAAGAAGAAGAAAAAAACATTTTAAAAATTAAGAAAAAGAAAAGGAAATTTTAAAGGAACCGAAAGGGAAATTTAAAAAATAAAAAAAAGGAAAAGGAAATTTAAAAAATAAAAAAAAGGAAAAGAAAATTTTAAAAATAAAAAAATGGAAAAGGAAATTTTAAAAATAAAAAAAAGGAAAAAGAAATTTTAAAAATAAAAAAAGAAAGAAAAAGGAAATTTTAAAAAGAAAAAAAGAAAGGAGAGGAAATTTTAAAAAAAGGAAAGGAAATTTTAAAAAAAGAAAAAAAGAAAAGAGAAAAAATTTAAAAAAAGGAAAAGGAAATTTTAAAAAAGAAAAAAAGAAAAGAGAAAAGGAAATTTTAAAAATTAAAATTAAAAAAGAAAAAAAATTAAAAATCAAAAGAAATTAAAAAAAAGAAATTTTTTAAAAAAAGAAAAGAAAATTTTAAAAATCCAATCAAAGAAAAAAAGAAAAGGAAATTTTAAAAATCGAAAAAAAGAAAAGTAAATTTTAAAAAAGGAAAGGAAATTAAAAAAAGAAAAAGGAAATTAAAAAAAAGAAAAAGGAAATTTAAAAAAAAGGAAAAAGAAATAAAAAAAAGAATTAAAAAAAAGGAAATTAGAAAAAAGGAAATTAAAAAAAAGGAAATTAAAAAAAACTTCTTTTAAAATGTTCACTCATGCAAAATGAATACAAAAATACACGAGAAAGAAAAATATAGACATTTACAGCTGCTAAGAAAGGAACTTGGATATAACGTATTTTTTTCTGTTCAGTGCGATTCCGTCTTGGAAGATTTTACTTTTATCACATATCATTTTTGAGATTTTTATGTCTTCATTGAATGGAATATGTATTAATAATACTAATGATAACTGAAACATTTACATAGAATAATTTAAAAAAAAAATTGTGTCCTACGGCACTTCTGCATAAATAAAAATTATAAACATTAAAAAAAAAAAAAACCGTAAGATGGGTTTTTTTGGCCTGAACTTTTCCATAAGAGTAGAAGCCAATGTTATATGGAAATTCTTACGGGCCGGACTGATGCCATGTTTTTACCTATTATTAGCCGGGCAAAATTTTAACTTTTATAACGGGTCGGATGGAACTTTTTTTTCTATGGATCAGGCCGGGTCGAGAAATTTCGGCCCTGCAGACCTCTGCAGACCTGTTTGCACTCACTCATTGGAACTATTTACAATGATTTCACGAATGGGAACAAAATTTGTCACAATTTTTAAGAATCGTAATTTCGTTATTTCTTTGAAGTTTAAAAAAATGAACTCTTGAAGTATGAGTACCATGCAGTTTTGTGTATGCATTTCCGGCAATAGATGGCAGCACCAAACGTATTGGAATGAGTTTTCCCTCAACATTAGAGGACAGCACTACGGAATCTTCTCGCAGAATCATTTCTTTTTAGGTGTGTTCATGTTCATAGTTATCGAAGTACGTCATCGTTCAGTCCGTCCGTCCGTCTGTTCGCTTATGACAGCGCAAAAACATCAACAATGTTTGTCATTAAAAAAAATTGTTTGAGATAAATTACATTATTAATCTATCAAATTTACACTGTGTAAATTTGATAGATTTCTACACAAAAAGACATGTAGGGGCTGTGTAATCGAAGTAAAGCAAAATCGATTTAATATGTTGTTCTTTACTGCATTAAACAATTCATGGAACACAAAACAGTTCTTATATTATTATTTATCGTACTAAACAATAACAAAACTTTAAGAAATACAGCAGGCCCTAACTTATTTAAGCGCTTAAATAAAAATTTTAACAAGAATCCTTGGAATATGATATTACGTGTTTGGCGTCCACCTTTCTAGTCTGGTGTCCAAAATCTTTGAATCTATGTTTCTGAATTGTATATTCTTATGTTTTCAATATAGTGGAGTGGTGGGCTGGAATGTTCCTCGTTTGTAGTCTTTGTTTACAACGTATCTTTTTCCTCAAGTCGTTCAACACCCGCAACATGCTCATCCAAATCATGATTTTTTAATTTTTGTTTTTAAGCTGTAGTTATTACGTTGTCTGATGCTTACGTAACATTCACGTGACCCCCAACCTCTGCCCTTGTCAGCAAAAAGAAACAGATACTGAGCACCCCCCCTTTTTTTACTTCTTACATAATACTTGAACGACCCCTTTTTGTACATTTCCTAATTTTATAAAACACAAACAAACAAACAATCAATCAGCCAACAAACAATCAGGCAAGCTAACAAATAATCAAAGAAGCATTCAATCAATCAATCAATCAATCAATCTGTCAATCAATAAATCAACTAACCAGTCAAATAAAACAATCAATCAATCAATCAAATAGTCAAATAAAACAAACAATCATTCAATCAATAAATCAAACAAACAAACCAACGAACTATCAATCAATCAGCCAACAAACAATCAATCATGCAAGCTAACAAATAAACAAACAATAAAACAAAACAAAGAGTCAATCGATCAATATGTCAAATACACGCACGCATCTCCCCCCCCCTTTTAAATTTCGAATTTTTAAGGAAATGCTAAAGATTATAAGTAATCTTATAAGTAATTATCACGCTAAATTTCATGCTTGTAGTTCCTTCAGTTACACAAAAAATCGCATGTTTAGATTTTTTTTTGCGTACTGCACCCTCTTTGGATATGTGGCATTGACATAAGATATAGCCTATGTTTGATTACGAGCGAACACAATCATTTTGGTACCATTACTTTTGAAATCGATTCGGTAGTTCCGGAGATTAGCCCCTACCTACAAACAAACAAACTTTTCCTCTTTATAATATAGGCCTCCGGGGCTTTGGCCCTGGGCCCACCAGTTTTAGGGGCCCACAAATTATGTGGCGGATTTTTTTTTCTTAATCAAATACTTTTCAAGTAATATTGTTTTATAAAATATCAAACATAAAATTTAAATATTCTGAATGACTGAATAAAATTTTTAGAAGCTTTTAACCTACAGTTGGCAAAAAATTATTTGTACACTCTAAAATGTTTAGTTTTTAGCTAAATAAAAATAGATATTTTGTCAAAAATAGTTTTAATACAGCCTGTTTACCGCGCGTTTTAAATTACACAACAGAAAATTTCGATAAAGATGTAAAATAATTTTCTCATAGGAAAAGTTTAAAAATTTCTTGCAAAAAAAGTATTTGTACATTTCTCCATCCTGATATGTTCTGTGTTTTTTAGTGTTTATGGTTCAAAGGACTACTTATACAGAAGCTGTTAATAATTTTTAACTTCATATTATATTTGTCTGACATTTAATTTAATTTGCTCTTGAAGTAATTGAGAATAGAACCTAAAACTAGAGAGGTACCTCTAGATATATGAAATCCTATTATTGAGCATAATAAAAATTGAAACTCGCAACAAGAATTTGTAAAAGCTATTAAATTACCATCTACAACTATTGGATGCATAGTGAGAAACTATGAATAAATTAGATGCATCGAAATTCAATGAAAACCAGGACTGCTCAGCAAACTAACAATGAGGGAAAAAGGAAGTGTTGTTAAAAAAGCTTTAAAAAATCCTATGCGTTCGGTTCAAAAATTTGCTGGAGACCTTGCAACATCTTCTCGCATCATAGTAATACCTCAAACAATAAGAAATATTCTTCTCACATCATAGTAATACCTCAAACAATAAGAAATTTTCTTCTCAATGCAGACTTAAAAAGAAGAACTTCAAGGAAAAATCCATTCATCGAAAATTAATCCATTCATTCGAAACAAATAGGCGAAAACACATAGTATTCGCTTTCGTATACAGAAGTAAATCATTGGATTTTTGGAAAACAGTAATTTTTTCTGATGAGAGAAAATTCGGAATTTTCTTACCACCAAGAATTCGAAAAAATTGGCGTAAAAATAAAACTGTTCTAGATCCAAAACGTATACTTCAAACTATCAAGCATGGTGGGGGGAATATTATGGTTTTGGGGTGTATAGCTTCTAATGGAGCAGGACATTTAAAATTTATTGACAATGGAAGGACAGGTTTAACATACATTTATGTGTCGCGGCATAATTTATTAAACCGTGCTAAGAAATTAGGCATAGAAGAAGCTTTTCACTTTCTGCAGGATAACGACCAAAGCATACTGCTGTGATCACCAGCACATGGTTACTACAATACTCGAAGACGACTGGTAACTCCTCTAAAATCTCAAGACTTGAATCCAATAGAAAATTTGTGGATGCTATTGGATGCAAAAATCCGAAAAAAAATATGTATCAGTAAAAAACAGTTTTAAAGAAAGTCTTATATTGTCATGGAATAACATTAACCATACCGCTACAAAAAAGTTGGTGGAATCTATGTGACACCATCTAGAAGTAGTCATAAACGCTAAATGAATTCACACAAAATATTAATTTGTATCATTTTACTAAATTTTCATTAATTATAATTCGGCGGCGCAATTTAACGCGGCGCACTTCACGTATTTTTCTTCTACAGACCGCTGGAGTCACGTGATGTTCGAATGCACCAGTGGAGGCGTACGAAAAGAGTATCACGTCACTTTATATTGTATACAGTAAAAAAAAAAAAAAAGACTCTTTTGTTGCATTATCATTTTTTAGAATACCTCTCTTTTGACCCATGAGAATATTCCATAATTGGGTGCAGTAATAATTTTCTATAAAAGCAGTGGAGGGACGATGCAGTAAAAGGATCAATTTTTTTACAGTGTAGCGGTCTGTAAAAAAACACACTTGGGAACACACACTCTTTTTCGTTAGCCTCAATAAAGCCTCAACCTTGCTTCTGCCGAGTTACCCCTGGTGAACCCGAAGCGTTCAGAGATCGACACCATGTGACTTTTTCCGCGGTCCCATACACTGTAAATTTTTACCCTTTTGCTGCAGCATCACTCCACCGCTTTTATAGAAAACGGTTACGTGTTATGGAGCATTCTTATTGGTCATAAAAGAGATATTCTCTAACAGCTGTAGAGTGATGATGCAGCAAATCGGTCAAATTTTTAACAGTGTACACTGATAAAAAAAATCACCGCCTTCACCTAGAATGAATAGTTAGTCACTTTCTGAATACCTAAACTAGAATTATAGATGACCGAAATATGCGAATAGGTTGAACTACTAAGCTGAATAGTGGAAATGACCTAACATTTCTAGTCTCTTGTTTTCAAGGTGACGAAACGATATTGACTCGTCTCAGTAATGAGAAGTTATAGCTTGATTTCGGAAATAGTTTCAAAAACTAGAATTATACTTACTAAATCAAATATCTTGTGTTTGCATCTATTTGCTGAGATTTTCAAATAAGTATTACAACGAAAATAAAGGAAAGCTCTCTTGAATTCCTGTAGTAGATTCTAGGATTCTCATATAATGGCAACTAGAATTTATAAGGATGACATGGAACTATTTTTTCTAGAGCCACAATTTAGATTCTAGATTCCAGAACTTTATTTTTTTCTTAGTGTACACTGTAAAAAATTTGACTCTTTTGCTGCGTCGTTACTCCACCGCTTTTATAAGAAACGATTACTTCGCTGCATTATGGAGCATTCTCATGGGTCAAAACAGAGATATTCTATAAAAGCGATGGAGTGACGATGCAGCAAATGGGTCAAATTTTTTACAGTGTGGCGTTCAATTACCCAGACTTTGGGTAACCCGCAATACCCTTGAAATTTTGTTGGGTAAATAATTACGTGGTTGGGAAACCTGATTTGTTTATCATTTGATAACTTAACTGTGAGTGTTAATCGGAATGCCTACGAGCTAACCGCTTGCGAACGTAGGAGTTCCTTGATTGTCCCTGTCATTGATCTATCCATCCGATTTTCATAAAATTTGAAATGATTCGACAAAATTATCTAATAATTATAGATTTTAAATTTTCAACGATTAAGATTTATTTGAAACTTTTTTTCCCCATTGACCCTAATGTAACGGAATACTTTTGATGGTCCCAGTGAATTATGTGATAAATATATATTTTAAATTTAAAACGATTCGGCTGGGTAGTTTTTGCGTTGTTATATGCGGACGGACTGAACGACAACTATAAGTGCTACGTATTTACATAAATAGAAACGCACCTAAAAAGCCCAGAAAAAATACCAAGTGACTATTGGTTAATCCAGACTTATGATATCGGGGAAGTTCAGGAATAAGAAAAATTAATGTGTCATTAACAGGTGCAAAAGCTGGTGTCATATTTTATTTCTCAAGGGATATTCTGCCCGAAATTTTTTAATCTGCTGGACGTAGTGACAGATATGATATTATATGTAATTATCACTGTCAAAGTACAGCAATCTTTGTTTCTATAAATAATGAAAACTAGTCGTTGGGGGGGGGGGGGGGGCACCGTAATACTTATCCATCATGGATAGGCATATGAAAATAAATTAAAAAAGTAAATTAAAAATAAATAAAAAAAGAAACTATTTATACAATGCATTGCAATTCCAAAACAAAATTTAAATATTGTTAATATGCATAGTAATGCTCTATTAATGAATTGCTGATGTACCAATTTCGGCAAATTATATAAAACGCCAAACTACTCAAGTAATACCGAACTACGTAAAAGAAACATCCTTATAACTCCAAAAATAATAATAATATAAACTAACAGTTTACTGCGTTGGATTAAGCGTCTCATTTTCAATTAAAATATACCTCTGTATTGAAATTTGAATGAAATACAGGGTCATGAAAAATCGAAGAATGTGGAAAACAGGATTACAAATATCTCGGCAACTAATAATCCGATCGACTTTGTTCTATATGCAAAATGTGTATTATTTTATTGCCTTTTACGTCCATTCCTTAGAACAAAAGCATTCGAAAATTTTTATGTACCTTTCATCAGAACGAATTTTTCGAGAGTTCGAAAAAAATAGTTCCGGATAATCGTGGTTGCTGACAGTCTTAGCTTAATAACTGATAGCTTAGACTTCGCCCCATTCTTACATACTAACTACATACAAAATTTTAAGTCTCTATCTCAATTTGTTCGGGAGATAGAGCGTTTACAGACAGACAGACTGACAGACGGACGGCAAATTTTTTTTTTCTAAAAATGTTTTTCGGAATCTCCACTATCTAAAACGTGTAAATCCGTCAAAAATTTTTTTTCGATTTTCAAAACGATTGCAAGATTTACCCTATACTACGTATGATGGGTAAGTAATAAAATAAAGGTGTTTAATAAATTTTTAATTCTTGCATTAATAATTCAAAAAAAAAGTTTATAAAACTTTGTTATTAAATAACAATTATTCCTGTCGATTTTTAATTGATATTTTAAATTATGATTTCTTTTGCAAACGGTATTTATATTTTGCATTTGAGATAAAATTTTCGTAATGTTTTTTAAATAGCTTAAAATTTTTTGCCACCAGGATAGAGTAATCTAATAATTATGTATAAATTATAAAAATTTTAAAATACAAATATTTCCGCACTACATTTTGTTATTTTGTATTACTTTTAACTAATATAAAAATATTATATTATACATTCATTTTTTTATGTGTTATTTACTAAATCATCTATTAATAATTTGAAATATATTTGTTGAATGTCTTTACATATTTATCATCAGTTAATTTATAAAACAACAGATTTTTTGTTATATTCTTTTTTTTAAACTTTAACGGTTAGGCAATCGTTATTCCATAAAATAACTAGTAAACTTATAGAATCCAATAATTTTACACACTTTAATGGACTTGGTTAGTTATTTTATGAAATAACTAGGTATCTTATGAAATAACTTAATTATACACTTTAACGGTAACATATATTCATTTTTTTGAGAAATTTAACAAGAAAACGCTTAACAAGTTGAAATTTCTATTTCAGCAATTTATACGAATAAATGGAAACATATTTGAATACTTTTGTTTAGCCCTGTGGTTTATCCACATACCACATATACGCCAGTATTTTGCTATAATTTAGAGCATTCTTAAAACTACTTAAATCACATTTCCAGAAATTATTTTAAACGAGGTGGAACCCGTCGAACTTCGACGAAATAAAATGTTTTAGAAGGAACTATTTCAATGATTTATAACAACGTACAAAATTATTTACAGTGAAAAATGCATCTTATATTGGTCAGTTTAACTCTATAAGAAATATTATTTTAAGCTAAAATTAACAAAATAACATTTCTATAAAAATCAGTTGTCCAAATTATTTAAATTTAAACTTTAATCTCATATGTAATAAGTAAAACATGATAAAGATAAATTATTATGATGAGGTCTAGAGGTCTGCACGGGCCCGGGCTTGGCCCGTGGCCCTTACCCGGCGGAATCGTTTCAAATTTCCTAACGGGCCGGGCCGGCAAAAAAATTTAACGAGCCGTTCGGGCCGGGCCGATAAAAAAATTTTCGAGCCTGCCGGCCCGTTCTGAAGATTTAAGCAGAAACGATAAAATATGATCTATTTTCAACGCAAATGGTTTTAACGAGAATAAATATAAATATGCGTCACGAGCCATACTAGTTTGACAGCATCAATATAAAAATGTGATTTGTACAGTGTGAGATAGGTATCAGACAGTTAAATTCTGTGTAACCCGTTTTAATATTTTTTTAGCTGACTCATACCGGGCCGAGATCAAGCTTGCATTATTTTTCTACATATAGACTTGACGGACCGAAACAAGACTTAATTGTTCTCAAGATCTGTAGGGCAGACAACATGATTTGTAAAATTATTAACAGCGATAAAGAACTTATGTTAGATTAATCTTTGGATATACAGGGTGATTCAGCTCGTCGGTGACAAACTTTAAGGATCGATAGAGCACACCTAGACGAACATTTTTGAATAGGGAATGTAGGGTCCCTGACGCGATGATAAGGCGCTAGGCGCTTTCGAAAATTTGGGTGCCGAAATTCGAAACGTCATAAAAACTAGGGAAATGGTTAGATTTTCTTGCTTGTTGCGTCGAAATGATTCTGTTTGTTTAGACTTTCTTCAGTACCAATTTGATAAGCGTATCTCTTAAAACATGGATAGGGGGTGCTGCAGACTTTGGAGAGCTAGACAACAACTTTAAGCCCGTTATTTTGATAATTTAACACATGCTCGCCAAAGTTTATACTCTAACTTAAAGTTTGAACCCAAAAGTAGAGCCCTGCAAAAAGCGTAAGAGCCGGAATAAAATGTCAAAGTACAGGGTGGTCGAAACTCGAAGGCTCCTAAGAGATAAACAAACAGATTTCTTGACTTATGGCATGCATTTTCATGATTCTGTTTGCTGGGGCTCTCTGAAACTCAGTTGAACGGTACAAAAAGAAACATCGATAGGGGGCGCTTTGGGCAAAAAACATAATTCGTTGACATTTCGGACGCTAACTGGAAACGGGGCGCTACGATCAGTTAGAAACAAAACAAGAGAGTAATTTACTTATCATAAGAAGCTATTAAAACTGCAGTTTGTTTGTTTTTTTTAACAAACATAGCTGGTTTCAATCATGCACAATGCGCGCAATAAAATTTACATAAGGTGCTTTTTGCTGATTTATGCAAAAGATATCGTACCATATCGATATGCAAAAGATACGTAATGCGTAGACGACAACGCGAGATGACGTAGTTGTATGCGCAGACACGTCTTTTGAACGTGCGGTACCTACTTAAGCTTCGGGTTACTTGTCTGCAGATCGGTAGCAGGATGGAACGGTACACAAACTCTGAATTGGCTGACATGCATTTGGCGTATGGCGCTGCTGGTTGTAATGGACGAGCCGCTCAGCGGTTGTACGCCGAGCGTTACCCCAACAGGCAAATCCCCTGCCATGCCTTCTTCGCTCGAGTACACCAGAGGTTGTACACAACGGGATCTTTCAACGGAGGCAGGCCTGAACGGGAGCGATCAGTGAGCACCCCCGACAACGAAGAGGCTGTGCTTAACCTGGTTGAGGACAACCCAGGTCTTAGCACGAGAGATATCGCCAGACATGTTGGCATTTCGCAAGCAACTGCGTGGCGCATCTTACGTTCCCGGAATCTGCACCCCTACCACAACCAGCGGGTGCAGTTGCTCAGAGAGCAGGATTTTGGCCCTCGAGTGGAATTCTCAAGATGGTACTTGGCGATGAGATCCAGGGATCCCCGTTTTGTAAACAGCATTTTGTTTACGGACGAGTCCACCTTCAGCCGGGAGGGAATGTGGAACGCCCACAACAGTCATGTGTGGTGTGATGAAAATCCACATGAAACCAGAAGCCGAGCAGCCCAGGAGCGTTTCTCAGTAAATGTGTGGGCCGGCATTCTGGGGGATTGCCTCATTGGCCCTTATTTGTTACCTGAACGGCTGACAGGTGGAAATTACCTGATTTTTCTGGATCAAGTGCTGCCGCAGCTTCTGGAGGAGGCGCACGTACCCGAAGGTTCGCGTCGCCAGATGTGGTTCCAGCACGATGGAGCTCCGGCCCATTACACGAACGACGTGCGTCTCCATCTAAACGCAAGGTATGGCCAGCGGTGGATCGGGCGTGGGGGTCCAGTTCACTGGCCTGCCCGATCACCAGACCTCACCTGCTTGGATTTCTTCCTTTGGGGTTACCTGAAGGCCGAGGTATACCATACACCTGTCAGCAGTGCTGAAGAACTTGTGGCGCGCATTGTGGCAGCTGCAGGGCAGATCAGAGATACTCCTGGCATTGTTGGAAACACACACTCCTCAATGCGACGGAGGTGCGAAGCCTGCATCATGGCCCAAGGTCGAAATTTCGAGCATCTTCTGTAGTGTTATTTTTTGTAAATAAATTTCCAGTATCATTGATGTTTTTGGTCTAAATTTATTCAGAAGTGTTGAGCAGAGGTAGAAAATGTGTTTTCATTATTACTAACTGATGGTAGCGCCCCGTTTCCAGTTAGCGTCCGAAATGTCAACGAATTATGTTTTTTGCCCAAAGCGCCCCCTATCGATGTTTCTTTTTGCACCGTTCAACTGAGTTTCAGAGAGCCCCAGCAAACAGAATCATGAAAATGCATGCCATAAGTCAAGAAATCTGTTTGTTTATCTCTTAGGAGCCTTCGAGTTTCGACCACCCTGTACTTTGACATTTTATTCCGGCTCTTACGCTTTTTGCAGGGCTCTACTTTTGAGTTCAAACTTTAAGTTAGAGTATAAACTTTGGCGAGCATGTGTTAAATTATCAAAATAACGGGCTTAAAGTTGTTGTCTAGCTCTCCAAAGTCTGCAGCGCCCCCTATCCATGTTTTAAGAGATACGCTTATCAAATTGGTACTGAAGAAAGTCTAAACAAACAGAATCATTTCGACGCAACAAGCAAGAAAATCTAACCATTTCCCTAGTTTTTATGACGTTTCGAATTTCGGCACCCAAATTTTCGAAAGCGCCTAGCGCCTTACCATCGCGTCAGGGACCCTACATTCCCTATTCAAAAATGTTCGTCTAGGTGTGCTCTATCGATACTTAAAGTTTGTCACCGACGAGCTGAATCACCCTGTATATACTTCTTGATGGTTTTTAAATTAATTTCTCAATAACGCGAAAGTTTGATGGTTTTTAAATTAATTTCTCAATAACGCAAAAGTTTGACACATTTTCAGATTAATTTTTAATTGTAAAAATATAAAAGTGGTAAGCCTGACTATTGAAGGCATTTGGAATCGAATAGCATTTTTCATTTTTGATGAATAAAATACTTGCATAACCTTTTTCAGATACAATAGTTTCTCAAATGGTTGCAGGTTTTTCTCCCTTCCCATGCTATCGCTTCCGGAAATTCTATTGAAAACGCTAACTATAACAATAATTTATTTCCTTTCAGTATCTTAAATTGCTTGTATCAAAAAATAGATAATGCCATTTGATTATATAGTTTCGGAATAAAGATACCTGCTATGCATTTCTGAGAAAAAAATGAATTTAAAAATATATCAGAGAGGAGCTTCTTTGAATTTAAAAATGAATTTGGATTTAAAATCTTTAATAAAATGATATAGAATTTTTTTTATAAATCTTCTTTTATTAAACAGCCTCAAAAGTTACGATGTTTTTAACTTTCTTTCTTTTTTCTTTTATTCTAAACCATATTAATTTTTTGATGAATCTTTATTTGATTGTTGAAAGCCTAAGAATCTTAGTAATCACTAATGTTGCTAATGTGTATTTCCTGTAAAATATACTGTAAAAACATTCCATTGATATGTATGCAGTATTCTTTAAAAAAATTTTAATTATATGAAAAAAATATGAATTTTTTAGAAATTGTAACGGGCCGGGCCGGGCCTGTTATCACTGATTTCTGTACGGGCCGGGCCCGGGCCGAACTTTTGAGTTTTACAACGGGCCGGGTCGGACCGAAAAATTTTTCCTACGGGCTGGGCCCGGGCCTGGAAATTCCGGCCCGTGCAGACCTCTATGAGGTCATTAATTTGAGCTCTTACGATTGGTAAAAATAAAAAATTTTAAAAATCAAATTGACACGATCATAAAATTTTACGTGAAACCTAAACCCATCATCATATTCATCTTCTCAAAATTTACGTACGAAATTTTAATTTCTTTTTTTTTTTTTCAATTTTAAGAGAAAATGGCGCATTTCTGTTTCCAAAATTACAAAATAAAGAATAAATATCTCAAAAATAAATTGAGATACAGCTTTCCAACAAATTGTATTTAAAAGTACATTTCTTTTTGTATACGCCGATGTAAAAATTGAGAATGTGCGATGCTCAGAAGTGTAAAGTTTGCAAAAGGGAAAATTGCAAAACCGAAGTTGCAGGGGAAAGTGTTGCCATTCGCAAAATAATGTATGCGTTACGCACAGATACGTTTGGCCTTTTTATAATATAGATATACGACCCTGTATCCAGTTCTTTGCGTAACCCTGTATATCATTTTATCTATATTCTACAAGCATTTTTTAGTAAACTGAATGCATTTCAGCGTAAAAATGCATAACATAATTAAGGGTGTATTTCGATTCAAACTGCTTATTTTCCGATTTATTTTTGAATTCATTATTGCTCTCAAATGCATCAAACTTTCAGAATCTCTTATTTGGAAAATACACAAGGTGCCGTGAAGGTCGATTCTTTGATAAATGCAGAAAATGTTGCAAAAAAAAACAATCAAAAACGGCATTTCGAACCGATTTTTTCCAAGCGGGAGATCTGGGAACGAGAAAAAGGGTCATACTAATAAGGCAATTGTTTATAACTCAAATTCTAATGAATTGAGCTTAAAAAAAACATCACACTGCACCTCATACGTACCTTCAAGAATCCCCTCAGCAAGTTTCATGTTTCTACTTTTAAAAATGTGCCTGAAATTGTATCGGAAAATTTCGAGCTGTTGAAGGTGGAAAAGCGTTTCTTCGAATACACTCTTAAACACCACATTTTCCAGAAGAGGGCAGCACCAAATCTTTCGGGTGAAAGAAGCGAGTTCGTTACCTAAACAGTAGATGGCAGCACTATGCAATTTCATTCTTTCCAATGTTAAGGTGCTCCGCTCAACAAGCTCAAAACGTTTTCACACATTCACAATTAATTTTGCAGTGTCCCCTACTGAACGTACCAACACTGCTAACTCCATGGTGCAGGAACGAACACTTGCGAACTGCTATTTTAACTCTAACGGCAACCGCTACGGCATTGCCTGAAGTGAACTGAACTCATTCGTATTTACTTCGCTTCACGAGCTCGTGCTTGTTTGACGCACGCTAACTGCTCATTTTCTCCCTGTAATCAATTTCAATATGTAAATTAATTTTTGTTTTATTAAATGTAATAAGGTATACAATCTTAGTAGTTCTTCGGGCTCCGGAGCAAACAGCTTTATGCTGCATTATTTATGGATCAGCTTACTGTGATAAATTCATCGATATGTCACACTTATAGCTGAAATTTTTTAGCAAAAAGTTATAAAATTGGAATGTCCGACTAGGGAAGCGATTTCGAATCGAAATTAGTTTTCACTTTTATGATCGTTAAGGGTGTTCTTAACTGATCCGCTAAAGAAACGAAAAACGTTTTGACACATTTACAAATTCATTTTTTAACGGAGAGATATAAAATTTTAATGCCTGACTAGGAAAGCGATTTCGAATTGAACTTATTTTTCCATTTTATGATAATTAAATTACTTATCGAGTTATGAGCTATTTCGATGACGCAATCACCCGTTTTTCTCCTCCTTTTCGACCGGTTTTTCTGCTTTCGTCGGGAAATGTGCTCAAAAGTGTCAACTTTGAAAGCTTGTTATGAAAAATCTATTGTGTTTTTTAAAAAAACAAAAGAATGAGTGCAATGAGACAGTTTCTGAATAACAACGCCTGCTATTTTCATGCATTTCCGAACAAAAATAAATTAATGCATGTGTCACAAATTTGCCCTTTTTGATTTAAGAACACCCTTAATAAACCCATCGAGCTATAACCGATTTCGATCACTTAATCACCCGTTTTTTCTCCTGCTTTTCGATCGGTTTTTCTGCTTTCGTCGGGAAATGAGCTCAAAAACGTCCACTTTTGAAGGCTTGTTATGAAAGATCTATTGTGTTTTTTAAAAAACAGAAAATTGAGTGAAATTACACAGTTTCTGTGTAACAACCCCTGCTGTTTTCACGCATTTCCGAACAAAATGAAAGCATATTTCACAAAGTTGCCCTTTTTAGGTGCGTTCGTATCTATGTAAATACGTAGCACCTATTGTTGTTGTTGTTCAGTCTCTCCGTCCGACCGTCTGTCTGTCCGTCCGCATATAACAACGCAAAAACTACCCAACTGAATCGTTTGAAATTTCGGAAGGTCGATTCTTTGATAAATGCAGAAAATGTTGCAAAAAAAAACAATCAAAAACGGCATTTCGAACCGATTTTTTCCAAGCGGGAGATCTGGGAACGAGAAAAAGGGTCATACTAATAAGGCAATTGTTTATAACTCAAATTCTAATGAATTGAGCTTAAAAAAAACATCACACTGCACCTCATACGTACCTTCAAGAATCCCCTCAGCAAGTTTCATGTTTCTACTTTTAAAAATGTGCCTGAAATTGTATCGGAAAATTTCGAGCTGTTGAAGGTGGAAAAGCGTTTCTTCGAATACACTCTTAAACACCACATTTTCCAGAAGAGGGCAGCACCAAATCTTTCGGGTGAAAGAAGCGAGTTCGTTACCTAAACAGTAGATGGCAGCACTATGCAATTTCATTCTTTCCAATGTTAAGGTGCTCCGCTCAACAAGCTCAAAACGTTTTCACACATTCACAATTAATTTTGCAGTGTCCCCTACTGAACGTACCAACACTGCTAACTCCATGGTGCAGGAACGAACACTTGCGAACTGCTATTTTAACTCTAACGGCAACCGCTACGGCATTGCCTGAAGTGAACTGAACTCATTCGTATTTACTTCGCTTCACGAGCTCGTGCTTGTTTGACGCACGCTAACTGCTCATTTTCTCCCTGTAATCAATTTCAATATGTAAATTAATTTTTGTTTTATTAAATGTAATAAGGTATACAATCTTAGTAGTTCTTCGGGCTCCGGAGCAAACAGCTTTATGCTGCATTATTTATGGATCAGCTTACTGTGATAAATTCATCGATATGTCACACTTATAGCTGAAATTTTTTAGCAAAAAGTTATAAAATTGGAATGTCCGACTAGGGAAGCGATTTCGAATCGAAATTAGTTTTCACTTTTATGATCGTTAAGGGTGTTCTTAACTGATCCGCTAAAGAAACGAAAAACGTTTTGACACATTTACAAATTCATTTTTTAACGGAGAGATATAAAATTTTAATGCCTGACTAGGAAAGCGATTTCGAATTGAACTTATTTTTCCATTTTATGATAATTAAATTACTTATCGAGTTATGAGCTATTTCGATGACGCAATCACCCGTTTTTCTCCTCCTTTTCGACCGGTTTTTCTGCTTTCGTCGGGAAATGTGCTCAAAAGTGTCAACTTTGAAAGCTTGTTATGAAAAATCTATTGTGTTTTTTAAAAAAACAAAAGAATGAGTGCAATGAGACAGTTTCTGAATAACAACGCCTGCTATTTTCATGCATTTCCGAACAAAAATAAATTAATGCATGTGTCACAAATTTGCCCTTTTTGATTTAAGAACACCCTTAATAAACCCATCGAGCTATAACCGATTTCGATCACTTAATCACCCGTTTTTTCTCCTGCTTTTCGATCGGTTTTTCTGCTTTCGTCGGGAAATGAGCTCAAAAACGTCCACTTTTGAAGGCTTGTTATGAAAGATCTATTGTGTTTTTTAAAAAACAGAAAATTGAGTGAAATTACACAGTTTCTGTGTAACAACCCCTGCTGTTTTCACGCATTTCCGAACAAAATGAAAGCATATTTCACAAAGTTGCCCTTTTTAGGTGCGTTCGTATCTATGTAAATACGTAGCACCTATTGTTGTTGTTGTTCAGTCTCTCCGTCCGACCGTCTGTCTGTCCGTCCGCATATAACAACGCAAAAACTACCCAACTGAATCGTTTGAAATTTAAAATACATAATTATTACGTAATTTTGTCGAATTATTTCAAATTTTTTGATAATCGGGTGCATAGTTCAATTACAGGGACAATCAAAAGGATTCCGTTACATTACGGTTAATGGGGAAAAATGTTTCAAATGCATTTTAATGGTGTTACACTCATTCGAACGTAATAAAATTGATATGCTTCTATAAAGTAGATATTAAAATATACATTTTGCATAATCTGTGGTGCAAAGAATATTTGTTATTGATTTACAAGGCCACACAAAAGTATTCCATTGCATAATGGAATAGGGAGAACATTGTTGCGCATTTTAATTGTAGTTATTTACAGTTTTATGAGATTTATATATGAGCGTGATATTTTTAAAACTTCGTTATCGTGCGGACGCACCTCATTTGCTACGCTTCACGTGCAATTTCCAACTTGTTAATTTAAGAGCACCCTTTATTCTTTCTAAGTGGCCAAAAATCATTCGAAAAAACATTTTTTTCTTCTCCCTCAACAGCTCGAGAATTTCAGACTCATTTGTTAAAAGTAGAAGCGTGAAACTTGCAGAGGGGATTTTTGAAGAGGCGTAGAAGATGTCATATGTGATGTCATTTTTCGCTCTATTCATTTGAATTGGATTTATCAACAATTATTTTCACAGTAGGATCCTTTGTTTCGTTCCCAGATATCCCGCTGCGGAAATTTCGGTCCAAAATGCCAACTTTGTCAGCAGTGGCGTAGGAACCTTGTACAGATAGCGGCAGCCGGTACACATTAGGGAAACCTAGTGGCGAGGATAATTTCATTCATAAATTACTTCATTTCCAAGGATTCCTTCATCATTTCAGAACAAGAGTATAAAATTGAAGCATGTGAAAAAATCAACTTTTTAATCTAGTTAAAAAAAAAAAAAATATTCACTTGATACTTAAAAACTTATTTTATGGACGATCCCGAATACAATATTCAAATTTAAGGTTTCCTCCACTCTCATTTACTAAACGTTAAACTTCTTTCTGTTGTTTTACTTAGGAATTCTTCACAAATCTCTTCCAAATCAATTTTAATTCCTCCTCTTTATTATAAACTAGCTGTCTTGCCCGGCGTTGCCCGGGTTCGTCAAAAAACAGCAAGAATTGCGAAAAAACTTTAAAAATCATGATAAAAACCTCGAATTTTTTTTTTTTTATAAATGCTGCACGAATTTCGTCTAAACTTCATCGTCTAAAGAGATGGGCTAGATAATTGAAACTAGATTATTTTTACTAATGTGGAAAAATCTTACAAAATCGCAAAAAACATTAAAAATCATATAAAAATATAAAACAAAATTCAAAAATTGTGTTTCAAAATTCGAATAAACTTTGAAAAAAAGAGATCAGAATTTACTACATTCGGCCAAAAACTGAACGTCTAAAAATCGAAGCGGATCGCGAAGAAACGTAAACATCGCTTTAAAAATGGCAAAATTTTCAAAAATCACGGAACTCAAAATTTACTCTACTTGGATAAATGTTTTGAATCTAATTAATTTGATAATATAAAAAGCATTGAAATGTGAAAAAAAACACCGCTAAAAAAATCGCAATAAAAACCTTTAATCGCACAGGAGAAAATTTATCATATTAGCAAAGAAATTTTAAAGCGAATTCTTTTTCCGTATCTGAAAAAATCGCCATGAACTCAAAAAAAATAAAATAAAATAAAAAAATAAAATAAAATAAAAAAAATAAATAAAAAAACAAATTTAATTTTAAAATTTAAATTAAAAATTTCTGTAGATCAAAGCAGAAGAGCAATGGTAATAAAGGATAAAAGTTTATGGTAATAAAAGGATAAAAGTTTGAAACCAAATTCTTACTATTGTAAAAGTTTAAAATCTAATTCCTTTGAAAAAAATAACTGAGAAAGCCCAAAAATGGCATTGAAAACTGTATTAAAAGTTGTAAAACATTAAAAAAATCGCTAGGGTAAAAATTTACTGTTAAAATATAAAATATTGTAATCAAGAAATTAACCATATTAAGCAAAAAGCTCTAAATCGAAATCGATTTCCGGATGCAAAGACATTACCACGAAGCTTGAAGAATGGGTAAAAATCACATTGAAAATTACATTAAAAATAGCTAAATATTTGGAAGCCAATGCTTAAAAAATTAATATTAAGGCAGGGTCGGGGGGGGGGGGGGGGGGGTTGTGATCGGAAATCAATCATAAATAATAAAATGCAGACATGGAACGCCAAAATCATATTAAGAGATAAACATTGCAATAGAAAGATAACAACTACTTTAAACAAAATGTTTGAAATCAAAATTGGTTTCTAAATGGCAGAAAATCGCTAAGAAACTTAAAAAATGGCCAAAAATCGTATTGAAAACTACACCAAGAATCGCTGAATATTTAAAAGTCATGGCTGTAATAATTTAATATTCAGTCGAAAATATTGTATTCGGAAATCGTTCATGAATAAATCAACACGGAACACCTAAAATCCCCAAAATTAACTAAAAATTACATTGAATATCGCATTAGAAATTGGCAAAATTCCAAAATCGTGGAGAACAAATTGTACTATTTATGCTAAAAGTTAGTAACCGAAATTCTTTTACCGATGTCAACAAATTGTCGCAGAACTAGAAAAATCACTATAAAACAGATTAAAAATCAATAAAATTAAAAAATCCGGACAAAATTTACCATAGTAAGATAAAAATTTATAAAATTAAAAAATCCGGACAAAATTTACCATAGTAAGATAAAAATTTATATTAAATTCCTGCGGACAAAATTTACCATAACGGGACAAAACATTGAAATCTGAACTCTTTCATTAGTTAAAAAATATCGACACAAAACTTTAAAAATTCGCTAAACATTTTATGAAAGTACGCTAAAAATCATCTGAATCATTGATGTCAAAATTTACTATATTAAGCTACAAATTATTCAGAAATTTCTTTTCCAAATGTGAAAAAATCGCCTTGAACTCGAAAAAATGTAAAAATTGTATTCAAAAATGCATTACAAATCGTTTCAAATTTAAAAATAGTCGAGGACAACATTTAGATTAATAGAGTAAAGTAGTGTAATCTGAATTCTTTCTTAAATAAAAATGAAAAAAATCGGCGCAAAGCATGAGAAATAATGAAAAGATTGCTAAAAATTGCATTAAAAAATCGCTAAATTTCAAAATTCGTAAATGAAGGGTAAATGCTTGAAATTAAATTCCTTTTCCGAATTTCAAAAAATAGCCGTGAGATTCGAAAAACCACTACAAAAGCATTGAAAAAATCGCTAAATGTAAATACATCCCGGGAATAAAAAATTATTATAGTCGTGTAAAACATAGCAATCATTTCTTTTTACATGAATTACAAAAAAAATCGACTCAGAACACAAAATATATCAAAAATCGCATTGAAAATCGACAAAATTAAAAAAAGTAAATGGTAAAATTTACTGTATTAGGCTAAAAGTTTGAAACCAAAATATTTTTTAATTGTTAAAACACCACTGTGATGGGGGTCGAAAAAAAGATACTAAATCGCACTAAAAAGTTCATTAAAAAACGCATAGAAAAATGCACTAAATAACGCTAGTTATTTTTAAAATCGTAGTAATCAGAATTTTATCAAACGGATAACATTTTAATCGGAAATCTGTACTATTTGATTATCCGGTTGACCGAGAAACTATCTGGGTCAAACTATCTATATTATAAAGGCCAAACGTATCTGTACATAACGCATACGTCATTTTGCGAATGGCAACACTTTCCTCTGTAATTTCGTTTATGCAAATTTCGCTACTGCAAATTTTACGTTTCTAAGCATCTCATATTTTAAATTTTTACATCGTCGCATAGAGAGAAATTAATTTTAAATGCAATTTATTTGAAAGCTGTATCTCAATTTATTTTTGAGATATTAATTTTTTATAGTTTTTAGTACCAATTTTGTAATTGTGGCAACACAATCACTCCATTTTCTCTGAGGGAAAAAAAAAAATTAAAATGCGCAACACTTTTTTATGCAATTTCGGTTTTGCAATTTTCGCTACTGCAAATTTTACACTTCAAAACATCGTAATTTTTAAATTTTTATACCGTCGTATAAAGAAAAACATGTACTTTTAAATGCAATTTGTTTCAAAGCTGTATCTCAATTAAATTTTGTGATATTAATTTTTTTTATAATTTTTAGTACCAATTTTGTAATTTTGGCAACAGTAAAACTCCAGTTTCTCTTAAAATTGAAATAAATAAATAAATAAATAATAATAAAAATAAGAAATTAAAATGCGTATACTATCTCCTCAACTATATCGTCTGTTATAAAATCCAGTGAATTTCGGTTTTATTTCGTTTAATAATTTGGATAATTGGATTTTATAGTATTTTGTCAATTTCAGCTTAAAATAATATTTGTTTGAGAATTAGACTGACCAATATAAGTTGCATTTTTTACTTTAACTAATTTTGTTGATATATATAATATAAACATCACTTTAAAATATCAATTTAATTTAAATGCTTTAAGTGATAAATTAAAATAACATAAAAAGATTATAGCTTGACATGTTTCATTGCTCTTACGGCAACATTCTCAAAAGCAAATAAATGATAAAAAGAAATTTCTCGAAATAAACGAGAGAAATTATTCGAGAATTCGAGGAATTATTCGAGAAATTATTTCGAGAAATTTCTTTTTATCATTTATTTGCTTTTGAGAATGTTGCCGTAAGAGCAATGAAACATGTCAAGCTATAATCCTTTTATGTTATTTTAATTTATCACTTAAACAAAGCATTTAAATTGATAATTTTGTAGATTTATTAAAAATCAATGAAACAGTTCCTTCTTAAACATTTTCTTTCCTCGAATTTCGACGGGTTCCACCTCGTAAGATTAAATGCCAATAATGGCTGATCGTATATTCCATATTCACTTGACATCAAACATGTTACATAGGTTTGTTACGTCATCAAGTGTTTTTTACTTCTAATTTTTATATGTATTTTTATTAATGCTTCTCTAAATTATCTCTCCTTTCATCATTTAACATAAAAATTACATCAATTTGCATAATTTGGCTTGTCGTTTGACGATTGATATAATTAGGCAAAATTGGTAGACAGGATAATCAAGTAGTAAATGGAAATCCTTTATGGATAATAAAAAATCAACACGGAACACAAAAATCTTGAAAATTCGCGTTAAAAATCTCTAAAATTATATTAGATTAAAAGATTGAAACCAATTTTATCTCTGAATATCAAAAAATCGCCATAAAACTCGAAAAATCTCTAAAAATTGCATTGAAAAGTGCATTAAAAATCACTAATATTAAAAAAAATCACAGGAGTCAAAATTTACACTAACAGGGTAAAACGTTGTAAAGGGTCATTTAGAATATCCCCTCGAATCCACATTCAATTCACATCGATTCCATCATTGTTTTTCTGACCTGTTTAGAATGTGCAGATCCGGTTTCAACCTAGGGCATTTTTCACCCCTGCTATCTCCTAGGGCACTAATCCGGAATGTACCCATGATTCCTTTCGGCTGTACAAAGCAAGTGTCCGTAAACCTCAAATTTCTCCGCCCATTTTTTCGGTCGCTAATCTGTTTAGGAGAACTGGCAAATTTTTTCCAATGGGCTTTGTTGAAAGATAAACCTTGTATAGTATGTTGGTTAAAACCAAATTTTTTAATTGTTAGGTTTTAAATTGTGCATTTTTTTGCTATTTTCTCTCTTGTGGAGTTTCTTAATGATCTTTTTTGAATTAGTTAATAAAGAACAGTTATAAACATGTAAAGATCAGTTGCTTTGTATTTTTATACAATTGATAATTAGATAATTAAACTAAATTATGCTTACAATTAAATAAACAAAATTAAATTAAAATTAACATGAATAAAATGTAATAATTTTTATTGCATAAAACTTTATTTCAAATAAATTTTTAATAATTAAGATACTTTTAAAAGTTACTCAAGCTTTTAAAAAATAATTACATGAACATTTATTAAAATACAATGTATCCTAAACTTACACTAAATACAATTTTATATTACTGTTGAAAAATATTAGTAAATTTTACTAATTTCATACTTAAATTATCATTTTTTAAAAATCTTATCTTCATATATAAAAATTGCAATTAATTTACTATTCTTTTTACTAATTACCCATTCATTTGTAATTATAAAGTAGTGGAAGGTTAGCATAATTATTTTTCCCTTTCCCTATATTATTATTAGTATTTAAATATATAATTGATAAGGATTTTAAACATACATAATTAATTAATATTAATATTTAAATATACATAGATAATATTCATATTTAAAGGTGAATGATCCATATTAAATAATATTATTATTTAAATATCTATAATTAATATTAATTAATATATTTTTTAAATGTACATAATTTAAATTAATTAATATATTAAATAAATATGTATAATTTATATTAAACTAATTTATATTATACAGTACGACCATCATACTACAATCAAAATTTTTTGTCGCTCTGTAAATGAATAATAACCTTTATGCATATCATATTCTACAGTAAGCATCTTGTAATAAATCTCAATAATATATATCTATGTCATTATGTTTGAAATAGTGTAACATTATAAAATATGCTTCAAATCATTTTTTTTCACATAGCCATTAATTGGATTTTTATAGTAGTGATTGTGTAAATTAATGATACATGTTTTGACATCAGTATTCAGCGCTATTATTGCTAAAATATTTCTTCTTACATAGAAATAAGTATTAATTCTAAATACTCTTTCAAGACAATATTTCGCGATTTTCATGTCCCTGAAAATTCCTTTAAAAAAATTTATAAATTTGTAATATTATACCTATTCGAGGACTTGAATAAAAACTGAGCTCAGACAGAGACCATCTCATTTTTATTATACACCGTACTATGCAGAAACCATGGTTAGTGCATTTTTTAAATGGATATAAATTTCATTTTTGAAATAGTGTAACATCATTTAAATTTACCTCAAAAGGTTTTTCTCCCATTGTCGCTATAATTCTGCACACTTCATTTTCGCTAAGAAACATGCTTTGAATTTCAATAACATAAATGGAAATTTGAGTTTACATTAATTGCAGCACAGACTGACAAATTGATTTTATAAACACTCTTTTCAAATGTATTAGAAAGTATTAAATTACTTTCATTTTTCAGTAGGGTCCTGTAGGTAGACTGGCTTCTGGTGTCAAAATTCTTTACTTCGCTTCAATGTTACATTAAAATTTTTGCTGTTGCTTTGAAAAGTTTTCAGCAATATCGAAAGATTTTTAGATATCTTATTAGAGTTTCATCTTTGTTTTAATCGAAAGGAGAATTGGTTTAGAGATGACTTTATAAATTCACGTCACCACAAACCCATTCATATAGATAATAAGACATACTCAAATTAACCTTGCTTGAACTTCTGTAGCTACTTTATACATAAAAATATATTTTAACCTTTTGTCCATCAAAAAAAAAAAAAAACAGCTACAAGAAAATGAGAGATAAATTAATAATTTAAAAAAAAACAACCAGCAAAAAATCGCATCAATTTTGAATTAATATATATTTTATCATTAATGAATGAACTGCAACAATATTTATGAAAGTCCAATCTTGAGGCTGCAACACAAATCATGAGATTCTATAAAAAATACATTTATTTAAAAATATATCCTTCTCTTTATTTATTTATTTTTTATTATTATTTTAAGATGAATAACATAATAAATGTGTATATTATTCTCTCCTTATAAATTAGCAAAAAATCACATCTAATGTCATAAGAACATATAACTATTAGCTATATAAAAGCTTGTAAAACTACTAATAAAAGATTACGATAATTTATGCTAATTTTATAAGAGAATGAAATAAAGCATAGTTCAATGAAAATAAAATACCACTATAATTTAAATAGAATAGCGATATGTTATTAGTAGTAAGCAAAGCTCAGAAAATACAAGTTTGTATTTTAATCAATGAAAAGAAAAAAAAAAAAGTCTTCGGAAAAAAAAAAAAAAACTATTACACAAAACTAAGACAAATTAATTATTACGGAAAACTAATACAAAATTAAATATTGCAAATAAAGTACAAGTTGACATTTTCAGACATAAAGTGAGTATGGTTGTAATACAAGTTAAAAAAGTATACATATCCACTCTTTTAATTATTTTAGCTATCCTTATATTTTAAAGTCAATTGCATAAAATTTTCGAAGGTAGCATAAAAATATATAAACCTCATAGTATCGATAATCAATTTAAACGGGTTACATTTTTAAAACAGTGTTATATTTTTCATGACATAATTAGCGCTTATCATTGCAAAATTAATTATAAAACTGAAGATTGTATGACTTTAAATTCGAAGAACTGTTTCATATATTCAGATATTAAAACAAATCGCCGCATACCAAAACAGTTTCATAATAATGTATCGTACATGTATTAAAACAAGTGGCCGCGTACCAATTCCTGCACATTATGTGTTGGTCATAGCGAAACTGCACCCTACGAGGCCAAAAGTGAAACAAGCAGACGATATTCTTTAACAGAGACCTGCGCACGAAAACTTGCGCGGAGGAATTTTAATGCTGCTTTATGCTTAAGTTTGTAAATGGGTACAAAATTAAAGCAGGAATGATAGCGGAGCAGCTCCACTTCGTGTGAATCCGGTTTCATCCATCTGGACATTCTAAATGAGGCTTTGGAAATATCTCATGAATGACAAATTCGACATCAAAAGCAAAAAATCTCGAAAAATTGCATTAAAAATCGCTGAAATTCATAAATCTTAGCAGCTAAAATTTAATACATCAGCCTGAAAGTTGTAAATAAAATTCCTTTTACTAATGTCGAAAAATAGCGACAAAATTCGAAAAAACATTCAAAATTACATTAAATAATTCACTAAAAATCCAAACATCGTTGCACGAAATACAAAGAAATTATATTGAAAAGAGAACAAAATTCACTAATTTAAGTCGAAAGAATGAAACAGCTTTCTTTTCGCTCATGTGGAAAAATCGCCTCGAAACATTATAAAAAAAACTCACTAAAAATCGCATATGAATTAAATTAAAAAAAAAAAAACTAAAAATCGGCCTTCAAGGTGTAAAACTTCATACATGACTTCGTGCGGCGGTCTCTCCAGAGCATCGTTGGTACTTTAAAAATTTTAACATGCGTTATAAACTACCTTAAAGTGTAAAACAGATCTCGTTACATTTTCTAATTTTGTTCGCGCCCCTCCTTTCACGCACCCTAAAATGTGTTACTTTTTTTTTTTTTTAATTTTTTATCATGTATAATAAACCATTTTAAATTTTAAAACAAATCACTTGTTAGGTTTCCAAATTTTAACAAAATCGCGTTTGTTAGTCAGGCCCGTAGCCAGGATTTCCTTTCGGGAGGGGCTTAATTTTGGAATTAATTCTGATCATGGAAAAGTCATTTGTATAATTTACAGCAAAAAAATTTAGAAATAATCAAGTCTTAACCTAAAATGTGTTCCTGCATTAGATACTTGATAATCATGTCAAATATTATTGACGTTATTAAGTTTTTAATATTATTGACATATTTAAGTTTTCAATTTCTGTTGCAATTTTTGACTTTCAAGAACACTTCCAATTTCCAAACTAGTTCGGAAACCGGAGAGTTTTTTGGAAAAAAATCAGCGAAATTTAAAAAGCAGAAACTAACAATGTTTAAGATCAGCCTCAAGTATCCTGTGAGAAAAAAAATTAAAATATATTGAAATGCAAAGAAGTAATATGTATTTATTTAAAACACAGGATTAATAATTGGCATGGTCTTCAAAGGTTTCTTCATACTGTATCGTTTTACTTCGCACCATTACTTTTCAAAATTGCATTCTAATAGATTTTTAATAAAATATGCTTTAGTTACAGTTATAACATCATTATCAAAGATTCTTTCTTTAAAATTATATTTTTTCACATCGGCCATTAAAGTTTTTAGCTCCTTTCTCTGTTAAACATTTTAACTAAATTTCTTTTATATTCATGAAGATAAAGAAAATTAGGACAACATGCAAGTAATATTTTATATTTGTCTCCTAAAGTTAATACGACATATGTGTATTATATTTAATTTTTCTTAGTCAAATTTATGATACGGAATTACACTTGATTGAATTTTACTGTAGATAAAGATAGTTAAAATTGCGTTTTAAAAAGAAATTACATTTTTAGTGGTAAAATATATATCCAAATAACCCATATAATAAAGCATTACTGTAACTGTTATTGAATAAATGCATATTTTTACAGCCAAAAATGCAATTGATTTTAATGTAATCTATATTTGTACCTATATTACAAAGCGGTAAAGTGTTTTTTGTTTGTAGGGAGTACTCTCCGGAACTACCGAACTGATTTTTAAAGTAATGGTACCAAAATGATGGTGTTCACCCGGAATCAAACATAAGCTATATTTTATGTCAATGCCACTAACCAAAAAAGGGTGCATCAGCAAAAAAGTTCGAATAATGCCTTTTTTGTTCTACTGAACGACTTCGAAACCTGAAATTTGGCATGTTAGTTACATATAGGATATGGATGGTCTCTAAGAACTATTTCTAAAAAATACGAAATTTAAAAGGGGTGAAAATGCATGAAAAGCGTTCTAAAAAAGTTCTAAATTACGATTTTTAATCAATCTCAGAAAGTAACGAACCGATTTAAAAAATAATGATGTCAAAATGATGGTGACAATCTTTGCATCAACATAGGCTATATCTTATGTCGATGTCACTACCCCAAAGCGGGGTGCAGGAGCAAAAAACGTTCTAAAAATACATTTTTTGTGTTTCTGTAGAGCCTAGAAACCTGAAATTTGGCATGTTAGTTACTTATAGGATATGGATGGTCTCTAAGAACAATTTCTAAAAAATACGAAATTTAAAAGAGGTGAAAATGCATGGAAAGCGTTCTAAAAATGTTCTAAATTACGATTTTTAATCAATTTCAGAAAGTAACGAACCGATTAAAAAAATAATGATGTCAAAATGATGGTGACAATCCTTGCTCTAACATAGGCTATATCTTATGTGTAGGATAACATGGAGAAGCCCGGAATTTGAAGCGACATTGACCCCTCGTGTGATAGCACTTTTAGTTGGCCTAAGAACGATGTTCTTGTAGACATATCTCCGTTTGGACGACTTTCTAATCAAATACGATATCGCCACATCTTGCAGTGCAAGGTCCAAAGAATAATTTGCACAATGTGTAAAAAGTCTAAGAACTCTCTTGGAATCGAGAGGATTGTAAATTATGAGAAAAGGGGTAACGGCACAAAAGAAGTGTGCTCACCCCCCTCCCCCTCTTTTTCTTTTTGTTTACTGTGTGAATTTTTACGAAAAAGTAGATTTTATTTTTTAATTCAATACTATACCATAAATAGATGTAATGCTAGAATTTCGCCTGGGGGGGGGGGGAGCTGAGCCCAAATGAAATATTCCAGGGGGAGCCACAGCTCCTCCAGCTCCCCCGCTTCCTAGGCCTATGTTTGTCAGCATTTTTTGGAATATTTTCTGCCTTTTATCCAAAAATTGACAAGCACTGCACATTATACAGTTTCTAATTATTTAGATACACTAATTAGTCAGAATTTGTCAGTTGGGTGCGTTTGAGAGTAAAAGTGAATTTAAAAATAAGCAGTTTGGAGATTATATTGTCCACAGAGTAGTAACAGAGCTCAACTCGGCTTAAAAAGAGCGCCCTCAGTGGATCACTTAAAAACTAAACCATCGCGTTGGCAATTTTTATCCTCGTGATTTCTGTTTAACTGTAACCCTATTCTGCTTGGCGCTTCTTGCTGAATGCTGATTTGATTATCTTTGCACGTGTGCTTATGCTATTTGATCTTAGATTTCCGCGCTTATATTGATTCGTAATTATTACTGTTGTTATTCTTGAATTTTCAAGTTTAAATTATTAGATCGTTATGTTACGAAGAAACACATGCATTGTTTGCAAGACGAATACGACAAAGTTATTTCATAATTCTTTCATAAATTTCAAAACAAGAAGCAGCAAGCCGTCGCTGTATTTTTTTGCTTATCATTTGTCGCCAAGGAAGCGATGTTTCGCCGAATTAGCAACCTCTCTTATGTTATGATCGTAGTTTCAGAGTCATCCGCTCGTGTCGCTACTGTCTATGCGTAATCCCATGTTAAACAAGTTGCCATTACAGTGTATGAAAGTTGATTCTCTGTTCCGTACTCTGTGATATAGTCAAACATCAGGAATGTAGTGAGTAGAGGCGACACAGGCTCTATATCAGGGCTGGCAAGTTTCCGCCGTGGGGTTAAAACCAACGGCTTTAACTGCCAGAAACTAAGAAACAATACTAATAAGAACTTTAAGGGGCTACTTCAGTCAAATGAAAAGACCCATTCGCTAATGCTAATCCTATGGAAGAAATTTACAAAGATATCTCGCTTGCATTTCAATAGTTTTAAATGATTCTTTTTGCAACGGATAGCTGAGATGGATCTGAATGCAGGCCGTTTTTTACTTTTTCGCTTTTGGCTGCAGATATTTTTTTTTTTTTTTTTTTTTTGAGGACACTTTCACTTTCCAAACCGGTTCCGAAAATGAAAGTGTTCTTATAAAAAATATCTGTAAACAAAATCAAAAAAGTAGAAAACGCCATGCATATACAGATCGATCTCAGCTATCCAATGCAAAAAGAATCATTTAAAAATATTGAAAAGCTAGCGAGATATCTTTGTAAATTTCTTCCATAGGATTAGCATTAGCGAACGTGTCTTTTCATTTAAGTGAATTAGCCTCTTAACCTGAAATGATTTGTAATTCACACATATATTTAATATATAAGGATTTTTTTTTTTTTTTTAATTTGAAAAAAAGATCATGAATATTATTCAAAGTAGCATAAAGTTTTAAAATGATTACATAAATATACTTTGTTTATATAATAATTTTCCGTTACTTGAAAAACAGAAATTTTCATAACGGTAATCTGATACTGTACAAGTTTAACTATTGATATTATTGTTTACAATTGAAATTTTTATTTTAAAAGTTAAAAAAAAATTACAAAAAATTCTATGATAATTTAACATTACTTTTCAGAGTATTTTAAAATAAATAATACACTGCGACAACTTAAATATTATCTTCTACTACTACATACAAAGAGAAAGGGTTCTTATGAAAATATATTAGTAAATAATTGTAGCACAAAAATAACAGAAGAAAAATTCAATGAAATATCTTGTACAATTATTTCACATTATTCAAAGAACAAATTTATTTTTGGGAAAAGTAATAGAACATTTCATAATATAATATAAGATTAATTTTGCTAATCTTTCTTAACCTAGACTGCTTTTTAATTTGTCCTGAATGAAAAATTCGAAAATATTCTTTCAAGACTAGCATTATTTTATGGTAATATCATTATTGAGAATGTAAAATTAAAAAAAAATTCATTTTACCTATAAGAAGCTAGAAATTTTCTAGAATTTCCTTGGGGTAATATGTTTTTGGGAAAAGAGTCAATTTTGATGCAAGAAGTTATTATATTTGGCACAAAATTTAGATTAAATATCAATAAAAAGAATATTGCCCAGTTAAACTGATGGTATTGAGATCACAGGCTAAGCATACTAATTGTCTATTACAGCCTTATATTTTCAAGGGTTAATTCCGTTCGAAAAAGAATATTAAGGAAGGGGGATCAGCTGCCCCCTTTCCCCTTTTTATACTTAATCATTGAACCCTCTAAACTGATCAGGGACATGCTTTATCATATAAAAAATCCATATCCAAAATTTAGAGCAAATCGGAAAATTCTTAATAAAAACCCATTTATATAATTTAAGAAGAGTTATCCTTCTCTTTTATATACTTAACCATTAAACTTCCAAAACTATTCAGAGATTTCAACGAAATTTGACAATTCTGCGTGAAAAACCCATTTATATAAATTAAGGGGAGGGGCATTAGAACCCCCATTTCCCCCGTTTATATTTATCCAATGAACACCTAATACCAATCACGGAAGCGCTTCATCAGAATGATCCTATGCGTAAATTTTGAACAAAAACTGATAATTCTGCATGAAAAATCCATTCATATCCATTAAGGGGAGGGGCATGAGCCCCCCTGTTCCCCTCTTATACATATCGAATGAACTTCAAAAACTAATCAGGGAAGCGTCTTATCAGGATATACCTATATACAAAATTTCAAGTGGATCGGATATTTTTATCATGAGTTACCGCGTTTCGTACGCACGTACATACAGAACGGACGGGCACATAAGCTCTCAGGCTATGATAGCCTGTGAGCTAAAAAGCAGTCTCCTTGCCCTTTCTTTATGCTCATACGTCAATTTTAATCCCATATACTTAAGGTGAAGTAAATAAGCTAGCATAAAAACTAGCATTGCAATTTTTTGCTCTCAAAATTTTCTGCTTCGGAAAATTATGTTCAAAGCGCCTTTTTCTGAAATATAATTTGCCTTTATCGAAAAATCGGCCAATTTATTTACTTTCTGAATAAGAGAATTGGGCAATTGGAGACCAAAAATGAGTCAAAAAACAGATTAGAAAATAAGCTGCTTAGATTGGAATACACCCTTAATCGTTTTGGCCAGCGCCAAATCAAACGACAACAGTAAAGAAAAATAAATAAAATTCCCTTTCATTGACTCGAGAGAAGCAAGAGAGTTAAATCCAAGTTTAATGCAAACTGCTTTATTTATTTATTTATTTATTTATTTATTTTATTTTATTTTATTTTATTTTATTTTATTTATTTATTTATTTATTTTTATTTATTTATTTATTTATTTATTTATTTATTTATTTATTTGGAAAAATGTTGCATGCAGCAAAGAACAATTATTTTTTTTTCGAAATTAAACATAAAAAATATAAAATAAAATTTCAACGTAGAATGTTAAAAAAATATAGTCTAAACAAGAAATATATTAAGTATTTTATATTGAAAACTTTATGTATAAAAAAAATGAAAAAAATAAATGACATGTCGCTAAATTGCACTCCCAGCTAAAACGTAAGACTGCTGAGACTCATTAAGGTTATTCACTTTTCGAATTTTCTTTTGTCATCATGTACAGTCTATAAGCGTTTGGTTCTACTATTTAAAATGTCTGCCCATTTTTTTTCTGTCTTGTTCTCTTCTTAAAGGATGTCACTTTTTTTCTTAGTTTTGATAATGTTTTAAAAATCGATGCTTAATTTAATATTTTATGTGTTCAAAAACGGACGAAATTTCAACACTTCCTACAAAATGAAGCGTAGATTTTAGAAATATTTTGAAAACTAAGAAAAAAAAAGTGACATCTTTTAAGAAGAGATCACTGAAAGATGTATTTAAAAATATTACTTTCCAGAAGAGATATTTTAAATAAAATAATCCATCCAACGCCCATGGACTTAACATGACGGAGTTCATGACATGGGATTTCATTCTGAAAGTGAGTATAAGCGCCAGACACCCGCGATACTCCGCCAAATAACAGGATACGAACAACAACAAAAAAATAATAATAAACTCTCTCCTCTTTCATTGACTCGAGCGCGAAGTTAGAAAGTGGGAGCTTCTTTACACTTATTACATTACTAAGTGCTCACCCAATTTCAAGCCTCTATCTCAGTTTGTTCGGGAGATAGGGCGTCTACAGACACACAGACGGACGGACGACAATTTCTTTTTTTATAAAAAAAAATGTTTGTTCGTAATCTCAAAGTGTGTCAATCCGTGAAAAAAAAAAAAACTTTTGTTTCGATGTGTTCAAAACGTTTGCAAAACTTATCCTATTACTACGTAGGATGGACGCGTAAAAAGATTGACTAATGAAATAGTATAAAATAGATATTGAATAAAAACAAGTTGGAAACTGCACGTGAAGCGTAGCAATTCAGGTGCGTTCGTACGTTAACGAAGTTTTAAAAATATTCAGATGGTGCTGATATAGTAGAACGTACTTCGGATACAGTAGAGTGGTCGAAATCTTTGTGTTCCTGTAAATAGGCAGGGAGTAATTTTTATTATACTTCATTAACGTATATCTTATTCATAAAATGTGAAATAGTTTAATGTAATTAAAACACGCCCCAAACAATGTTTCCCCGTATATTTATTTAGTGGATTACATTTGTGTGACCCTGTAATTTAATAACAAATATTATTTGCATCCCAGATTGTACAGAATGTATATTTTAGTACATACTTCATAGATTCATGTCAATTCTATTATGTTCAAATGAGTGTAACACCATTAAAATGCATTTGAAACATTTTTTCCCATTGATCGTCATGTAACGGAATACTTTTGATGTCCCTGTAATTGATCTATGCATCCGATTTCCATAACATTTGAAATAATTCGACAAAATTATGCAATAATTATGTATTTTAAATTTCAAACGATTCGGTTGGGTAGTTTTTGCGTTGTTATATGCGGACGGACAGACAGACGGACGGACTGAGCGACAACAATAGGTGCTACGTATTTACATAATTGCGAACGCACCTAAAAAGTGACATCCTTTAAGATGAGAAACACAGAAAAAAGAAGTTAAAAATATTACTTTCCCGAAGAGATATTTTAAATAAAATAGTCCATCCAACGCCCATGGACACAAGATAGCTGAGGGCGATCCACAACCGGGCTAGTTTTTACTTTTTCAATTTTTGTTTCAGATTTTCTTTAAAAAATTACTTTAACTTTCGAAACCGGTTTAAACCGGTTCTGAAACTGAAACTATCGTAATATAAAAAATATATAACCAAAATCGAAAAAGTAAAAACTAGCCCTGTTGTGGATCGCCCTCAGCTATCTTGTGCAAAAAAATCATGCAAAAATATTAAAATTGGAGCGAGATATTCGAAAAGAACGCTCCCATAGACTTTACATGGTCATCCGGGTCTTTTTGAGTAATTTTTCTGTGACTATTGTGGGCTCTTAACATGACGGAGCGGGATTTCATTCTGAAAGTGAGTATAAGCGCCAGACACCCTCGATACTTCGCCAAATAACAGGACACGAACAAAAAAAAAATAAATAAATAAATAAAAAATAAATAAATAAATAATAAATACTCTCCTCTTTCATTGACTCGAGAATGAGAGAAAATGGGAGCTTTGTTACACTTATTACATTACTAAGTGCACACCCAATTTCAAGCCTCTATCTCAGTTTGTTCGGGAGACACACAGATGGACGGACGAAAATTTCTTTTTTTCCTAAAAAAAAAAAAAAAAAAAAAAAAAAATGTTTGTTCGTCATCTCAAAGTGTGTCAATCAATGGAAAAAAATTGTTTCTTTCGATGTGTTTGTTCAAAACGATTGCAAGACTTACCCTATTACTTCGTAGGATGGGCAAGTAAAAAGATTGACTAATGAAATAGCATAAAGTAGATATTGAATAAAAAACAAGTTGGAAATTGCACGTGAAGCGTAGCCAATGAGGTGCGTTCGTACGATAACGGAGTTTCAAAAATATCACTCTCATATATCAATCTCATAAAATTGTAAATAGTGAATTATAATTAAAACGCTCATCAAACAATGTTCTCCCTATACCATTATGCAATGGAATACTTTTGTGTGGCCTTGTAAATCAATAACAAATATTCTTTGCACCACAAATTATGCAAAATGCATATTATAATATGCACTTTATAGATGCATATCAATTTTATTACGTTCGAATGAGTGTAACACTATTAAAATGCATTTGAAACATTTTCCCCCATTAACCGTAATGTAATGGAACACTTTTGATTGTCCCTGTAGTTGATCTATGCATCCGATCTTGATAAAATTTGAAATAACTCGACAAAATGTAATAATTATGTATTTTAACTTTCAAATGATTCAGTTGGGTAGTTTTTGCGTTGTTATATGCGGACAGACAGACGGACGGACTGAACGACAACAATAGGTGCTACGTATTTACATAATTACGAACGCACCTAAAAAGAAGAAAAACTGAAATTGAACAGGGCCTGTCCTATGTATAAGGGAAAAGCTCTATTTTTCACATCCCCGTTCTTGATCAGCGCCAGACGCCCGCGATACCCCGCCAAATCACAGCGACAACAGTTAAGGGTGTATTCGAAAAAACGGTTTTCCATCTTCAACAGCTCGAAATTTTCCGATACAATTTCAGACACATTTTTAGAAGCAGAAACATGAAACTTGCTGAGGAGATTCTTGAAGGGACGTATGAGGTGCCGTGTGATGTCTTTTTACGCTCAATTCATTAGAATTTGATTTATAAACAATGACCTTCTCAGTATGACCCTTTTCTCCCGCTTCGGAAAATTCGGTTCAAAATGCTGTTTTTGATTACTCTTTTTGCCGTATTTTCTGCATTTATCAGAGAATCGATGATTGCGGCACCTTGTGTACTTTCTAAATAAGACAATTACCCAGTTTGGTGCATTTGAGAGCAAAAATGAATTTAAAAATAAATCGGAAATTAAGCAGTTTGAATCGAAATACACCCTTAAGAAAAAAAATAAAATAAAACCCTCTTCCTATGACTCGAGAGAGAGAAAAAGCGCGATACTATGTTACATACTAAAATTTCAAGTCTCTATCTCAATTTGTTCGGGAGATAGAGCGTTTACAAGCACAGATAGAAGGATGGCATTTTTTTTCCTTTCTAAAAATATGCTTTTCGAAATATTTAGTGTCAATCCCCCAATAATAGTAATAATATAATAAAAAAATCGATGTCTTCAAAACGATTGCAAGACTTACCTTATACTACTAAAGATGGGTAAGTAATAAAAGATGAATAATGAAAAAGTATGAAACAGATATTGATGAAAAAACTGAAATTGAAAAGGGCCTGTCCTTTGCTCTCGGGCAGCGGTTCCCAAACTTGATTGGTAAAAAAAAATTCGCAACCCACTTAATATAAGGTTGTATATATGTACGAAAATTAGTGTATAACCTGTTTAAGCTATCAGCCATCCTGGTCGTTTAAATAAGGAAAAATTTAAATAGTGTACATAACATAAATTCTTATGTTTTTTTTTTAAACAGAGGAAATAAAAATTATATTTTTGTGACAAATCTAGATTGTTCCACGGCCCACCAAAATACTCGACGACCCATAGTTTGTGAACCGCTGCTTCAGAGAAAAGCTTTATTTTTCACTTTAACCGTTCTTGATCGCCATGGGCCAGCGCCAGACACCCGCGATACTCCGCCAAATCGCACCGACAAAAAAAAAAAAAAATAAAACCCTCCCCTCTTTCATTGACTGACTCGAAACCGCGAAGAGAAGCGAGCGAGTGGGTAGTGTGAGCCGCAGATGCAATGCTGCTGTTATTCACGCTGCTAGCGGCGGTCCTAACACCGCACGCCCCAGCAGCAGCGGACCCCGACCCGTGCCACGACTCGGGTCGCGCCCGGCAGTGCGTGCCGGACTTCGTTAACGCCGCTTTCGGACGGAGCGTCGAACCCGGGTGCGAACCCGATTCCTGCCCCCTAACAGACCTGCACAACCCGGGTAACGCCACCTGCTGGAATACTACCCCGAGTCGCGCCCTCAACCTCACCCTGCGGCTCGGCAAGAAGTACGAACTGACCTACGTCAGTGTCCAGTTTTGCGGTCTGGGCTCGAAACCGGACTCGCTGGCCGTGTATAAAAGCATCAACTACGGTGATACTTGGATACCCATGCAGTTCTATTCGGACTCGTGCCGCCGGGTTTTCGGTAAACACCCGGGCGTGCCCGTCACCCGGTCTAACGAACAAGAAGCCGTGTGCGGACCGGACCCGCACCCGGTTTCGACCCGGGTCGCGTTCAGCCTGCTGGAGGGACGACCCTCCGCTTATGACTTTGATAATAGTCCCGTGTTACAAGACTGGGTGACCGCCACTGATATACGGGTCGTGCTACTGACCAACACAAGCCGAGCGGACACTGTTCACTCATACAGTATAGCGGACCTGTCGGTGGGCGGAAGGTGCAAGTGTAATGGTCACGCCAGCCGGTGTGTGCCGGACTCTGAGGGCAGGCTTGAGTGCGAGTGTCAGCATAACACGGCGGGACGGGATTGCGAGCGATGCCGCCCTTTCCATTTCGACCGGCCCTGGGGTCGGGCCACGGCCCGCGATGCCCATCCCTGCGTAGGTGAGTCGTGCCTTTTTATTTACTTTTATGTTTCACTGCATTTCAGTTTTATCGGAATTTTTATTAACCCTTTCACGACTAAGGGAAATATTTTTCCCATTTTAAAATTGAGGACTTTTGTGTTTAATTATAACCTTATCTGCATTTTTTTAAATACAGAATGCCAAAACAGAACATATGTTGAATGCAATTATGTAAAAGATGTGCAAATTATGCTAAACGCTGCATAATGCAATGTCGATCTTTATTTCATAGAATATCATAATTAGCACATCTTTTGCTATAATAATATAGTATTAACATTTCCTTGTAATAAGCCAATAAATAAGAGGCAATGCATAAGATATTATATTACCTTTTATAGTTCATTAGGAAAAATATTTCTCATAAAATAATAATAATAAAAACTTACACATTGCTATGTTTATTTCTTATTTTTATTTATTTTACATCTAAACAAACTTAAATAAACAGTTTTATATTAATATTTAATCTTAGCAAACTTATAGTCCTGTAAAGGTTAACAGATTCTAAGTTTGTAGAGAGTCTAGTTTTATTTTACACTGTTTTTGAAAAGTTTTACAGATTACTGTGTAAAACAATCTACATACAGTGAAACCTCTGAATAAGGAACACCCATGGACGGGAACTTTTGTCCTTTAAATAGAGGTGTCCCTTATTCGGAGTTTACATTTAAAAAAAAAAAATTATCTTTAAAAAAAAATGACGTAAAAAGTAACACAACATTAAAGATGAAGTTTAAATGTTCACAAAGACTATAAATTACGTTAATCAGGAATAGAGAATTAATTGACATTTTAAATCGATTACTTCATTAAAAGATTTGTAGAATTATTGATTTGCATAAATATTTCATACGTGCAAAAAGTGCTGAACTATTTAAAACAATCTTAAATGAAAGTGATCAATCAATCAAAAGTGATTCTTTTGCAGATTTCATTTTTTCTCTACAAATCTTTCAAGTGCTCACTTATAAATTTTAGTCCTTCATTATCAGAAGTATTTGCTTAAAAAGTATTTAGCTTTATATATTTTAAGGGTGTACTCGAAAAAACGCTTTTCAATCTTCAATAGCTCGAAATTTCTGATACAATCTCAGACACATTTTAAAAAGTAGAAACATGAAATTTGCTGAGGGGATTTTTGAAGAGACATGCAAAGTGCCATGTGATGTCACTTTACGCTCAATTCATTAGAATTTGATTTATAAACAATTATCTTCTCAGCATGACCCTTTTTTTCGTTCCCAGATCTCCCGCTTCGGAAAAATCAGTTCAAAATGCCGTTTTTGATTGCTTTTTTTGCAATATTTTCTGAATTTATCAAAGAATCGACCTCACGGCACCTTGTGTACTTTCTAAATAAGACAATTTGCGAGTATTAAACTCGCAAATTGTGAGAGCATATGAGAGCAATGAGAGCAAAAATGAATTTTAAAAATAAATCGGAAAATATGATCAGTTTGAATCGAAATACATCCTTTAAAGCATTTTTAAAGTTCTTTATTTCACAATTTTCATAGTCACCCTTAAGGACTGGGCACATAGCACATAACATCTTGCGGTCAGGCGTCGCTATTTTTGATCTTTCGTGTCGGCGCTTTAATGTATCAATTGCTTTTTCAGTGAACTTTTTCGAAGAGAAATCGAACTCGAAATCAGTTGACAGCTTTACGACTGAAGATGGGAGGGAGATAAAACTTTCCCTTCCTTTGTCAATTCGGTAGGGTCAGTTAAAGGTCTGCACGGGCCGATTTCCAATAATGACATTCGGGCCGGGCCGGGCTCGGGCCTTACTTCTGAAGACTCGGGCCGGGCCGGGCCGGGCCAGGCCTAGTCACTAATCCTTTCGGGCCGGGCCTAGTCACTAATCTTTTCGGGCCGGACTGGGCTCGGGCCTTAATTTTTTTTTGCTGGAGTGTCGGGCCGGGCCTAACATTTTTTTTTCCGTACGAAGCCGAGACTGATTCCATTCTTCCTACTTTTCATGGACCAAAATAATCAGTTCCTATTGAATCTTCCTATATGAAAATCCTTTTCTCGACTTTTTATAAATCAGTAATATTTGGCTTGGTCCAAAAATTTCTGCAAAAAAAGCATATACTTTTAAGCCGTCATTATTCTACAATTAAACATTACAATTTATTCCTTTTAAAGAATCGTAGATTACTAGGCGTTTTAAAATAGAATTAAACACACACACACAAAAAAAAAAAAAAAAAAAAAAAAAAAAAAAAAAACATGATTATGACGGAATTTTTTTTAAACTGAAAACGGGAAGTTTCTTTTAAAATGTTCATCCATGTAAAATGAATACAACAATACGGGAGAAAAAAATATATTAAACATTTACATCTGTTAAGAAGGGAATGCATTTTTTTTCGTTCCAAAGCGATTTCGTCTTTGGAAATTTTACCATATACCGCTTTTTCGATTTTTTGTCTCCATTACAGGGAATATGGATTAATACTACTAGTGATAACTGAAACATTTACATACAACAAAGATTCATTTAAAAGCATAAATATCGCAGCCCACGGCACTTCTGCATAAATGGAGATTATAAACATGGAAAAAAAAGACTAATATAATTTTTTTTGGTCAGAACTCTTCCATAAGATTAAAGAACAATGTTCTGTAGAAATTCACTCGAGCCGGGCCGGGTTCGGGCCGAAATTTAAAATTTTTTCCGGACCGGGCCGAGCTCGGGCCGAAATTTTAACTTTCGGGCCGGGCCGGGTCGGGCCATTATTTTTTTCGTTCGGGCCGGGCCGGGCTCGGGCCGAATTTTTAACTTTCGGGCCGGGCCGGGTCGGGCCAATAATTCTTTCGTTCGGCCCGTGCAGACCTCTAGGGTCAGTCCCTCAAAAATCATTTAAAAAGGTTGCACCTTTGTTCCGTTGGGAAACAAAGATAGATTGATTGCTCTTTTAGTGTAATAAAAAGTAATGCTGTTCGCTCGCAGCCTTACAATGTTCAGCATCACTTTCGATGGGGCTAAACAAATGCGTGTCAATAGTCATATGCCTCGCTATCAACGTGACTGTTTTGATAAGTCCACAAAAATCTGTATTTTCATTTTCATCTCACACTACTTCATTATCTGAAATGCAAAAACCAGCTCCTTTTTAACAGACTTCAAGGAGGAGGTTATGATTTCGACCTGTATATATGTATTACTTGTTCACTCATAACTTCCCTGAATAGGAACCGATTTTGATAATTCTTTTTTTGCTTGAAAGTGTAAGATGTCTGTGTGGTCCCATTCTAATTTCATTAAACTCTGGTAATAAGAATTTTTTTTAGATAAAAAAATGTAAATTTGATTTTAAAAAAATAATGATTTGGCGCAAATAATCTTTCATTGTTGCAATCGTTTTCAAATCATAAGCGTATTAAAACTATGCATTCATATGCGTTAGCGAGAAGTTGTCGCCAAGCTTCATTCTTTTTTTTTTTTTTTTTTTTTTGAGAAGTCTATTAGTATTTTTTTTTTAAGCATATTTTATAACCCTTTCGGGTCCGAATTTTTTTTCACTTTTTAGAAAGAATTACTTTTATGTTAATAACATTAACGATAGCTATACAAATAGATTAATGAGTGTTTAACAAGCATTTCATCGTCTGAAAGATAAAGAATGTCGTTGTTTCGTATATTTTTCAATTCAAATTCATATGAAAAAAGGCTAAGGAAGAGTTTTTGGAGATGTTTAGAGAATATTATATTGAAACAAGATTTAAGTAATAATTCAACTTTTTAATACTTTTTTCACTTTATTACATGGGATTCTTTCAGGAAAGTAACTTTTATTTTAAGTTTACCGAGTGAAATATATGTTTAAAATAAAATGTAAATGGTGCAAAGAGAATTAAGTAAACATTTATTATTATTGTTAATACTAAATGTCTAAACATAAATGAAGTGATATATTAAATGCATAGACATATATTAACATTACTATCTGTAAATACACTATCTACCAATAAGTGTTTGAGAAATTTCGATTTTTGACATTTTCTCAAATATTTAAAAATATACTTGTCGGATTCTTCTGAAACTTCAGGATTATGAAGATTATGTCTGACCTCATATTTATCAACATCTATTTGATAAGTAGGGCAATTAGGGGGCGGACAAAAAATTAAAGAATAATATAAATATCTGGGATCACCCTGTACAAGAAAATGCACGAAGCGATTTATCGCTGCAGAATACAAATATGTGGATACTGCACAACATGTACACTGATTTTTGTAAGAATAGCATGTATATTCATGGAGAAAAAGTGATTTCTTTAAAAAAATTAAAAATTCTGGTGTGTTTTTTGTTTATATCATGCAGGGTTTTTGACCAAATTTAACGCAAATTTCAGAAATATTGGCAAAATCTATTAGAAAAAATACAGCGCAATTGGAATATAAATATATTAAATATTTTATGAAATATGAGTAATTTTATGAATTTTTTTTTATTTGGGCATGCGCGAACAATAAAAACGATTCTTTTACATCATTTAATAGTCAATTCTATAAAGTAACTTATAAAAAAAAACTCCAATCAAATATCATGAAAATTCAAAAAGATATCATTATTATAAGTAAGCCGTTTTTACATTGCTCTCTAAAAACGGCTGAATGATAAGGGATTCTCCACAAATTGACATTTTTTATTAATTGACTTTTAGTAAAAAATTGGTACTATTTAATGAATACAATATCTAATACAATATTGCTGCTAATAAGTATCTTGACACCTATGATAGAAAAGGAAAAGAGCTTTTATTCTTTTCTATCACAGATGTCAAGATACTTATTGACAGAAATATTTTATTAGATATTGTATACATTAAATACTATTTTTTCCCTAAAAGTCAGTTAATAGATAGTGTATATATACAGTGTAGGCATGAGCGTGGTCCCATACCGCAGAGATTGTTCGAATTCCTCCTGTACCAGATTCTTGGGCGAATTCTTTGCGGGAGGGGTGGCCACTGGGGCGTAGAAAAAAATGCTTTTTTTTTCCTTCTTAATTTTGTAAAATACTCCGTTCCCATGCTGCGCAAAGAATTTAGATTCGGGGCATTTGTGTTCGTCCTGTAGTCTTGAAACAGAAGTGGTTGGTAGTAGATATTCTGCAGACAAAGGTATAGGCGACTGAAACCCTTTTACTTACCCATCATACGTACACCGTAAAAAATGTCGGATGTTTCTGAATGTATGAAAATGTACTGTAATCAAAAACGAAAATATACAATGACCTCTTCTAACTCACCTAAGGTTTCGAAAACCGTTCTTTTACCTATAAAAATTTCAGAAAACTATTTGTTTTCGAAATTTAAAGAAGAATTTATAAAAATTAATTTTTTATTAGCTGCCCGTCCTTTTCGGAAACGTTTCTAAGTAGCTTTTACGGTACAATAATCACTTTTCTCAAATCAAAATGTCACTTTTTCGGATACTACCAATTCATACGAAAATATTTTGATATTCAGAGAACATGTTTAATCGACAAACATACAATATTAACAGTAATAACATAAACATGAAAATTAACAATTTTTTCCTAAAACTGCATGCACAAAATCAGTTATGCAGCTGAAAATGTTTACTTGAGAATTGGTAGCATCCGAAAAAGTGATGGTTTGATTTGAGAAAAGTGATTATTGTACTGTAAAAGCTATTTAGAAACGTTTCCGAAAAGGACGGGCAGCTAATAAAAATTAATTCTTTAAATTTCGAAAAGAAAGTTTTTTCAAATTTTTAAAGGTAAAGGAACGGTTTTCGAAACCTTAGGTGAGTTAGAAGAGGTCACAGCATATTTTCGTTTTTGATTACAGTACATTTTTATACATTGAGAAACATCTGACATTTTTTACAGTGTAGTTTAGAGTAAGTCTTGCAATCGTTTTGAACACATCGAAAAAAAAAAATGACGTATTGACACTTTTCAGACACTGGAGATTTCCGATAAAAAAAAAACATATTTTGAGAAGAAAAAAAATTGCCGTAAACGCTCTATCTCCCGAACAAATTGAGATAGTGACTTGAAATTTTGTATGTAGCCTATTTAATATCAGTTACCTTTTTTATCCGGAACTATTTTTTCCGGACTCTTGAAAAATTCGTTCTGATAAAAGTTATGTAAAAAATTTTTGAATTTTTTTATTTTAAGGCATGGACGTAAAAGGCAATAAAATAACAAATTTTGCATAAAGAACGAAGTCAATCGGATTCTGAGTTGTCGAGATATTTGTAATTCTGTTTTCCACGACCCTGTATTTCATTCCAATTTCAATTTAAAGGTATATTGCAATTGGAAATGAGACTCTTAATACGACGCAGTCAACTGTTGGTGAATAGAATTATTATTTTTGGAGTTATAAGGAGTAGTTTGACATTTTCTACAATGTGTCCAAATGGGTTCATCATCCATTCATTAATAGAGCAGGACTATGTCTATTATAAATATTTAAATATACCTTTGAATTTTGTTTTGGAATTGCAATGCACTGTACAGTTTTCAGATGTTTCATTTTCATATATTACTATTACAGCATGCATATCCACGATGGGTCAGTATTACGGTGGACCCCAACGACTAGTTTAGAAATAAAAACACGTATTTGCAAAATATCAAACAATCATGGGGTTGACACAAACGTCTATGCATTTCTCCGCGGAAGCATCTGTCAATGAGATTATAATTCTAATTACAATGAAAAAGGGCTTTTTTTTTTTCATTTTAAGTGTTGGATTTATTTTTTTCTTATAGGATTATTTTAATTTAAATCATTTAGTTAAAAAACAATTACAAACATAAAAAAAATTTTTTTAGCCTCCAATCTCCCCTCTGAACTATTTTTGTGGCTACGGCCTTGCACCGTCAAAATCCACTTTGCCTTCGAAATATCTCCTTCTTCAACTTCTACCCCCCCCCCCTCGCCCTGCTTTCGAGCATTCCCGGTGCCCCTTCAAATTATATCTTGTGTTGTCGGGGTTAAACGGTTGATCTCGGGGTTATCTTGTAGCAGTTGTAAAAGGATGATCACACGCCATTTTTCTCGGCTCTGCCCTCCCCCCGAATAAGCTAGCTGTTAGGGGAGACCCTGTCGGTTACACATCATGACTTTTTGCAAATCTGACAATACTAGACCACAGAGATTTACTCGGGCCGATTTTTATTAACAGCATTCGGGCCGTCTTTGTGTTTATTTGTATATTTTGTTTTTCTGATGAGGATTGAATAAATTCAATCGAAACATGTCAAGATCTTTTAATGTATTTTATTAACATTTGACGTCCTTTTTAGCAATTAAATATTTTAATATATATTTTGGGTGTGTTTTTAGAAAATATATATTTTTGAACTGGCAAATTGTCTTATTTAGAAAGTACACAAGGTTTTATCGATATTATCAATTTTATGATAAATGCAGAAAATATTGCAAAAAATGCAATCAAAGTTTACTTTTTGAACCAATTTTTCCGAAGCGGGAGATCTGAAAACGAAAAAAAAGGATCCTTCTGAGAAAGTAATTGTTCATAAATCAAATTCTAATGAATTGAGCGAAGAATCGCGTCACACGGCATCTTATACATCACTTCAAAAATCACCCCAGCCAGTTTCTTGCTTTTAAAAATGAGTCTGAAATTTGTATCAGAAAAATTTTGTGCTGCTGAAGGGGTAGAAGCATTTTTTCGAATACACCCTTAAAGAATCGGGCCGGGCCGGACCTAGTCACTAATCTTTCCGAGCAGGTCGGGTCTCGGGCCTTTACTTTTTCCTGTAGGATCGGACTGAGCCTAATTTATTTTTTCCATACGGAAGCCAGGACCGATTTAATTCTTCCTAGGTTTCGTGGACCAAAATATTCAGAGTAGTAACAGAGAATCAACTTTCATACACTGTAATGGCAACTTGTTTGACATGGGATTACGCATAGACAGTAGCGAGACGAGCGGATGACTCTGAAACTACGATCATAACATAAGAGAGGTTGCTAATTCGGCGAAACATCACTTCGTTGGCGACAAATGATAAAAGAAAAAAGAAAAAAAAATACAGCGACGGCTTGCTGCTTCTTGTTTTGAAATTTATGAAAGAATTATTTTAATATGAAATAACTTTGACGTATTCGTCTTGCAAACAATACATGTGTCTCTTCGTAACATAACGATCTAATAATTTAAACTTGAAAATTCAAGAATAATAACAGTAATAATTACGAATCAATATAAGCGCGGAAATCTAAGATCATATAGCATAAGCACGTGTGCAAAGATAATCAAATCAGCATTCAGCAAGAAGCGCCAAACCAGAATAGGGTTACAGTTAAACAGAAATCACGAGGATAAAAATCGCCAACGCGATGATTTAGTTTTTAAGTGATCCACTGAGGGCGTTCTTTTCAAGTCGAGTTGAGGCTGTGTTACGTACTCTGTGAAAATATTCAGTCCCGGTTGAATCATCCTGCCCAATCTTTCAATGAGCAGGGGCACACTTTCAGCTCTTGGTACTCAATAAAGGGCGCCATTATTCACATGACAGTAAATATGCGCCAATATTATCGCATAGTACGCACAATGTATGCACGTCTTAAAATAATGCAAATGAATCTTATAACGGTAGGCATGAAATTCCTGCGATTGTGGAGTTATGTATAATGTCAAATCATACATTTCTCTATGAGAGGTCTATGTCAAAAATGTTTGTAGGGTAAAGTACAAGAAATCGCGCTTATAATAACACACACACACAAATTGAAACCAAAGATATTGAAGATAACATAATTTTTGAATAATAAAAACTTTTCAAATTGAGATGGATTAATGACGTTATTATGCATTTTGGATGAAAATTGTAGACGGAAAATTGCAAAAAACAAATCAACAATATTTTTTTTGTTTATTTAAACAAAATTTCCATTGATCCATATGTAAACGAAAAATTTACATATGGATGAGACAAATTTTTGTTGAATCAACAAAACTTTTTTCTGGGTAAATGGTTTGTCAAGTTTCCGACAAACCATTCCGACAACCAAGGACTGAGATCTGTCACAAGATGCTGTTAACCGAATTCTAAGAATTGTTGTCTTTCGCTCCGATAAAGTCTGTATCACTTTTATCGATACATTGGCGATTCATTTTTATCGAAAATTTTATATCTTTTAAGGGTGTGTTCGAAAAAACGCTTTTCCATCTTCAACAACTCGAAATTTTCCAATACAATTTCAGACACATTTTTAAAAGTAGAAACATGAAACTTGCTGAGGGGATTTTGGAAGGGACGTATGAGGTGCCGTGTGATGTCTTTTTACGCTCCATTCATTAGAATTTGATTTATGAACAATTATCTTCTCAGTATGACACTTTTTTCGTTCCCAAATCTCCCACTTCGGAAAAATCGGTTCAAAATGCCGTTTTTAATTGTTTTTTTTTTTTCAATATTTTCTGCATTTATCAAAAATCGACCCTCTCGGCACCTTGTGTACTTTCTAAATAAGACAATTTGCCAGTTAGATGCATTTGAGAGCAAAAATGAATTTAAAAATAAATCGGAAAATAAGCATTTAGAATCGAAATACACCCTTAAACAATTTTAATTTTTATACTGTCAAATAGATTTTTTTTAGTAAGTTTTAAATTGAGATTTCTTTAAAATACGCTTCGAAATATTTTGAAGGCGTGAACTTACAAGGAAGGTCTCCATACGGGCATACTCAGAAAAATCTGAAAAAATTACAGAATGTTCTTCTCATATAGTTATATATGTTTATAAAAAAAATTTCGGCGGAACCTCCTTATAACGTCCGTAAAAAAATAATAAAAATTTCGTTCATTTGGCGATTTATCTCCGGTTGGCGAAAAAACGAAATTTTGAAAAATACGCTTTTACGCTTTGAATACTTTTTAAAGCAAAAACTTTCTATGTTCAATATATTTAAATAAGTTTAGTTTAAGTAATTTTAGTTTTGTATTTTTACTTTACTTTAAGTGTGATTTTGTCATATACGTTTATATGTACTTATAATAAAATGAAATTAATATATTTTATCACTTAAAACACAATTCAAATTGATTAAAATTGTCCCAAATTGAAAAATACACTGTTAAAAATCTGCTGCATTTTGTTGCAACGTACTCCCTTGCTTGTATAGAAAACGGTTACTTGGCCGTGAAATGGAGCTTTCTCATTGGTTGGAATAGAGATATTATATACAAGCGGTGGAGTGCGTTGCAGCAAAATGCAGGAGATTTTTAACAGTGTATGACACGGTCAATTTACCGTGCTATGGAGCATTCTCATTGGTCAGAAGAGATATATTCTATAAAAGTAAGGGAGTGACGTTGCAGTAAATGCTGCAGATTTTTAACAGTGAAGTCGATTAAGATCAATTTTCAGATTCGTTAAAATCGTCTGCTTTTGGCGAGGAAATGCACTGCTCGCCAAACCCCGCGTCGCTTTCAGCTTTTCACGCCAATCGTTCCAAACTATTTTATTTTTTTTTCATATCTAATAATGTAATTCCGCCGCTAATTTTCACTGATCCTTTATTACCTACATGAGTAGTTTAATTCGTATTTTTTTCAAAAAATTCTGAGTATGCCCCCAATGGAGACCTTCCTTGTTAGTTTAACAGTAACAAACAGAAACAATCCATATGAGCAGTTCCTGAGAAGTGCTTTCATAGATAATTATTGTTTAATTATTAAATGTGTAATTAATAATTAATTACTGTTTTATTAGTTTTTCTTAGCAAATTAAAAAATAAAATCCATAAGATTTCAAAAGTTAAGAATAAAAAATTAACACCCTTTATCATTTGTATGTAATTGCCAATGGGACAATGTGGCAATAGCCAAAAAATAAGTTAAATTTTCATGCACATGTGCACATGTGCACAATTTTCATGCACATCAAAGGGGTGGGAGGAAAGATGCAAAACGTTTATTTTTTTTTTTTACTTCTTAAGTTTTAAAAAGAGCTATTTCCAATTATTACGAAATTTAACAATTATGTAATTGCACTTTAACTACAATAACTTCAAATCCTGAAAATATGCATGATTTATTTTTCAAAAATGTCTGTCCGTTTTTAATCCGTTTTCGCATTTTTTAAAAAATATCTTTGATGCAAATATTAATGATTTTAAAGAAAACATATTTTACAACAAAATTTTGCTTTTAAAAAGTCTAATAACAGGAATCCTTTAAACGGGCGCCCAAGAAAACATTCACGAAACCGAACGAAAATTATTTTCTCGACGTGGCCAAGTCTGTTCAAAAATCAGTAAAATTTGGTTTGTCGAAATATTTTTGCAAAAAAGGCATATACTTTTAAGTCGTCATCATTCAATTAAATATTAAAATTTATTCTTTTTAAAGCATCGTAGAGGCTTATTAAAATAGAGTTAGGTGCACGAAAAAAGAACTTGACTATGACGGAATCTTCTTTTAAACTGAAAACCATAAACATTTTTTAAATATTCATCCATGCAAAATAAATACAATAATACGCGAGAAAAAATATATTAAACATTTACACTTGCTAAGAAGGGAATTGTCTATAACGTATTGTTTTCTTTCCAATGCGATTCCGTCTTAAAAGATTTTACTTTTATCATATACCCTTTTTTAGATTTTTATATCTCTATTATATGGAATATGGATTACCTTTCATCAAACAGAGGTTCATTAACACATTCGCTGCCGCCTACGCGAAAGCGCGTGATATGGCGTCAACGTTAAGGGTCCACTCACGCGTCAGCGCGTGATGTGGGGTGATGTCCAATAGCCACTCACGCGCTAGCGCTGGAAAATCCTTTACTGATTCTTTGTTATAAAAAATAAATCGGTTTCAGGCAAAAATCCACTTCTACAGTGCGGCATTGACTATCATCACATCTTCACGTAAGAGGTAGCGAACGTGTTAAAAACATAAATATCGCAGCCTGTGGCACTTCTGCATAAATGAAGATCATAAACATGAAAAAATAAAAAAAAACTAACATAAGTTATTTTGGTCGGAACTCTTCCGTAAGAGTAAAAATCAATGTCCTGCAGAAATTCACTCTTGCCGGGTCGACCCAATGTCTTTTTCATATGGGTCGGGCCCGGGCCTTGAAATTTCGGCCCATGCAGAATTCCAGTATACATTACACGCCTGCTTTCAAACATGATTGTAGCTCCACCAGAGGCCGCGAGGTTCTGACCTCCAAACTGGTAGACGGTAGGTGCTGGGTTCAAGCCCAATCGCGACCGTCGGCCTAACCGTTCGGAGTTTTCCGTGGTTTCTTCGAACCTTGCGTAAATACGGGTTAGGTTCCCTTAGAAAGACCCCCACGGAGGGCATCCCACCCCATAGGGCCTATATCCCATAGCGTAGATAATTGGCCGACATAAATACAATCAAACATGATTGTAAAAGAAAAAAAAATCTTTCATCTCTACCGCCTACAGAAGAACCCCTTTATATTTAAAATTTTAATGTATAAAATAATATAAATATTAAACACAAATCGTCTGTTTATTCGATTCAAAAAAATCTGCTGTAGATAGTGAAACCTTTTTATTATCTTCGACTGACACGCGACTCCTGTGAAAGGATCGCTTCCAATAAATTGAACAAGAAAGAAAGGATCATATGACAAGCATAGATCATGTAACGCTTTCCATCACATTCAGAATATTGTAACAAAACTGCACTCTTTCATAAGTTATAATATTATATCTAATTCAACAATATGGACACAGGAAATAACTTGTAGTAGACCTAAGCAATGCATATACATTTTATTATGTATGAAATAGTTTAATATGATTAAAGTATGCCGCAAATAATATCTCCCCTTCCCCCTGTACAATTATGATAGATTATAATGTAATGGAATATTTTTGAGTGGCTCTGTAAATACAGTGGCGGTTTCCGGCCAGTTAATTTCTTTGATTTATTTACCAGAAGGTTTCAGCAAAGAAGCACAATTGCTTCAAAAGTTAGGAATATGTGAATGACTTCTGATCACGTGATCATTTTGATTGGATACTTGGAAGCTTCATGCAAAGGTTTCGAAAATTCGAAGTTTACGTGTGCAAAAGTTTCCTTAGTTTTTTTTCTATCGGTAAAGTGTTTTTTGGTCGTGTTTGTGAATGAATCAATGTGAATAGCATAGTTTAAATTCAAAATTGAAAAGTTCAACAAAAAAGTCTGTAACTTAGTGATTAATTTGTCATTAAAGGGCTAATATTCTCCAGGTATTGCGATAAAGTTATCGATCGGTAAAATCGACTGTAAACGATATTTAAAAATTATATAAAGATGGCCGTGGCCTTCAGGACTTTTTGAGGTCCGGAATACTTCAAAAAATTACTATTCTCGCTGACAAAATTATTAGAAGAAAAACAATTGATGACTCTCATAAAAATTCCGTCGCAATATACGGTTATTTACAAAATGAAAATATTGTTGAAATAAGTCGGTCTACCGTGTCAAGATGCTGACGTGATACAGAACTTTATGGAAGTGTCGGTGTTCAAAAATATTTCGTAGGTAAAAAAATATGAATGTACCGACCGGCGTTTTCCAAAAAACACAAAGTTTGGTATAGTGAAAACTAGACAAAAGTACTATTTTTCTATCAATAGAATTTGAAACTTTTTTGGGAATGATGGCAGACACTACGTCCGATAACCTAACAACAAAAAATGTGATTCAACATATGTTATTCCTACAATAAAGCAGGACGGAGGACACGTTATAATGTGGGGAGTATTTTCTTAAAAAACTGTCGGTCCGTAATTTAAAATCCACGGCAAGATGAATGATACAATGTATAAGGATATCTTGCAAGATTATTTTCTGCCTTATTAGAGGAAAATTTTGGTCGCAACTATTTATTTTAACATGATAACGTCATAATAAATGTATGCAAGCAATGGTTTTCCCACAAAAAAATTTCATTTTTAAAATGACCAGCCCAAACGCCCAACATGAATCCAATAGAAAATCTTTGAAAAGAAGTTGGCAAACGTCTGCCAAACTATAAATATTCCAACTCAGCAGAAAATTCCAAAAAATTGCAAGAAATGTGGGAAAAACGTACCATAGACGATCTTTAACCGTTGATTGTATTAATGACACATTACTGCGCTGTAGAACTTATTTCTAAAGGTAATAAAATACTAATATTATAAAATACTAAATATAAATTTGTTGATTGTTGTAGTTTTGTATTACAATACATATTTTTAAAAACTTGCGAAGGTGGCCGGAAACTTTTGAGAACATGCGTTTTCCTTTGTACTTAATTTTGTCAATTAAATTTATTGATATTTACATGTTATTCCACAAGTAAGTTCCTAACTATTATGTCAATAAAATGTATAAGTATCACGTTGAGATTCCTCTTCATATGGGTATAGTTACAAATTAACTGAAAAATTTTTGGTGGCCGGAAACTTTTGACCGCCACTGTATACTATGAACGTTACGTACTTTATTTTCAGTACCAAGCATGGCATGGTAAATCGCAATAACCTATCAATTTACAGAGCAATCCAACTATATTAACACAAGTTAGAAAACAGAAAGACCAACCGAATTCTTAAACATTTTCAACTATGTTCAACTATGTGTTAAAACGCCTAATAGGTTGAAATCTGACCTTCAGAAATTTATACCCAATAGACATCAGCAGCGTATTTCAATTCTTTTGTACAGCATATTTTGCCTACTATCTTTATATGCGTATGTGCCAAAATTTAGACTAAAAGACGCTTAAATCGTATTAATCTTAAATTATGTGCGGGTTTTAGACAGTTGAAGATTTCAGGTTTGCAGATTAGAGGGAGTCTACTGTATGATATTTGTAGTCATTTTAATGATATTTGTAGTATTGACAAATTTTCAGGTACGTCGAATTTAGAGAACTTTTCAGAGATGTAAGCTACAGATAAATATCTTTTCCTTAGCTGTAGCATGATGAAATATTTTATTTGTTATTTAGTTTGAACATCCCCATAGCTCAATATTTTTGAGAAAATTTAACCAGTGGAACTGTAGTTTCTTTTCAACATTGATACATATTTAGTCATGCTATAGTGAAAACTTTTGTTTAGATAGCAGTTCATGTTTTTTTTTTCCACGTATAATCTATATTAATAAAATAACAAATCGCTCTATGTGTGTGTGTGTGTCTGCGATAGTTAGCGAAAACTACGGTACGTACGAAGCTCAAAAATTTTCTGAGAGTAGCAAGATATCTCTCCTGATGCACCTGACGCTCAGAATTTCAAAATTCTATTTATTAACTGAGTAATTATTTAAATTCCAAACCTCACTCTCATAAAAAATCGCTTTTTTTTTTAGCTTTTTTCCTTTTTATTCTCTTATGGTTGGTTGGTTGCATAAAATTTTCGCAGAAATAATTTTAAAAACTGGGACTGACCTTTAAAATTCATAGACTGGCAAACTGTCAGTTTAAATGAGGATTTTTTTTTTTTTTTTTTTTTTTTTTTTTTTATCACAGCTGCTGTACGCCATGGAGGAAAAAGATAGGTGTTGGCGAAGTAAACCGAAAAAAAAAAAAAGGTTTGCAATATGAAACAATTTATAGCTGAAATTTTAATGTCTCAAAATAAAGCACGGGGAAGGAATTTTGTATTAATGAGACGGATTGGAAGAAATGAATTACAGCTGAAGCATATTTTACGAAGAAAGAGTAATTTTTTTAAATGTTTTTTTCTATTATATTATTTATTAAAATAAATGTTTGCTTTTAAAATAACTGAAATTGGAAAATTAAAAATAATTAAATGTCAAAACAAAATTAAATAAAATATTGAAAACATGATTTGAAGTAAAAAATTGTATTACTAAAAGTTTTCTCTCTTTTTTTTCAGAAATTTTTAATGCTTTATAACGTAGATGAAAAATGTTTATGATTTAACTACATATTTATAATTCCATGTCAATATATAAAATATAGTGATGAAAAGATTCTTTTAAAATCATGCATGAACACTTAAATAATAATATTAATCTAAAATCTAGATTTCAGCGTGCAGACGATTTTAAGACATTAACGAAAGAATGTTGATTTTTCAAGCAAAGTCTTAAATGATGCTTCTATATTGATATTTCAAAGTCATATGATAAAAAAATCAAATAATTCTTGCGTATGATTGATCTAATTGTATCTTTCATGCATTCTGATCGTGTATTACAGCCAATAATGGCACAAAACGTTACTTTTTAAACGAAATTTTAGTCACCTATTCAATAACAGTTTAAAAGGTTAAAAACAAAAACAAAGAAATACTGGTTTAAACCAGTTTGAATTGATCGGAGTTTCAAAGCACATGGTTTTGTTGATGCTTATTTGGATTTAATGTCGCGGATTTTAGAGTTAGATTTTTTGCGTCACCCCAAGACGTTATACTGCCACTCTATTAAGTTCTTTTTACTATATACATACGCATATTTTTGGCATTTCGAACATTAGAATGTATGAGTCATTAGCTGTGTTGCAGTAAAAACCATTACACAACACTTTTCTATGAGTTTATTTTTTTAATAACCGATCAAATTTAAATGTGTTCTATTCAATTTAAAATTGTAATATGGCTTTAATTTGTTTTTAAAACAAAAATAAAATAGCTGTTTGGCGTACAATTGTTTGTATCCACAAACGATTCATTCACCATAATAAATTATCAAATAGCAAAGTAAATTATCTATCAGAAATAGCCATAAAAAGAATAGTAGCAAAACTGATTCTAACCTTAATGTTTAGACTAATTTAAACATAACCCGATCCCAACCAGAAAAAAAAACAGACCACACTCCGATCCGCAATACACATAATTTCCGTGAGTATAAACCCGACCCTGACCTAAAAATTCTGTTTGGAAAAAACTATGGATTTGATAACTGACCCGAGCCAAATCTGAATCCCGCAAAAATGTTCAAGTGAAGCATAACCCGCTTCAAACAAGGAACAATAATTTTCGTGGGCATGAAATCTGACCCGAACCTAAATATTTTTTTAAAAAAAAATCCGAAATATGACTCGAACGAAATCTGAAACCGATAAAAATATTCCAGAGAACTATAACCCGATCCCAGCAAGACAAAATTCTTTCCATGGTCATAAACCCGACTCAAACCTAAAAAACTGCGTTTGAAAAATCCCGAACTTTGACCCAAACCACATCTAAATCTGACCAAAGTATTCGAAAGAACCATAACCGGATTCGAGTAAGACAAAATAATTTCCGTGGACATGACCCCGATACGAACCTAAAACTTCCATTCAAAAAAATACCTGAAATTTGAATCGAACCAAATCTGAATCTCACAAAACTATTTCAAAGAAACGCAACCGGATCCAAACAAGACAAAATATTTCCATGGACATGTACACAATCCGAACCCAAAATATTTCTTTGAAAAAATCGCGAACTGAACGAAATCTGAAGTTGGCAAAAATATTCCAGTGAAGCATGTCCTTATTCGAACAAGACAGAATTATTTCCGTGAACATGCAAGAAGACCCGAACTCAACAGTTATATTTGAAGAAAAAACCCGAAATCTGAATTGAATCAAATCTGGACCTGACAAAAATATTCCAAAGAACTATAACCCAATCCAAGCAAGACGAAATAATTTTTATGGACATAAACCCAACTCGAATCTAAAAAATTCGATTTGAAAAAAAACTGAAACTGAAAAACTGAAACAACAACTGACCCAAACCACATCTAAATTCGACCAAAATATTCGAAATAATCATAACTGGATTCGAGTATGACAAAATATTTTCCGTGGACTTGAACGAAATTCAAATAAAATAAATTAATGACAAATAAATTGAACATGCTAATATTAATTGGAGATAGTCTTAAGTCAAGATTCAAACCACAACTTCAATATTTAAGCATATGAATTAAGTATTTAGCATTAAAATATATCCCCTTGCCCCTTCCCTCTCTCTTTATTATTATTTTTACTATTATTATTAATTTTACTTCAAAAAAGTTTTATTTTAAATTAGCTTATGATGTCATATCATAAAATAAAAAAAAGAATATAGTGAAGAATGTTTTCAATTCATTGTAGCCAAGATAAGTTTAAAATTAATTTAAACAGTCCTGCATGACATATTTTTAAAGGATTCGTCAGTAGAGGTGGGAGGAGCTTCAGTTTGTATATCCCTAAGCGTTGTGCGATTTAGCGCTGACCAATAATTTTCCATACCTATTTTTCACAGGAACAGTGTGAAAATATGGTTTCGCTGTGGTTAAAACAATCATAATAATAATTATTATAATTATAATTATAATAACAATAATAATTAGTAAAAAAATATCATTCCTTTAACAGAATGAAATATAGGTATGTTTTTAATATGTTTTTAGTTAGTTTTCACTGAAATAAATTGTAAAAACTGTCAAATAAAAAAATCTTTAGTATCCTTAAAACATATTTTTAATTCGTGAAATGCGTTGCAATGATTTTTTTAAGAAATTTTTGCAATATTAAAAAATTAGATTGTTTTTCTCAAATAACATTATTACAATTTACACCTGTATTCAAATCGAACCACGAAGACGATGCTCCGCCTACTTTATGTACCTAGATTTTCTGTACTGTGCTTTTATATTGAATAAATACATATCATAATGTGGATGGGCGGAGTTTAAAAATAAAAAAGACAGCGAGGGCGGCATATAAATAAGTTTCTGGCGTGTAATCCTCAATTTAATACTGATAGCTTGATACTTGGGGAAATTAAGTGTTTACTAAAGAGTACTTTTCATTTAAAAAATCAGTAAATTGCATTAAAAGGCAAGAATATGCTTCTAACAAATTTCTTAATTGACTTCGCCGTTTATTTTTCTCAGATAGTCGTTGACTGTTGTTAACTTCTTTTAAAATTATTTGCATTAAGCATCTCTACACACAGCGCGTCATAGACTTTTGAGATCAGTGTTAAATTCAGGGGATGGCCCGAAGTAATGAAATGTCTTCACCCCCCCTCCCGGAAATTTCAAAAGTTTGTGTTTTCGTTGGTAAAAGATTGCAATTCTTTGCCCGAAACTCTGTAATGTCCCTCCGAGAGCTACGGAAGTCCTTTCACGGAGAAAAGTACCTAAACTCAAGGCTGGTTGATATTCATGATTATAAATCAAGAAACATTTGCTTCTCGATTATGTAACAAAAAAGTGATAGATGCATAAAACTTATCTTAAAAAATACAGTAGAACATAATAAATAGCTTTTTATAAAAACAATTCTGGTGTGAAAGATACAATATTTTATTTAAAATAAATATTTTAGGCTGTAATGTACAATTAGTATGCGTAACCTGTGAGCTCAATGCCATCAGTTTAACTGGGCAATAGTATTTTTATTTTTAAGATAATGCGGTTGATTGTTAAACTGTGCCGACTACAGTACTGTGCTGCCTAATTCATCAGGTCCGGCGCAATAATTTAATTGTAAACAATGTTATTACATTTCATTTGTAATTTCTTTCATTTTTTAAATGAACTTTCCTCAGCGTTTTACGCGTATGTATGTACATAAAAATTTATTCCAATCCATATGAAAAAATATTGAAGTAGTATCGTAGTGATCGTAAGCGCTTCGAGCACATTAAAAATACAACATACCTAACTATAACTTCCTAAATAAATTTGTACGTATATAAAATATGTCGGAACTCGTAAAATATATTTATAAAAATGTTCAAAATCGTTAAAAAAAGAAAATAAAATGGAATATAAAAGCATATTAAAATAATTACAAAACTTCGGAGCTATAATTTTGATTATCCCAATTAATGGATCAAGGTCTGCCTCTGCCTCATTACCATTATTATATAAGGATTCTGTACAACTCCACCCCTATTTTAAAAGTATTATTTGTATTAGGTTTAGAAAGGTGTTTCAAATTTGCATGGTAAAAAGAAAAAAATGTTTAATAAACTAACTAATAAACTAATAAACTCTCTAATAAACTAAAGAAACGCATTGATAAATTATAAAATGCTTCCAAACTAGAAAAGAAGAAAAAGAAATTCATTGAAACAATAACTGAAACAAGTTTTCACAATATTTATGAGGTTTTCAATATTTGGATAATACCTTTGCAATGCCTGCCATTTATAAATATTAATCATAAATTTTAAATTCCAAACTAAGCGGTTTCATCTATGCCTGCGAAAAGTAGTGTTGGAGAAATCGTTTTTAATTGAAAACAGTTTTGTTTAAATTTCATATATTTTTCATTATAAAATTCTGCATTGCATGCATAAGGGAGAATTCATTATAATTATATCCGTAATGAAGTATAATGTATGTCTAATGTATGTAAAACAAACAAAAATTTTCGATGAAAAGATCCGCTAAAAATTAAACATCCTGATTCTGTGCAGAAATTTTATTCTATAATGTTAGTCATAATAATTAGCATTCTGCAATTCTCCAAAATTATGCAAATTAGATCTTTAGTCCAATTTTTCCCCTTTATTATTATTTTGATTATTATAGTTTCTTAATGAAAGTAATGTTTAAAGAGTTTATCAACAATCAATGAGTATCTGGGGAAAATAAACAGTGATATCGGATAAGAAAACTGTTTACTGCATATTCATATCTTATTATGTAATTTACTGATTTTGTTTTGTCAAAAATTACTCTTGAGTGAACATTAAATTCCCCTACGTATCAAGCTATCAATATTAAATTACGGATTATACGCCCGAAAGCTATTAATATGTTTTTACATCTGTACTCCGCCCTCGCTGTCTTTTTTTATTTTGAAACTCCACCCATCATGTATTTATTCAAAATACATCACAGTACAGAAAATCTAGCCACATAAAGTAGGTGGGGCATCGTCTTCGTGGCACGATTTGAATATAGACGTAAATTGTATTAATATTACTTTGAAAAAACACCTAATTTTTTTAATATTGCAAAAAGTTCTTTTAAAAAAAATCGTTGCACCGCATTCCATGAACTGTTTTAAAGATACTAAAGAATTATTATTCGAGAGTTTTTCAGAATTTATTTCAGTGAAAAATTGTGCAAAAAACGATCGTATATATATCCTAAGTTAAAAATCATACCCATACTTTATTCTGTATAAAACAATAACTGTTTTTTCTTTAGTGCCATAGGAAAACCATATCTTTATACGGATCAATTGAGAAATAAGTATGGAAAATTATTTCAAGTTTCTGTTGGATATAATGTCAGTCCTGAATTACATAATAAAAATTGCTGGAAAAAAAATAATTTTAAATAATATACTTGCCTTAAAGTGTTAACAGTGTAGAAGAACAATTTTTTTAATGATATAATAAATATAATTATGCTTTTACGATTTGCAGAATTAATGACAACTTTATGCAAAAATAAATAAATAAATAAAAGGTTAAGCAGCATTAACAAAATTTGTATTAACTGCAGCGCAATAATAATTAGAAAAAAACCATATTCCTTGACCTTAAACGCATGTTATCACACGTAACACTTAATATACCATAATAATAACACAAACTATCAATTTCGCCAAATATGAAAGACCCATATTGCAAAACAAACATCATGCTCCATCAACGCAATTAACAATTAAGACAATCGAGGTGGAGGGGCGCTAAGTGATTTATTGTCAGAGAGTAACATGCAGCGATATAGATTAAAATTTTATTTCACGCGGTCCCTTTACGCAGCAGCCGTTTTTTAAACTTTCATAAGGCTAGATTGCATTTAGTCAAAAATTATCTTTTTTGCTGTTATTATTTATTCTTTATATTTTACGGTGTCTATGTTTAAATAAAAATTCTGTATTTTCATTTATTCCCGAGAATATTCAAGTATTAAATCTTAACCCCTTGGGGGCGAGGGACGCGTATACGTGTCGCAAAAAGGCATAAGAATCCTTGTTTATTCCCACCGGTAAAATTATACTGTAAAATTTGCCTTATTCAATCCTAGCATTTTCTCAATTTGAGAAGGAACAAATTTCTGTTTATTAAAACCGGTGACCAAAGATTAAAAATTTCGTAAAAGGCTCGCGTCCCGAAGGGGTTAAAAGCCGTCATTTCCCTTTGACATTCAACATTCTCTAGAAAAAACAGAGAAAATAACTTAAAAATATATTCCCAAACAACAAACTTTCGATAAGCACAATTTAATATTTTATTTTGTTTATTATTTTTGAATAATGTATACAAATAGTGTTCTAATTTTAGCTAAATCATAATATTTATTTTTGTTTTCTTGAAGACACATTTCATTGAAAGATCATAGTAATATTAAGAAATAAAATCCTCGGAATTCTATGCTTAAAGAATTTGAATTTCTCATGTAGGATAATATATGTTTAAAATGAAATCATTTTTAATTTCATTAGAATAATTCATTCACAAACTAGCATGTTATTGTTGCATGTTTCTTTTAGTTTAACCTGGGAGAACTCGCTATGAGAATTTCTCTCACGGTGCCTTTTCTTTTACTTTTAATTCTTTTCTTTTACTTTACAGTCGCTTAATATCAAATTTTTTGTTTCGCTTAGTACTTTTATTCAAAAAAGGGTAATTGAAATCACATTTTGAAATTTTATTAAAATGAAAAATAGTCTTAAAAAGGGTACGATGGAGAAAGAAAATCTCATGCGCGAGTTCTCGCGGGTCAAAAATTTTAGCTCGTTAAGGTCCCAGTGCTCGCTCGAGGAAACGCTCGCGAGCTAATGCTATTCCTATGGGGAAGCATTTTTCTAATAACTCTTTCGCATTTTGACATTTTTGAATAATTCTTTTTGCATTCGATAGCTGGGGTGCATGCCAATAGCGCACCTTTTTTACTTTTTCGATTTTGATTGCAGATATTTTTTACAAAGTTAGTTTCACTTTTAAAACCGGTTTCGAAACTGAAAGTGCTTTTTAAAAAATATATCTGCAACCAAAATCGAAAAAGTAAAAAAAGATGCGCAATCGGCATGCACCTCAGCTATCCAATGCAAAAAAATTATTTAAAAATATCAAAATGCGAAAGAGTTATTAGAAAAATGCTTCCCCATAGGAATAGCATTAGCTCGCGAGCGTTTCCTCGAGCGAGGACTGGGGCCTTAACAAGTTGTCGAGTTGTATTGACATACATACATAAAAATAAATAAATAACGTTATTTTCTAACATTTCAAAATTAGAGTGAATGACTAAAAGCGTGTCCTGAATTTTTAGTTCCGCCTAAATATTTTTATCGCATAAGAGCTTCATTTAAATAAAAAAAATAATAATTAAAAAATGAATTGGTACCAAATGCTTTTAAATATTTATTTTGCAGAAGTTCAATATTTATTGAGCCTATATTCAGTGTGCAAAAATTTTCTTTTATTAATAGATTTTTAGTATCCAAAAATCATCGTTCGAGATTTAAAAAAAAAAAAAAAGTTGGAAATTGCACGTAAAGCGTAGCAAATGAGGTGCGTTCGTATGATAACAAAGTTTTAAAATATCACTCTCATATATCAATCTCATAAAGTTGTAAATAGTTAATTACAATTAAAATGCGCACCAAATAATGTTCTCTCTATGCCGTTATGTAATGGAATACTTTTGTGTAGCCTTGTAAATCAATAACAAATGATCTTTGCACCACAGATTGTGCAAAATGTACATATAATATGTACGTTATAGATACATATGCATTTCATTATGTTCGAATGAGTGTAACACCATTAAAATGCATTTGAAACATTTTCCCCCATTGACCGTAATGTAACGGAATACTTTTGATTGTCCCTGTAATTGAACTACGCATCCGATTTTGATAAAATTTGAAATAACTCGACAAAATTAGGTAATAATTATGTATTTGAAATTTCAAACGATTCGGTTGGGTAATTTTTGCGTTGTTGTATGTGGACAGACAGACAGACGGACGGACTGAACGACAACAATAGGTGTTACGTATTTGCATAATTACGAACGCACCTAAAAAAGAAAAAAATCCCCATACAAGATAAATGTTTTTAACAGGATACCATTTAAAGATAATGGTAGTAACTAATTTGGATTTTTTTCTCAAACAGATTTCTTCGATTTGGTTACTCCTCCCTTTTACACTAAACAGATAATATACCGCCCATCCATTCACCTAATGGTCAGTTTTCAAATTTTTAAATTTAAGGTTTCTTTTTTCTTTTTTTTTCGACCACTTTTTAAGAGAGACTATATTTTAATCAGAAATTAAATAATCCTGAAGGATTCTATGCTGTTTTATCCAAAAGGATCAAGTTTTATGTATGTTATTCGAGAGTTATTCGTGTTATACGAGAGTTATTCATGTATGTTACTGTAAGAATATTCCTTGCATATATTTATTAATAAAATTTTGTCAAACTGTATCCATAAAAAAACTCCCTTACACACACACTTTCTGTGGAGCTGTATCCCCTTTGGGTTGTAAAATTTCCTTGTTCTATCTCGTCCCTTATATTGACAATAACTTATAAGCAGGCTTTCACGCCGTGCACACAAGTCAGATGTATGTTGTTCAATTAATAATAATAATAATAATAATAATAATAATAATAATAATAATAATAATAATAATAATAATAATAATTGCTTGAGCATCAAAGATTGACTCGACTCTCAGCAAAATGTTCGTACATTCTGTTGTGGTTGTTAGAAAAGTCAATATCGCCTAGTGAAGACAAAAGTTTATAATATGCGACTACTTAACGCGTTGGCGTAGCAGTCCGCTGCAGTGTCATCTGTTTCTACATCTGCCATTACACTCCTTGCAATCAGACTTTATTGATGAAACATTGATCCCAGAAGCTAACATTCATGAAGAGGTTATGCTGCGAATTCTGCCAATCTGCAAATTCTTTCTGAAATATTTTTAAATAGCACATAAGTAATTATTATGAAATAAACCAGTTGAAAATTAAAAAAGAAAAACTCTTTATTAAAATTAAATTTATGATTGTAGACGCTGTTAAATCTGACAATCTTGTTTATCAATGCATTTATGTAATTATTTTTATGCAAATTTAAAAACCAATGGTTCGTATTTATTCTTTTAAAAAGCACATTTCTTTTGCGAGATAGACCTTTAAAAAATTTTATTATTATAATTAAAAAATAAAGAAAAAATTCTAAATCGGCGCATTGCCTTTTACATTGCTATTGTTTGCTTTATTTAACTGTAAATAATATGGATATATTTTTTTATACGCATTATGAAAGTCTTAATCCAATCGCGTTTTGCTGCAATCTACAAAGTAATTTCAACATCTATTTTTACATTGATTGCAGACAAGACAGTAACAAACCTGATATTTCTTCCGGACAAAACAAAAATACCAACATATACTTAAAAAAAAAAAAAAAAAAAAAAAAAAAAAAAAAAACTTAAATTTTAAATGTATCTATTTCTATATGTTGATTTATTACATTACATTACAGTACATATTTTTAAAAGCATAGAATTCCTAGCATTTTTAAAAGTTATTTTTAATTTTAAATGGATTAAATTTGACCAAAATATTTAACTGAATAATTTCGAAGAGTCCATTTTCTACGTTTACTGTTTGACAAAATCTTATTAAGAAATATATGCAAGGAATATTGCTGCAATAATATACATAAATTAGCACTTAAAACGTAGAATCCCTCTGGAATATTTAATTTCAGACTAAAACATGGTGTTTTATCAGAAAAAAAAATCCCCTTAAATTTAAAACTTTGAAAATTGTCCATTAGATGTATGGGTGGGTGGTATATTATGAATTGGGTGTATAAAGAAGGAGTAAAGAAATAAAATAAATCACTTAAAAATAAATGTCAAATTTGTTTCTACCATTATCTTTAAATGGTAGACTGTAAAATACTTTTTATCTTAAAGGTAGATTTTTTTTAAATAAACATTTTTGGATACTAAAAAACATGTGAAATCCAAAGCAGAATCAGGCTTTACATTTACATACTATGACTGATACTCATGTGAAGAAAAATTATTAATAAAAGTAAAAAAAAACTACACACTGAATATAAACTATACACTGACTCGCTAAATATTTAACTTCTGCAAAATAAATATTTAAAAGTATTTGGTAGCAGTGCATTTTTTTAAAATTATTATTATTATTTTAATAAAGGTCGTATACAATAAAAACATTTAGGCGGAACTAAAAATTCAGGGCACGCCTTCAGTCATCGGCTCTGGTATCGAAATGTTCGGTAATAACGATATCCCCCACCCCCTTTTTATGTATGTATGCTCAATACTACTCGACAAATTGTTAATTAGCTGATATTCTTAAGCCAAAAGATTTGTTCAGCATGGCACAAAAACTTTCCAATTTGTGATTGAACGAATTCAAAGAAATGAAAAACGACTTCATTTTAAACATGTCTCGTCCTACTTGAGATATTAAAATTTATTTAGGTTAGATTTCACAGGATTTTAAGTCTTAATATTAGTTACGATCTTTTAATGCAATTTGTCAAAATAAAATCTAGAAAACAAAAATATAATTACTATCATTTCAGTTAAACAATACCATTATTTTTGTAAATTTTTCAAAAATAATAAACAAAATAAATGCATTAAATTAAGTTTACATTGAATGTTTTTGCTTTAGGAATATTTTTTAATTAGCTGTTCTGATTATTCTAGAGAATGCTTAGCATAAAACATAATTGACGCTGTACAATATTTAATACTTGAGTACACTAAGGAATAAATGAAAATATAAAAAGTTTATTTAAACATTCACACCATAAAATATTTACAGTAAATAACATGAATTATAAATGCTATTCTTGCATTCTACAAGTAGATTGAAAATTCAAATAGTTCTTGCTCGGCTGTAACCTTAAGGGGCGGCTGATAAATTAATAATTCCTGTTACAATTTTGGTATTGAGTGTCCTGCCAGAACGCTATTTTAAATCATGCAAATTTTAGGCTGCTATGTTTTTCTATGACAATTTCATCAAAACTTGTCGTAAAATTCCATAACTAAATTGTCGGTCGCCATTAAATTGTCACATGTTAGATACTTATATAAATAAGTAAAATGTGAATTTAACCAGCTGCATAATCAAACTTCGCCCTTGAACATTAAAAACGATTAAAATGAAAAAGGTTTCCATGAACAGTGAAACCTTTCAAAATTATCCATTAGCATGTCTTTTAAACGAAAAATACTTTTTGCTGTAATTAATCGGCTGTTAAAGAAAATATATGAAGTATAAATAATGTGATTGAAATTTTATTTAAAAACGATTTCTCCCAACACTACTTTCTCGCAGATGCAGATGGAAACGGCTTAATTTGAATTTTAAGTTTTGAAATATTGATAAATGGAAAGTATTGCAAAGATATTATCCAGCCATTGAAAATATTATAGCTATTATGAAAAATTGTTCCAGTTATTGTTTAATGGATATTGTTTTAGTTTTGAAGCATTTTATAATTTATAAATACAGTTTTTTTTTTTTTTTTTTTTTTTTTTTTTTACTGTGGAAGTATGAAACGACTTTCGAACTCTGATAGAAATTTAAAATAGGGGTTGAGTTATATACAAAATCGTCATTATTTTTTATTATTTTTATTTTTTATATTTTTTATTATTATCATTATTATTATGTTTTTTACAATTGACAAATTAACATGATAAAAAATTATTACTACATGTAAAAGTTTTAGGATGACCTTAAGTATTTTTCTCGCGTGGACATTTGGTGTATTAAGCAGATAATAATTTTACACTCATTCAACCACATGACTATTTTTTTACGTACAAAAAATATAAAATATGATATAAATACCATTTTATAAAGCTAAAACATTCGTAATATGCAGTTTAAGCGTTTCGGCCTTTAAATAATATGAATTTGTATTTTTACATTACAAATTAAGTATTTTTACATTACAAATTAAGTATTTTTACATTACAAATTAAGTATTTTTACATTACAATTAACATGATAAAAAATTATTACTACATGTAAAAGTTTTAGGATGACCTTAAGTATTTTTCTCGCGTGGACATTTGGTGTATTAAGCAGATAATAATTTTACACTCATTCAACCACATGACTATTTTTTTACGTACAAAAAATATAAAATATGATATAAATACCATTTTATAAAGCTAAAACATTCGTAATATGCAGTTTAAGCGTTTCGGCCTTTAAATAATATGAATTTGTATTTTTAAAAAATCTGGCGGTGTTAAAAAGTTTCAAATGATGGATGAAACAAACATTTCTTGCTCGTACGATGTACGGAACAAATCAGTTAAGTAGTTAACTGAACAAAGATGGTAACAGACACGATAATAATAATGAAGAAAAAAAAATCTAAGCTTATGAAAAATAATAAACTGCTAATATTATTCTTTTATTTCAGCGTATGATTAGAACATATTTTCTAGCACTTACTGAATCACAAAAATAAAATTTAAAGCATTTATTGAAATCTACAGAGTAAAATACGTAATCTACACGTAAAATACATTGGCCTAGGATAAACTAGATGCTGAGGCGGTCATTGAATTCAATAAAATCACGCCAACTTGAAATGGCCTAGGATAATCTAGATCGGCCTAGGATAAACTAGTTCAGACCAATAAACAGCAGGCTAAACTAGTTTATCCTATAAGAGTTAGGCCAAACTAGTTTGGCCTAGGAAATACTAGTTTGTCCTATGTGCCTTAGGATAGACTAGTTTGGCCTAGGAAAAACTAGTTTGTCCGATGGGCGTTAGGATAAACCGGTTTAGCTTAGGAAAAACTAGTTTATTCGATGGGTGTTAGGATAGACCGGTTTGGCCTAGGAAAAACTAGTTTATCCGATGGCCGTTAGGATAGACCGGTTTGGCCTAGGCTAATCTAGTTTGGCCTAAAATCTTCGATACAGGATAACTGTGCCTTTAATTTCCCTTTAACTAATGTTAAATTCCCATTGAAACAATTCTTTAGTATTTAAAAGTTTTAATTTTTGACTTATGCATCACTTTCCTACCGGCAGGCATGGATATCATTAGGCTCCTCTATTTCTACTCTTCCATAAAATAAATTTTTTTCTTCTGCTTGTTGCCTTAGGTTTTTAGTGCTGTCGGCTCTTGCTCTTGGACTGTGAGTACTTTTTAAAATTGTCTTTTCAGAGCCCTTATAAAAGTGAGGAAAAATTGGAATCCAAGATTCAAAACTTTTAAGCTAATTTTTTTTATTCAAATGTTTAAAAAATATGTGCTTTTTAATCACCTCAATAACGTTCAAAACTTCCTTAATACTATTACTTTCTTCAACCAAAACAGATAATGTGCTTCGTTTTTGTAGCCACCATTTTTTTAAAGGTTCCCCCCAAAAAAAAAGAAATTTTGCAAGCTCTAAATCTTTTTTTAAATAGTATCTTTTAGGGCCCCACTAAAAGTGAAAAAATAATTGGAGCCCAACATTCAAAACTTTTAGGTGCCTTTTTTTTATTGAAATGTTTAAAAAATGTGTTTTTTAATTTCTTTGGAGGTTTCAATAAGACTCAGGATGATTTCCTTAATACTATTGCTTCCTTTAACCAAAACAAACATCCCTTTTCTTTCTATAGATACCATTAATGGTTGAATAATTTAAAGAGCAATTTTCGTTTGTAAGTAAATTATTCTGAATGTGTGTGTACGTATTCGGGCATATATGTATACATCATGTTAAAAATAATAATAGGATATTACAATAATAAAAAAAGAAAAAGTAACATAGAACAATTGGATTTGTAAATGTCGCGTAATTAACGCCGTAAAAAGAAATGTGATTATTGTTTATAAATAAATTGTTCTGAATGTGGATTTACGTATTAGAGGCATATATGTGAATATCATTTCACATTGAAATAATTAAGAAGAAATTCCAATTTAATTATTTTTCATTTTATGTAATACAGAAAAATTGAGAAAAATCATCATTAACTTCTTTAATTCTAAATTTAAGAAAATCTTTCTTTTTATCTATCTCTTAAATATCTAAAATAAGAAGGAAATTATTAAAACTCCATCTTTTAAAAGGTTTTCAAACAGAAATCGATTATTACATAAACGCGAACTCAAAAATTAACGAAAATAAAATGCTCTTTAAATTATTTAGCCAATCAGAAGCCTGTATTTTCTTCTCTGTGCTAGCTTCGGCGGGATCAGCAAAAATGTCGGCCACGATCACCTCCTCCTACCTTTCCCCACCTGCTAAAAAATGGAAAGATCCTGCCTTATAGAGAGGGAGTTTGTCAGTGAAGAAATATTTTTAAAATTCAACGAGGCGTACCGCATAGGCTCTTCCTCGTTTATTTAATTAGATGTAGACTACAGGATAATAATTGGACGGGCGAAACACATATTTACTCGTTTACAAAAGAACTTTTCAATTTTACCGGTGTGGATCGGATATGCTGATTGTGTTGTCGTTGGGTTATTTGACAAAATTATAAACTTTAAAAAACTTTAATCGCATGTGTTTTGTTTTAATCTATTCAAATTATGGATTTTGTTTATGTTTTTTCTAAACATAGTAAATTGAGAATATTCTTTATTTTAAGATTGAAAACCCATTTTGAATGTATTCACAATGGAACACACAAAGAAAAGTGAACTTTAAACACCTTGTGACTGTTCGGTGCGGATAACAAATGGGAATTTTCTGTAGTTACAGTAGAACCCTGCTAATTCGGACCCCGTTAATCCGGATAGGTTTGGTTATTTTTTTTTTTACAAGTTTGAGAAGCGATTGGCTAGTTTCCATAACATTAATTTGTTTTATCGTCGTATTCTAAGTTAAAAAAAAAAAAAAAAAAAAAAAAAAAAAAAAAGAAAAAAAAAAAAAAACAACTTTTCCGGACATTTTTTCGGAAGAATTAAGCAAAGTGAACATTATTACTGTCTGTAAATATTCAATAAGTTTAACATAAAGGTGATTTTCTGAAACTATGTTTTATTTTATTTCATTTTTTTTTCTAATTCTCCGGATAATCCGGATTGGGTCCAGTCCCAATTAATCCGAATTATCGGGGTTTTACTGTATCTGAAAATAATCTCTCATCTCTAGAATGACCTTTGAAATAATAACAAGAACGTAAAATTCTGCTTCATCCATGGATTAGGAAAATGCTAGAGAATTGCTGTTTTGTTTTACGATCTTACAATCAGATGGCAGCACCATACAGATATCTTTGTTGTTTTTCTGAAATAAAGAATGGTAACTGTTGGTTGCTCCATGGCACTATAGCTGTAAGCAGCAAAATACCACAGTTCTAAACATCCACAGATGAAAGAATAATTTTTAGAATAATAACACATGAAAGAATAATAACAAATCTTAAAAACTGTAACAAACTAATAATATATAATAGGTTATTCAAAGTATTTTTTTTAATAGTTGTGTTTGCAAATATTTCTCAAGCATATATACATTTTTAATATTATAAGAATTGTGTGCAGCATATTATTCTACTGTATTTTTCCTTCGAATAATGTCACTTGTTCATCCTAAGAAAAATATATTTCAACTGAATAATGCATCAAAATATAAAGGTAAAACTTTTAACCTTTTTATTATTTCTTATTAAGTAACTTTTTATTCATTATTTCATACTTAATAAGTTTCCAAAATAAAACTTTCCAACATCAACAGCATATTCTTATGAAATTTCACTTTTTATTTCAAAAAATAAAATGAGATATTTCAATCAACGACTTAAACGTAAGAATCCATTTTCAGCAACTGTCGTTCATATTCGTTAAAATATGCGAAACTATTTGTGCAGCCTTGTGTACGATCTGCAGAATTTATACACACCACTAAATACAGTCGAACCCCGTTATAGCGAACTGGTATATAACGAACTCACGGATATAACGGAATGTTTGGCCCCGCCGTTTGCCGATTGAATTTAATGCTAATTTATCCTTTTATAACGAACTTTCGAATTCTTAAAGGTGTGGGTGTATTCGAAAAAAAACGCTTTTCCACCTTCAATAGCTCGAAATTTTCCGATACAATTTCAGACATATTTTTAAAAGTAGAAACATGGAACTTGCTGAGGGGATTCTTAAAAAGAAGTATGAGGTGCCGTGTGATGTCTTTTTACGCTCAATTCATTTGAATTTGAGTTATAAACAATTACCTTATCAGTATGACCCTTTTTTTCGTTCCCAGATGTCCCGCTTGGGAAAAATCGGTTCGAAATGTCGTTTTTGATTGCTTTTTTTTTTTTTTTTTTTTTTTTTTTTGGAATATTTTTCTGCATTTATCAAAGAATCGACTATTACGGCATCTTGTGTACTTTCCAAATAAGAGATTTTGAAAGTTTGGCGTATTTGAGAGCAAAAATGAATTCAAAAATAAATCTGAAAATAAGCAGTTTGAATCGAAATACACCCTTAAAAATCCATTATAACGACCGTTTGATTTTTTTTTTTTTTTTTACTTTTTTGCAGTTGTAAAAACAGGATTTGGACTCGAAATTTATATATGTAAAAAAAAATGTGAAAATGCATGCCGGCTAGTGAAGCAAGGTGTATTAGCGAAAATTCTTTTTATTAAAATTTAGAAAAAAATGCATTCTTTCTCTTTTATGTTATCCATTCTGCATGTGTGATCACGCCCACCCGTCTGTTATTTTCCATTGCTCCTATCACAGTTGTTTAGCAGCGTATCCAACTAACTTATTTAAAAGTAATTCAAGATATGGCAACATTGAAAAGTACGTCTTCTTTGACGCAAACAATAATCAGAAGCTTTTGTCCTTCAATTATAATCTGTAAAGTTCAGAAGATGATAAAATAAAAGAAAATTTAAACGATAAAAACGTAAACAAACAAAAAACAATGTATAAACACACCAGCAATAACTAGTGTTGGCAATCCCAAACCTGTATAAAGTGTAAAGGTTTTAATTTAGTCGAGAACATTCATTAAATTATCAGCCTATTTATCCGAAATTTTGCTAGGATCAGTTTTTACTTGTTCGGATAATCGGCGCTGTATTGTTTCTCTATTTGTTTTCATTTTTAGTTAATTTATTTAGTATTATGTAATCGATTTTAATCAATTTAATTCGTTAATGATCATATTTAATATATTTTAGGTTTTTTAATACATCATTATTGAATATATTGGTAGCAACTAATAATATACACATTTTGCAAACTGTAACAATTTTTTATCGGTTCGGATATAGCGAACAAAACATTCTGTACCTTGAAGTTCGTTATTACGGGGTCCGACTGTACATTCAAAATGAGATGCGTTTAAAAATGCTTAATACAGAGAAAATAGATCTAAGTCTGTCTTTTATCCGAATTCTTTTGTGTGTCTCTGTAAGTGAAAGATAAATATATATAGATATGCAAAAAGAGATTAGGTGTAGAGAGTGAGTGACAATCAGGAACTAAAACGGCCTATAGAGGCGCTGCTCTCAGCCTTCGATACAGGATAACTGTGCCTTTAATTTCCCTTTAACTAATGTTAAAGTCCCATTGAAACAATTCTTTAGTATTTAAAAGTTTTACATATTCAAATTCGTATAATACTTCGTCGTACAAGACAGAAAACAAATGTCACAGGAAATCTGAAATTGTGCAAAAAAATAATTATTCTGAACAAATTTAAAACGGATGTAATGCAATGAGCTTACACGGCGTTATCCTGAATGGAGAAGTTACATCTTTTCTCCACCAAATGGCGTATTCGAGCGCTTGAATCGCCAATACACGGACCGCCCCCTCCACCCTCCGCTTGCTATGCGCGCTGCATTGTATCACATCAGCTGATTTCGAGGCTAACGAGAAAGACAGGCTACTGCGGTCCATTCCACATATCTTTTTCTACAGACCGCTGGAGTCACGTGATGCTCCAATACACTAATGCGAGTGCACGAATAGAGCACTACGTCATTCTAGCTGTCTGTAAAAAAAGAGACTTGGGATGTACCGAGGTAGCCTGTCATTTTCGTTAGCCTTCATCTGATTTATGCCCAACACAATCGGCAGAGAAGCTTTTGCTTGTAACGCCCCTTGATAGGGCAATTTTTTCGCGAGATTAGATCGGCGGTAATCACATGATCTGGCGCCTTGAGCTTGATCCTAAGACCCGCCTTAACAAGCAAAAGTTTCTGTGGGTCGTGACTAAGTGTTGGACTTGAAAATGAAGTGATTTATCTCTGCAAAATAATACTGACAAGTGTCTAAATTTAAAATGTAAACACAAAAGAAAGAACAAAATAATCGAGAATTATTTATAAAACTATATACAAAAATAACTTTTTATGCCTTTTTAGCTATAATTTAGAAAAATTAGTTTAAGTCTATAGCTTTTTAAAGATCTGCCGGGGTTTAAAGTATAGTCTCATTGCTTGTAGTTTAGTAGGTCAATTTCGAAAAAAAGAAAAAAACTTCTTTCCCTACAGCTATCATTTATAAATGTAAATTGTTTTGGTAATCTAATAATATAACTCAAAAATTAGAATCTCTATTCTACAACTTAAATTTGTTTAGTACAAATAACATAACTATATTAATACATTGATTTATATAAATAACTAAAAGTTTACATATAGTATAATTAGCCACATTTACTTAAACAGTACTAGTAATTAAAGCAACTATATCAAATAATGTTTTCATGTTATGAATTGTAAAAAGTTAAGTAAACTTTGTATTTTATATATATATTTTTTTAGGCTAAGGCAAACTTTCTGTTTTTATGTAACATTAATTAATAGTAGGTCAACAGCGATGATTTTAACTGTAAAATAGTTAAAAAATAATTTGGGCGATGATTCTTTTTCAAATATTCGTTTGTGCGCACTTCGAGTTTTTTAAATGCAAAGAATGTGCAATGACATTGCTTGAAAAATATTTTAAAACTCAACCCAGAAATATAATAAAGAAACTTTTGTATATTTAAATGCTGACCTAAATCCGTAAAGTTGTGTTTTTCCCCTTTCGCTGATCGTGTTTAGACTACTGACAAAAGTCTGTAGTTTAAGCATATTGTATGGGAGAGTTTACAAAGCTGTAATATGACAGGAGTACAGTCACGGCTGGACTGACCAGCGACTCTTTCGAAGAGGAGTGCACTATGTAACAGATACTAGCGTCTGGCGACAGCAGGATTCCTAATGGTAGGAATCCGCGAAACTTGAAACATCCTTAAAGAGGGATTTTCCCTTCTTTCTTCAAATTTTTAGGGAAATCCACAGTCTGTGGTGCCTGGCATGGCTTTTTGAAAATGAGATAACTCGCTTTTCGTTAGAATATTGTATTTATGCGATTATTGTGTTTACTGTTTGAATACCAGAATATAATAATTCTTACATAAATTCAAGAATTACTTAAAATAAGAACAATGTTAACATTATTATTAATTTAAATGTGTTTGATAATTAATTTCTTCCTTATCTGCCACGATAGTCAAAATGATATTTTAAATAACTATCAATACTAACGCTATAAATAATTTAAATGTATTTGATAATTTATTTTATAATTTATTTTATTTTTATCTCTCACAATATTCAATATAATGCAATGTTTTAATTAACTATAACTTTAGTCTTCTGTTAACAGATGGCAGCACAATACAAAAGTCTATAAAGCAAATTATCCCTCTTTAGAAATAAATCCTAAGAGCAAAGATCGGCAGATTTTTCTCAAAGTCCTACCATTAGGAATCCTGCTGTCGCCAGACGCTAGTGTAACAGATCAGTCCATTTGAACGACATTCCGCATATGGTTCCATTTAAATTTTTTCTTAATACATCATTATTGAATAGGTTGCAGCTAATAATATACACATTAGACATGGCCGAAGAGTCGATTCTAAACCTCGACTTCTATCTAGTTAACCGAGTCGACTCAAAAGAGTCGAACTTTCATTTCAGCTCAGTTTGGGATTCGGAGTCGAAGTCAACTGACTCACTCAAAGACCCACACAACACACGTTACCTATAAGACGTCGACTTATAGTATGAATACGTCTATAACCTCCATGATGTTATTTAGATGTGCATATCAGTAAATAAACAGACGTCGATCTGACATTTCCAATTTAGATTTCCATCAGACGTCTGTGACCTGCAATAGACGATCTGTGGCTTTCACTCTTTAAACATCTAAAGGAAATCCTTTACTCCATGTCCTTAGGAAATACTCAAGACCGCATGCAATGGATTTGCGAATAACACGCATTATGCATCTCTTATGGAAAAAATACTCCTACTTCAACCGCAAGCGAGCGGGGAAATCCGGAAGTACAAGCACGTGGTCTATGCTTGGAGGTCTTATAGATGTAGTCTTGTAGACTATCTGGATATAATCAACATCTGGAGGAACTCAGAGAGATCACACATGTTATTTCTAATAGACGTAAAAAGAGAGTATCGTGGATATTTTTAGATAACCTATAGATGTTTTGGCCGTCTTGTATTTACATCTTCTAGATGGCTTATAGATGAATGTGTGCTATGTGGGGAGTGGTTGAACCAGTTTAACACAGTGCCGGACTTGGGGAGTCGAGAGTTGAAGATTGGGTAGTCGACTCTTCGATTCTTCGACTCCTTGAAAATTTCGACTCGGTATCAGATTGCAACCCTTCGAATCCGCGCTTAGCAAAATAACAAACGTCTTGGTTTGACATTAGATTGGGGTTGGGGATTTTGGGAAAGGCGGAAGCATTGTATAGGTACATTTCAAGTATAATTAGATAGATACCGAATTAATGAAAATAGTGGGAGGGGCAGAGAAAAAGGGGCGTTCAGCAGGGTATTTCTTGAAACATTAATTAAATTTATGATAAGCTTGCGCTGGTTTCCGTATCGGGGAAAGACGATCGAACAAGGTAGATATTATGTTTGTATTTTTTGCTAAAAGAAAGTAGGACTGGTTAGGGAAATATATTCAACTGCCCTTATCTGATGCAATATAGAAAAAAAAGGTTGAAGAGAGAGAAATAAAATTCTACGTTAATAGCAAGTTGTTAAAAAAAAAGTATTGAATTAAGACACGTTTTTCGAAAGGGGATTTCTGTGGCTGTAAGTGGATGTTACAGAGAATTTGAGTAGGGCTGGAGATTGCACTCTTTTACCATTTAAAATACAAAATGCCTAATATTTCAGGGGGGAGAATCTCATTGCTCCGCGGCAATGCCCGACCCCCGGGCCACTTTCCGAATTCATCACTGCTAAAAAATGCTATGAGTTTATTTTATGATTGGTGTATTTTAAGTAAAGTGAATGTTCTTCATTTGATTGCGAATATATTCTTTTAATTCTTTTTTATGAATTATAAATGTTTGCAGGTAATGTAAAAATGTGTATAATTTACATATAATTTTTAAAGTTTAGATAGTCGATTTTTTGTAATATTATTTCTTTCAAAACAAATTCGGAGAATATTTCCAAAATTATCTCACTGTTTTTTTTTTCTTTTTTTTTTCTTTTAGCGCAAGAAAGTTTTGTGTATAAGTCGGGAGGAGAGGAGATCACAATATCGTAGAAATTTTACGTTTATTTTCAACAGTTATATTTTTATGAAAGGAATTTACTTTATTTTCTATGTTTCCGATGATTTAAAAATGTAAACTTTTCTGTTAAAAATAGTGATAGGAAAAAAACCCACAAAACCTGGCAGATATTCAGTATATTATCATGATTTTATAAATATAATTTCAAAAGGAAGTAAATTATAAAAGCTATAAATACCAGAAAAAATATTTAAAAAAAATATTCTCTTCGCCTTTTTTTTCTGATGGGATAAGGAGTAAATCATGTCCCAGGCGCTGAAAAATGTTGATAGATTTATTAAATGACTTTTATTAAAACTACAAAAAACTTCGCATATTTATAATTCATTTAGTACACCGCGCAATTCCAACTTGGTCATGAACTAGCGAAAGCTACCTCATGCTAATGTAAAAGAAAAAGTTCTATCCGGCCCATACAAATAAACAAATAAATCAGCTTGGTCCGACCCGGGTCAATTTCTAAAAAAAAAAAAAAAAAAAAAAATCCGATTTTTTGAATATTTTATACATATTCATGAGCATATTTTAGTTTAGTATGTATTTGCAAGACAGAAAACACATAATAGCAACAGCAATGTTATCGTTTAGTTAGATTTTTAGACCTTTCAACATTCATTAAAAAAATAATAAACTTTAGAATAAAAGAAAAAAAAAGAGAGTTAAAAACATCGTAGCTTTTAAAACTGTATAATAAAAAGTGGATTTCACAAAACATTTCTCTGAATTTATTAAATCTGTTCTTAAATACGAAAAACCTATTTTCTTACACATTTCTGAATTCATTTTCATTTGGAAACAAACTCATAAAATTCACAAGTTTTTTAAACAGAAACTATGTAATCGGTTGGCGTTTTCCAATTTTTGGCAAAGTAAATTTGAAAATTACTGTTAAAATTGGAGTTTATATTGAATTTCAGTACGGGGTTGCAAGGGAAAGGAGAAAAACCTGTCATATGACAAGAATAACTTTTTTCATGTTATGTAATGTATTTATTAAAAAATCGAAATGCTGTTTGATTTTTCATCTCCTCGATAGCTGTCCGTCAGTTTTTAAAATTCTATTTAAAAATGTGTCAGAAATTATGTCTGTGCTGAGTTTTTTTCTAGAACTGAATCCTAGATTTTCTATTATATCTTCACCTCTTCGAAAATATTAGTGAATAACTAGTAATTTATAAATATATGAACATGATGAACTTAAAGTATCCGTTTTCACTTTTAAAGTAAAGAACCCCCCTTCCCCCCCCCCCAAAAAAAAAGAAAAGAAAAGAAAAAAGAAAAAGAAAAAGAAAACAGTCTAAAAATTTTAAACGTTGTGATTGGCGGAAGGATTGGAAAGTTACAAAAAAAAAAAAAAAAAAAAAAAAAAAAAAAAAAAAAGAGGAAACGAATTTTTCGGGAAGGAATTATTTTAAATGAAATTTCTATCAGAAGCGGTTATCACGAAAATTAAAATCCGGATATTTTGGAATATTACAACATTGTTAATAATAAATTATAACTTCCTCCGACCTCAAAATAAATAATTTTAAAAAGTTTACCCCTACCCCTGTCAGCACAGAAAATTTAAACCTTTAAAGCTTAATATATATACCTCATAAACTTCTTTTCTCATTTAAAAACAAGAGAAATATTTAGAAATGATGCGGAAAGGGTCAAGTAAAATACTTCTACATTTTTCAATTTTTCGTATTAGAATGTACAGGTCGGACCATGGCTCGAAGCTCGGGCCTATTTTTTGCGGCACTCGAGTGGGGCCTTACTTTATTTTACAAGGCTCGGATTGGGCCTTGTCATTGTTTTCTACAGAGTCGAGCTCGAGCCTTACTTTTTTCTAAAAGACTGGGTCGTGTCTAACCTTTTTTTCCCCGTAGCGATCCAGGACTGGAACTCGTCTATAGCGAATTTTTTTTCATTGTTATTTCGTCTCAGAAGATTTTACTTTATAGCATTTTAAGATATTTAAGCTTCTAATGCGTAGAGTAGTACATAGTATATAGATTAATAATATTAATATCAACTGAAACATTTGTATACAAATTGACATTCATTAAAAAAAAAAATATCATAGCATATGGCACTTCTTTAAAAATAAAGATTGTAAACATGAAAAAAAAAAGCTAAATTATTTATTTTTTGTCAGAACTCCTCGAACAGAATTTTTTTTAACACTATAGACGTAAAAATCCATGTTTTATACAGATTCAACTATGCCGTGTCAGGCTAAGACGAAGATTTTAACTTTTTTCTTGTCGGGCCAATATTTGTTCTGTAAGGAGCAAGTTGGCCGAAAATTTAAGTTTTTTAACCGGACAAGGTCATTATTTTTTTGTACGGTCTGGACCGGTACAACCCTGAAAATTTCGGCTCGTGCATACAACTAGTATGGCTGCCCCCAGTTCCATTCAACAAATGTGCCACAAAAATATATCTTTCATGTAAAAACTAAAGCAAAATAATTCGCGCATATACTCAAAAATTCTCTTTTGTGCAATATATGTGATACAAGATATAAAATTGCGTCATCTTCATAACCAATCGTAAGTAAGTCGAGAGTCGATTCCTCAAGATGAATCGAACTGCCCAACCCTATTCCAAACTTCATCGAAATCGGTTGGGCAGTTTCCGATAGGGGTGGCCAGAAAAACGAGGAACAGGTTCCTTGGAACAGTTCCAAGAGAAAAAACGAAGGAACTGTTTCTTTTCGCCAAAAGGAACTGTTCTTTTCGGGGTAAAATTTCATCTGTCGCCAAACCAAACGATGACGCATTTTTCTCTCCCTTGCGCTTGATTGATGACGGCAAAGGGATTACCAAACATCAAGGATCATTATTAGATATTGCTGTAAGGTGCCAGAGAAGCGGGAAAATCGTCTGAATAAAGATGCCAAGTCAGAGGAGCAGCTTAAAAAGGAACGTTCTTTGGGGAAAAAACAGTGACTCTCGTTTTATATTATCATTGCGCAGCCGCAGAAAAACGAACAGATAGTGGAATGAACAAGTGTAACTAGTTTTTTTGGAACAGGTTCCTTGTTCCTTTAGCCGTTTCTTCTACGTTTTTTCCGTTACAAAGTCGAGCTTCTTGTTTTAATACAATACGCTGTTATTTAGTTTTCAATAGGTTGTGTGGGAGAAGGGTAGGGGATTTTTTCGGTGATTAGAAAAGATCTTAGTTGTCAAGCTGAAAATTCAGTTATACGTTTTGATTTTGATACATGACGGATTACCGATAGGATAAGTGCTGCCGGACGCTTAAAACTAGACAAAAAGGATAATGGGTTTGAAAAGGAAGGGGGGGGGAGGGGTTAAATTAGCTTTTCTTCAGGTTTATTTTTCTTTTAGAAGGTTAGAAGATTAGGTGATAGGTATTTTGTGTTTTCGTGGCTTTCAAATTTTCAAACAGTTGAAAAAAAATCATTGACGAGAGTGACTAAATATTTATGTGCGCAGCAAGTTTTTGGTTTTATATAAGTCTGCCCAGAAGGGGGGGGGGAGATCACCCCCTCGTCTCCCCCTAGATCCGTCATTGAAAAAGACATACACTTTTATACATTATCTTTCTATTAAAATTGAATAAATAACGATGACGCCGCTGCATCTCCGTGTAAATGATTTCGTTTTTTTTCGTTCTTATTAAGAATACTTCTTCTGCATACAAAAATATTTTAATCGTAAATATTGTAAAAAAAAGTTTGATAAGTATGCTAAAGCGGAATATTTTTAAATCAAAGAAATATTTTAATATATTTTAAATGTTAAAGTTGATTAAAATCGCCCCACTAAGTTTTGTCAAAAAGAAAATTAAAACTATACACATGAATTTAATTTTTTCTTCTGAAGATATACATAAAAAAATAATTATATGTAGCCTATTCTGATTTATTTTTTTTATATTTGAATATTTTTTGTAATTTTAAATGAAGATTGATAATATGAATTTGATGATATGAAATTACTAGTATTTTGGAATTTGAAATGGGATTTAATATATTTAGCTCTAAATTTTATGTTTACTTTATTAAAACAAAATACTTTAAGAAAAAAATCAAAATTTAATGTGATAATCTTTAATGCTTTCATTTTAACTAAAATGTTTGGTCACATTTCTTATTCTTCTTACCACTCTCTACCCCCTTGGCACAAAGTGTCCCAATTTTACGAATCCCCCCCCCCCTTTAAGCATGACACTATTTGGGGACAGCTCCTAACTAGACAATGTATGCAATTAAATAACAGCTCGGCAAAATTGAAACACAATATAGTTTCTTCTTTGCTTTGTTTTGTGAAGTATTCATAAACTAAACACGTGTTCATTATCGGAACATAAAATTCTCTCGCTAAAGAGTTTGTTAACCGATCTACTTGTAAACCGAAGACTTCGTTAACCGATCACCTAATGTAATATTATTAGATGTAACTTTTTGCTTTTTTAAAAATATTTTGTTCAACAAAGGTTTAAATTGAATTGGATGTATAAAATTACTACTACCACCACTACTACTACTACTACTACTACTACTACTACTACTACTACTACTACTACTACTAATAATAATAATAATAATAATAATAATAATAATAATAATAATAATAATAAACACTTATACGCTGAATTATGTATGAATTTCCACACTTCACCCATCCTCCTGCAATTTTCTCTCTATAACTTATTTATTTAAATATTGCTCTTATGCAAATAAATAATAAGTAAATTTCAGGCAGTGTTCAAATTATAATTATTTTTAAAAAGAAGCCCTACTAAAAACATTTGTACACTGAAAGTCAAATGCATATTTTAGAAAATATTTACCTTTAACAAGCGAATGGTTTGGTTTATTTTGTGTTGACAGATTATCTACTCGAGAGATTTAGGACCAGGAGGGAGAGCCCTTCGTGTGAGTCTTTCTAAGGGAACCTAACCGGTATTTACGCAAGATGCGAAGAAAACCACAAAAATTCCGAACGGTTAGGCCGACGGCCGCGATTGGTTCGAACCCAGCACCTGCCGTCTACCAGTTGAGAGGTCAGAACCTCTCAGTTAACAAACGAATGAATAAAGACTTAAAATATGATGAAATGAACAAAGAATGTTCAAAAATTAATAAAATATAACTTAAATTAAATAAGCAACTCAGTAAAATGTTATTCTTCAAACTTAATTCTTAAATTTGTATTACAAAATATTACTGCTAAAATTTTCATTTTAATTCTTGAACTTAAAAGATTGTTGAATATTAACTGTAGCTTCTTGTTTCTTAAAAAAAAATGGAGGGGGAGGGGCTTTAAAAATTCAACGCCACGTTTTATTAAATATTTTTAACCCGAAATTTAATTTTCTTTATGTACATTTTTTTCTTTTTTTTTATTGTGGATAAACAATTAGAATAATTTAAAGGATTATACACGTAAAAAGATTCATATATTTCTGATTCATAATTGCTGACAAAGCGTCTTATTGCACTATCTATTTTCTGCATCAGTCCGAAATCTTTTAACATGTTCGCTGCCGCTTACGTGAAGATGTGATGATAGTTAATGCCGAATTGTAGAAGTGGGTTTTTCCCAGAAGCCGATTTACTTTTTATAAAAAAGAATCGGTGAAAGATTTTCCCGCGCCAGCGCGTGACTAGCTATTGAGGATTTGGGGTTAAATCCCCTCCCAGAGCTAAGAAATATTACTATAATTGCCACTTATATTAATCAAAACCGAACTTAATATTTAAACCTATTTACGTATTTCGGAATTCACCGCTTTATTGAATCATATTTCATTTAATAAAGTTATTCAATTAAATGTCGAAAATTTTACTTATAATGGTGAAAGTGCAAATTACATGGATTAGTTAAGTGTGTTCTTAAATCAAAAAGGGCAACTTTGTGACATATGCTTTAATTTATTTTTGTTCGGAAATGCATGAAAATGGCAGGGGTTGTTATTCAGAATCTGTCTAATGGCATTCAATTTTCTGTTAAAAAAAAAAAAAAAAAAAAAAAAAAAAAAAAAAACATAATAGATCTTTCATAACAAGCCTTCAAAGTGGAAGTTTTTGAGCACATTTCCCGACAAAATCAGAAAAACCGGCCGAAAAGCAGGCGAAAAAGGGTGATCACGTGATCGAAATGGCTTAGAACTGGATAGGTAATTTAAGTATCATAAAATGGAAAAATAAGTTCGATTCGAAATCGCTTCCACAGTCAGGCCTTCCAATTTTATATCTTTCTATTAAACAATGAATTTGTAAATGCGTCAAAACGTTTTGCGCTTGTTGAGCGGAGCAGTTGCGAACAACCTTAAGTGAAAATTGGTTATTTGAACTAAATCATTTTTCTGAGACGTATTATGCTAAAAGAATGATGATTTTCTGCAACACAGATGCTGTTTCAGTTTATGTATTATACAGTGAATATTCTAATTAGTACTGATTCTATTAACCGGCGATTCAAATAACCGGCAAACCTTTATCAGAAACTCACCCCCCCCCCCCCCCTAGAACCGAATCCTCGCTGCGCCACTGTTTATAGCAGTTATTTTAAGTATTGATCCTGGGTTCCAAACAATATTTTTATATTGATAAAGCCCCTATTAAAATATTTTGAATATTTCATCATCTTTCCCAAATAACATTCTCTTAACTTCTGTGTAACGAAATTTTTACTTAAAAACTGAAATAAAACAAACAAACAAACAAAAAGAAAATAAATAAAAAAATAAAGTAAACGGAAATAAATGTATATCCAGATGTTCTTTTGTATCAGAACCCCTCTTCATTGATTTAAATTCCTTTTTCCACTATTAGGCACAAGCACAACCTAATCGCAGTACTAAAGCAAAGAAAGGAGGAGAAAAAAAGCGGTCTTCTTTAATCTCTGAAAGCAAACAATCAATCAATGCTCTGTCTGTTACTGGAACAGTTCCAGAATGTCGCTGAAACTGAAACAGGTCCTCGTTCGTAACGAGATCACGTGACCCGTTCCAAAAAAACAGTTCCAAATTTCGTCGGAACGGTTAGTTTTCTTCTTTCAAAAGGAGCTGGAATGCCCACCCCTAATCTGCTCCTTTATGAGCTTAACTGTAATACACTATATTTAGCGAGGAGAACTTAATACCGGTAAAGGCGCTCACTCGTTTTAGAAACCGTCAGAAAAGGAGTAGAATCTTCAAGGTGGTAGCACAACGTTTAATTACAATAATATATTATTAAATAAATTTACTGGTATGAGTTGAAATTTTTTTTTAATGTTAACTTGTTTGAATTAGTAGCAATCAATAGCATGCATGTTTAATAGCTTTTATTCCATAAAAGCGGCATTTGCAGGTTTCTTCCACTGTGGAAAGCATCGTGGAAGAAACCATGAAAAAAAAAAAAAAAAGAAACATCGGAAAGAGATAAGTTTTTTCCGAGCTGAAGAAATGGAAGAAACAGTTAATCTTTAGGAATTTACAATGTAACTTTTAATTTTGTAAAGTAAAATAAATATCTTCTTCCTGTAATCTTATATAAATGACTTCGATTAGATAAAAAATAATTTAATAAAGAATATATAAAATTAATTATATATATATATATATATATATATACACACACACACACACACATATATATATATATATATATATATGCAAAAAAAAAAAAAAAAGAAATACAATTTATCTATTTTAATTTAGCCGAAATATTTTTTAATTATTATTTTATAATTCAATAAAGTACATATAAAATTAATTATATATATATATATATATATATATATATATATGCAAAAAAAAAAAACGAAATACAATTTATCTATTTTAATTTAGCCGAAATATTTTTTAATTATTATTTTATAATTCAATAAAGTACATATAAAATTAATTAATTATATATATATATATATATATATATATATATATATATATATATATATATATGCAAAAAAAACCGAAATACAATTTTATCTATTTTAATTTAGCCGAAATATTTTTTTAATTATTTAAACTTTTGAAACTAGTAGTAAATAGTGAGGATTCATTGCACCAATTTTAGAATGACACCAGTTTAAATAAAAGGCAGTGCTTTCAGTTTACATCAATTTTATTAAGGTAAATAATGTACAATAATTACTGTACTGAAAAAATTCATTGAAATCCTTATTTTCCTTACTACAATGCAGTATAATATAGAAAAAAAGTTTTGTAGCAACGGGATGCTTCAGTCAATTCTCAATTTAGAATGGATGAATGCAAAAGATGAAAAGAATTCATTTCAGTCTTGCGTTTCAGGATAGTTTAAAAGAATTTCGACATAGCCACACATAGATATTTTAGAACATTTATCTTTTAAAATCAGCACTATGCTCACTAGATGCTAGTATAAATAATAACAAATTTATTGCTGTTTTAAAAAATCCTTTTTTAATGAAATTAAAGTATTTTTATTTGAAGAATAAACAATTTGCTGGTAATTTTTTTTCTATTTTTATATAAATGGCGTAATGAAAAATAATAATTAAAAAAAAAAAAAATTCTCCCACTAAAGTTGTAAAATCCATCACTTGAAAATGCCTGCAGAACCAGAAGTTTAAAATAAAAATAATTTTTTTTTTTTTTTAATATGAATTAAATTTTCCAATTCAGATTTCATATAGTTAAACTTTGAGAGTAATTCTTTTACATAGCTTAAAATTTAAATTTTTATTCTATTTATTATGCAATTTACAAAATGTCAATTAATTTTATTTTTGAGTTATTACTTTTTTGGAAATATCGATTATTGGCATAATTTTGACTATTTTTCAATTAAAAAAATTATTTCTGAGTAATCAGAGTTTTAGGGCAAATGTCCTTATAAAAAATGAATAACAAGAGAAAATTTTGAAATTTTCAAAGAATCACTTCCGAAGGGTGTGCGGATATCTTAAGGGATTTTCAGTTTGGAAGCATTTTATAATTTATCGATACTTTTCTTCTTTTAAAGCAAAGGTATTGATAAATTATCAATGCCATTTCTTTTTCTTTTTTCTATGCAAGTGTGAAACGCCTTTTCGAAAATTGATACAAACAATTTTTTAAAAATAGGGGTGGAGTTATGGAGACATTTTTGAAATAGGGGTGGAGTTGTGCAGAATCATCACATAATAATGATAATCAGGCAGATTTTTATCCTTCAATTAAGATGGGAAAATTTCTGGCTCCCACGCTTCGTAATTATTTTAATATGCATTTATATTCTGTTTATAATCATTATTATCACTATTTATGTTTTTGATCATTTCTATAAATATGCTTTACGAGTTCTGACATTTATTTTCGTATATTTATTTAGGAATATTGCATTTATGTTGTATTTTTCTAAGGTGCTTGAAACGCCTATGGGTATAATAAATTTTCATGTGGATTAGAATTAATTTTTTACAAACATATAGACATATAAATCGCTGAGGAAAGTTTATTTATACTGAAAGAACATGCAAATGGAATGTGATAACGGTGTATGTAACCAAATTATTGTGCCGGACCTGATGAATCAGACAGCACAGTCCGATTTTGGAGAAATTTAAAAATTATCCATATTATTCTCGAAAACTCTGTGGGAAAGCGAGGAGAAAAATTCACAGAAGATAGGGGAATCAACGAGGAAAGTTTTTAGTTTAGTATGAATTGAGGCATTACATGTAAAATTAAAGAATTAGAATCTGAGAAATGTGTTTAGCTATTTAATAGATTATCACATTGTTAAGAAATCTGACGCCAATATTATATCGAAGATGCATCATTAACAAATAAATCTAACATAAGTAAGGGAAATAAAAATAAATTTTCAGTAAACAAACTTAGTTAAGTACGATGAATATAACAATTATTGACATCAATAGATGAGCAGTTACTATTATACTAATGGTCTTAAAATTGTTTTTATCACGACTAAAGAATTAAGTAAATTTTTAAATTATGCATCTTTTAAGTTAAAACGCACACCAGAAATATTTGTCAGTGAAATGTTATAACTGAAATAATAAAATTTAGTTCAGCAACTTTTCTTGAATTCTCTTGGATTCAATAAACCGACAAGTGATGTTCCCAACTTGTCGGTAACTTTATAAAATAACCCCATATGTCTACGAGGGACAGCTCAGACAAGGAAACCAGGTCTGTGGAGTATTGAACCCCGTATGTCTACTCCAGCAGTCGGAGCTAGGGGGTGGGATTATACATTTTAACCCCACTCTCTGATTTAGCCAATCAGCCTGTACCATACAAAAGTGCTTGAAATTTGTGTGTTTGGTCGATTGAAACTGAATAGGTTTACGACAATGTCCTCTACAAAACATTAATTTCACAATGATGAGGTTAACTGATATTTTGAAAATTTGGGGATTTATCATTTGCTTATTCATATTTATCTAATAAATGTTATGAAAAAAGTGAAAAAATAAATTAAATATGCTTTAACCATCCCTCTCCCCTTTCGCTGCATGTCACGTCATTTCTGAGTTCATAGCATGCATAGAATACATGCATAGAGTACATGCATAGAATTGCAATTTTTCATAATAGTTTTAAAATCTTAATTTATTTGAGCATAATATAAAATCTCGGTACTTCTCTGTTATCCAATGGACCAATATGTGGACCAATTTCGCCAAATAATACAAATCGCCAAACTAATAGCCAAATTATACATATTGACGTAATTTTTTATTTTAAGTAACGGAAAAATAAATAATTAGTGGAATATTGATAAAAATACAAATAAAAAGTCGAAATAAAAATCCCTTAATGGCATTTTTTAAACATGAATCGTATTTAATGTCATTGAATGTGACATTCACGATTATCCATTATTGGCATTTGATCTTATAGTTTGGCGATAATATTTTGGTCGACGGGATAACCTAGTAGTACCAAAATCTCATTTCGTCATACATTTTGAGGTGTAAATTTATAACTCCACTTGTATATTAACAATTATTTTTACTGTATTCGATATGTTTCTTTTATTTTTTTATGAATTTGTTGGTTTAAGTTTTAAATTTACTATTATTATTTGCAATTATACATACATTATGAACTAATTTAATACAGTTTTCCCCTCTAGATTTCAAGCTTCTTTATGACGGCCAGTTATCTACATTTGGGATATACGCCCTAAAGGTAGGGACGCCCTAAGTGGAGGTCTTTCTAAGAGAACTTAACCCATATTTACGCAAGGAAATAGAAGGTTCGAAGAAAACTATGGAAAACCACGAACGGTTAGGCCGACGGCCGCGATTGGGTTCGAACCCAGCAGCTTTCGTCTACCAGTTTAAAAGTCAGAACCTCACGGCCACTGGTGGGGCCCTAGATTTCATGCATTTAAATAGAATCTTTAAATTGTTATCAACTGAAATACACAATAGTGATTTTTTTTTTCTTTTCAATTACACTAATAAATAAATTTCTTAAATAATTCAATCAGACACTTACAAAGTACTACATGCAAATATTTTCTCAAATCATTCCACTAAAGCCGCACCCTTTAATTAATCAGAAAAGGAATATATTTATTGAAGCACAAGTATTTACTCTATCTTTATAATTTTTATGATGGAAATTTTGTATAGTAAATAAATAAATAAATAAAAATACGGCAAATAAATAAAAATATGTAATACAAAAAATGTAGTAGGTAAAACATGTTGCAACTTTATTTATGAGTTTCTGTGTTAAAACTAAGTTTTTTTCGGATGTTTGAGTTTTAAGAATTTGTTGTCTTTTTCTTTTTTTTTTATGTTTTTTTTCAAATCGCTCCCTCTTTTCCAGAACTTATGTTTAATAAATTATTGTTTTATTATTAATTATATTAAGAATTATAAATTCCTGTAACTTAAACTAAAACGTTTAAAATTTATATTATTAATATTAATTTAATAAATTAAAAAAACATTAATTTAATTTTTTTAAATAAAATATTAATTTAATTTATATACTAAATTTATTAGCTATTTTAATGATTAAATAATAGTATTTATTGAACCATTAATATTTTTATTTTATTTTATTTTATTTTTATTTATCCTATCACCAATGACCATTCCCCTGAAAAAATCTATTTATAAGAAAAAATCATTCAAAAACACAAGGTTTAATTCAATGCTATTTAATAATAATAACAATGATAATGAAGAGACATTGTGCATATTCATAAAAATTAATATTAATAGTATAAGGTTAAATAATTGTTAATAAAGTAATTTTATTTCTTCTTTTAAACAGAATCATGGCTTGCAATTCAGAAAGAGCATGATATTATTAATTAACTACATTTAAAGAGCAAGAAAAATACTATAACCCGTTTAATAAATAAATAAATAACATACTTATTTACATAATCTATATCATTTTAATACATTATAGTAACTGAAATTAAAATATATATATATATATATTTGCATTTATATACTCTGTAATAACTATTACATTTGTCATATAATGATTTTTAAACATTTAATTGATAAACTAATAGCGTAAATAATATTTTTTTTTTATAACTTATTAATTTTCAGAATCTTTACAATCTTTATACAGTATAGTAAGCGAAATTTAAGAAAATATATACCCTCTAATAAATATTACATAGGTCACATAATGATTTAAAAAAAAATAATTCATAAACTAGTAGCATAAATATTATTATATATATGTACTAGGAATTACACAAGTACGAAGAAAATATTTTTTTCAAGTGTCTCCGATACAAAACATCAATTTTCGTTGTCGAAATAGTATCGACAGTGTCGAAAATAATGGCCTATACGCTTAATGAAATCTAAAATATATCATTTGACACATTCTCTGCTGATATTGTGCCAAAAATTCTTTTATGTCGAGGTTGTGTAGCTCCGCCCCAAATAATCCCCTTAAATGAGTTTTATATTTTTATACATATTTTTCTAAATATTTATATCTAATACCCGACGGAAACTTTCGGCATTTATATATGATATTGGGAAACATATAAGGAATTTTTTACAAGAAAATGGTAATTTTTGGAGAACTATAAGATATGATTTTTTTTTTCATTTTTTAATCGCTTTTTCACACACTTTTTATAATTAGGAAATTATACAAAAATTCCAAGTTATGCATCTTTGGTGTCCGTATAAACTCAACTAATGGCATGTAAATCGACCCCGTAGTTTCAAAAAATGAGTTTAAAAATCTCGCAAAAAATAAAATAAAATCTATCTCATAAAAGATATATATTTATAAGGTGATAATAGCATTGTCATATAAGTAGAAACACCTGAGAAAAAAATCAAATAATATGACTGAAAAGCATGTTTTTAATGCTTGAAAGAAACTGAAAAGGCTATGCCCTTTCCACGTATTAATATTATTATAAATATTTGTCAATCAAGTTTCATCTTAATTCCCAATATAAGTGCAGCCACGCCCTTTGAAACCTGATTGAAGCATTATATTTATAATGGGGGTGGAGTCTTCCCATCTCTGCACCAAAGAGGGGATTGTGACTGGGCCATCCTCTTGAATAATTAACGTTCTTATTCTCATGTTTTATAAATATTTTGTTAGATTAATATATTACATATTTTAAAAATGTATTGTTAATTATTTTCACTTGGGGATAAGATGCATTATGATGTTTTATTCCTATAACTACTGAAGAATATTTTATGTTGATTACTTTTGTGAGGTGTTTGAAGCAGCATTGAATAAAGCAAGTTGTCTGATAGATTCGAAAGATATATTTAATTTCACACATATATACAAAATTCAGAAGTAAACGTCACCAATCGTGTGCTTACATAGGATGTACATTAACTAAAAAAAACTGATATACGTATGCAAGATATGTTTTATTCCAATTATCAAGCTTAGCATGGTGGATATGCTTAACTGTGACTATAATTCAAATTAGGGTTGGGCATCTCGATTCATTTTGAGAGCAGAGTCACGATTCGGCTCATTCTCAGGAGTTGACACTGATTCGACTCACTTGATGATGATTCGACATACTCAACTCTCGACTCACGATTGTTAGTTGGTTGTAAAGATAATGCAATTTTATATCTTGTATCGCAGAGTAAATAATTTTTGACTGTTTGCTCGAATTATTTGCTTATGCTTTTACATAACATATACATTTTTATGATATATTTTGTTGGATGGAAACTGGGAGAAACAAATTTAACAAATTTTAACGATCATTTGGTAAATGATTTTTTTTTCAGACTAAATTTAAGACATGTAAATTAATTCTATATTAAAATAAATAAAACCATTTTTGTGATGGTTAAAACCTGGCTTACGTAATAAAACATTTTAAATGATACATTTTAAATGAAATTTCAGCTTTACAATTTTCGGTACGGCAAATTTTTAAATTTCTAAGAACCGTACATTTTCCATTTTTACACAGTCGTACAAGGGAAAAATGTACTTTTAAATACAATTAGTTTGAAAGCTGTATCTTAATTTGTTTTTGAGTTGTTATTATTATTATTATTATTATTATTATTATTATTATTATTATTATTATTATTATTATTATTATTATTATTATTATTATTATTATTATTATTATTATTATTATTATTATTATTATTATTATTGTAGTTTTTAATTTTTATTTTTGTCATTGTGGCAACAGAATTATTCCAAAAAGGTAGACATCACAAGGATTGAGATGTGCCTCAAATTCTCAACCGAGAACAAAAAAAAAAAAAAAAGGTATTAGTGCACAGACTCCCAACCTTTTCTTGACGCCGAAATGTTTGCCTTCCGTCTTATATTCTTACATTTCTCTTGAGTTGAACGCACTTGTATTTTTCTTTTTTATTTACCTTTTAACAGTTCTTTTAAAAACTTATTATTTTAGCTTCAAAAACGACAATTAGTGTTGTTTATCTGCTTCTATGTTTACATTTATTTTAATGCGATAATAAAATCTGAAAGTTATCAATAGAGGGTTCACCGCCAAAAAACGGCACCCTTTTGGCGATGAAAGCGAAAGATGTTGGATTCGAAATCTGGCCAAAAGAACAATGGAATGTGGCATCTACTTATGTAAGATGTGTGTGTGATGGTGTTACTTCCTTTCTGAATTCATTCTGTTGCTTATAGAGTTATATTTTATCTAATGACAACAGTTTTAATTTTTTCCCGGTCGCACAGGGAAACAAATGTACTTGCAATTTGTTTGAAAGCTGTGTCTAAATTTGTTTTTCAGTTACTTATTTTTCTTGCATTTTTTAATTTTATTTATTTATTTTTTAAATTTTTAATATATTTTTAATTTTTTTTTAAAATTTTATTATTTTTTGTCGTCGTGGCAATAGAAGTATTCCATTAATAAAAATATTATTTTTTGATGATCAAAACGTGGCTTACGTAATAACAGAGTCGGATATTACGCGATATATTAAACATGGACCATTCAGAAAACGAATAAAATGCGGCCATCACAAAGATTCAGATATGTCTCAGGTATCTCTAGACCGAGAGCAATAACTATTTTCCAAGTGTTTAAAAAGATCGCTGCTAATCTGCGAATGATCCTTCGAAATAATCACAGTTTGGTTTATGTTGTAAACAGAGAAAAAAGCGGACTATAATCATTTCCGTAGGACTGACGAAAAAAAGCTCAAAAATAATATTTTTGTATTTGTCCTGAATCCACTTTCTCTTGAGTCAGAATTCCCTTCATCAATTCAGGGACGTTTCTTCCAACAATTTAATCTTCTTTATAAAAAAGTGTTCAGTTTGAAAATGCTGCCAGATATCTCTCTTAAAAGACCTACAATACAAATAAAATCTATATATTTTTATCCCAAGGACATTTTGGCTCCCGTGAGAGCACTCATCGCTGATCCACCCCTCCATAATCGCACAAAAAAATTGTTTTACTTACGTTCTTATTTTTTTTTAATATTTATAATTTTTAATCTTACTTTTACTAATCATTAAAAAAATTAACTTGTTTCAAAAATAGATATAAAATTCTAAATGTAATCCCATATTTGTGTTTGTATTTGTTAAATTGTAAAATCAAGCCTCTAAATGGAATTTTAATTTCACAATAATTGTCAGTCTTAATGTGTAAAATTACGATACAAAAATAAAACACAAGGTAAAACGCTCGGTACTGGATAAAAAATAACATTTTATTAATTAATTAAAGTAAAAACTTTCTTAGAAAAATACTATTTGGAATATGGAAGAAGAAAACTTTAATCTTGTCTCGTTATTTAGTATATAAAAAGTACAGATAAATCTTATATCTTAATATCGATTTTTGTAAAAATTTCTCTTTTCATAATAAAAACTTAAAAAAAAAAGTTTTTTTAGCTAGCAACAAAAATATTCTTATTCTTCCTTTTCATTTTTTGAACTTTTATCTTCCTTTGTAATGACATTTACCACCAGAAAATAACTAGTTTACTGGTAAATAAGTTTGCTACTAAACCTTTTTTAAAAGTAATCTGGATTAATTATACGCAAAGAGCTATGAATGAACATGATGTATTGAAGAAGCACTGATTAAAGCCAATTTTTTATAGATTGGAAAAAAATATTTATTTGCACACACATATACAAAAATCAGGGGTAAACGCTACCAATCGTGTGTCTTTAAAAACCCGATGTACATTAACTAATAAAGCTGATATACGTATGCAAGATATGATTTATTCCAATTAGCAAGTTTAGCACGGTGGATATACTTAACCCTTTTCGGCACACTGTGCCCGGTCCTGGGATACCTAATTTTAATTCCAAACTTGCAAACGGCACCAATAATATTTTAGTAAAAGTTTGCTTTTACAATGAAAGCTTAAATTAAGAAATTCGAGCTATCTAAAAAATTCGTTTCTGAATTTCGGTGTCAGTCGATAATTTCTCATTTTACTAACGGATTTTGCCATTGCCGGAAAGGGCTAAGTGTGGCTGTAATAGAGGAGTTGTATCTGATGAAATTAAACGAACCGTAAGATAATGTACACTTTAAGTTAAAATTTACACCAGATAAATATAGCAAAATCAATTTATATAATTAAAACATAAATTCATAATTTTGTTTCGATCCATTTTATAATAAATCTTCATGAGGTCTGTTCCTGATTCATTCAAGCAGCAGATACATGAACGAATTACAAAGAAAATAGTTCAAATTGTGGCTGGGCATTTCGATTCATTTTGAGAACTAGGGGAAAAACATCTAGGGCTGGCCCCGTACCGTTCTCCGAACAATGAAAGAAAGGTGAAATGGTAGGAGGGGGGTGTATGACAGTGATAACTACATTCAAACTAGATGTTTGTCCTTGAATCAGGAGGGTGGGGGGAAGAATGCTTTCAACATTTGACACTGTGTGCAAAAGGGATTTATCACTTTTTGTCCTGTGTTAGGTGACTTTGGTATTTCCTGGAAACTAATTACATCTTGGACCACGCACTTTTTACTGGAAAAACAAGCACAGAAATTTCTGATAATAAGAGAGTTGTGACAAAAATGTTGTACTTATTGTTTTTTACTATATTTTATAATTGATATTCATAATATTTATCCATTATTCTTTTAATTAAAGCATAAAATACGGATCATTTTAGTGATCAGGGAGTTAATTACTTTAGAAATTTTTTTACACTTGAATGCTATTTAATATTTTAAAACGAAATAAATAAATAAAAACAAAATTTAACAAAAACAATCTAATTTTAATAATAATAATATTATTATTACGTCTCTTTTAGGCTATTTATTGAAAGGCTTTAATAATCTAAATCTGCCAAAAATAAGAATGAAACTTACGTAAAATCATGCATGAAGCCTAGATTATCAAACACTTTCATCAATTGCAAGTTTTTTAACAAAGCGCCATAATAACAACATGCTAATTTTTAAATATTCCTTTTAAATGTTAATTTTATATTGCTCTGAAAAATTATCATTCAAACAAAATTTTAATTTATAATTTTATTAATTAGAGCATAAAATATATTGTGATAGTAACCAGAGGAGTAATGTTTTTAGAAATTTATAGTTTTTGATATCTTTCAATTGTTCACAAATGTTGAAAAGCGTAAAAAGAGATTAATAGGAAAAAAATTCCATGGAGTTAAATTGTGCTTCGTAATTTCCTTTAAAATTGAGATTAAATTGCATAAAATAAAAAATAAATTTAATTGCATAAATTGCAATCTATTTAAACGAAAAACCTAATTGATAAAAAGAAGAAAGAACTATATCTCGCATAAATTATGAAACACTTTACATTAACGAACAAATTGTTATTGAAAAATTTCATATTTTGACATATAAAAAAAAATAAGCAAGCCAATTGTCTTCACTGATACACTGTAATATTATTCATAAATGCCTGGAAAACTGCTGTTTCAACGACAATGCGTATGTGTAAGAAGGACATTTTTAAAATGATTAAAATATACAATTATATTATATAGGATTATTTTAAAAAATATATAAACTAAAATTTTATTATGTTTATATATGCATGAAATAGCTGAAATATATATAACAAGCAATTACTCATATTCATTGATGTGGATGTTACTATACTTCAACTGTTATTTTCCTTATATAATTATTACACTGTCATCACACACCATATATCATACTGAAAGTTGAACTAGAAAATGCATAAAAAAATAAACAGGATCCGATTTATGCAGGGCATGGGGGACAACTGCCCCCCCCCCCCTTTCAGCCCTTCCATGAGAGTAATCGGTATTTTGATTAAAATTGCCAAATGATTCAAATTAGCCAAAAGTGTACCAAATTCCTACATTTTCAAACATTTAGAAAGGTAGAGAAGTTTCCCTCATTCCAGGATTTATGCAAAAATCAAAGTACATCATTAGAAAAATAATGAATAAAATTTTATTACAACAACTTAGTATTCTATTGTTTTCAAAATAATTCCATATCGAAGTTTCCTTGTCAAGTTGAAATCACTATTTATGACTAATTTTGAGCCTTTTCTTTTAGATATACTATAATATACGTAGATAAGCAAATTAAAAGTTTGCAAAGAGATACTGGTGGCAACCAATCTATTATTTTTTTATATTATTATTATCTTACTAGTAATTTTTTATCAAAATTGTGACCATCTTTTTGGGATACCTTGTATAAAAATATGAATTGTACCGAGGGCAAAATTTATGAATAGATACAATATGCTGTAAGTTTAGTGCGAGCTGTTTTTCTTTTATTCATAAAATTATTCTGTAGATAGAAAGAAGCCCGTCCCCCTTCCAGAATGATGCTAGTCCAACCAATATCAGAAATGTTCTATTTTCACATTTTAATTATAAGAAACTTTGTGCTATTTATAATGATCTGAATGCACACTTTACATTCATTCGTTACGAATTCTGATGTTGTAACTTTGCTTTAATTGACAGGACTGTGAACTTTAAATCTTTGGATATGCTGCTGTTGTGTGACATAGTATATAAATTTGACCCTCAGCTAAAACTGTATTGAACTTTTCTGACTTTTACAATTTTTTTTTCTTTTTTAAGGCTTGGTGTTTATATTAGTTTTATTATATTTTTAGTTTTTGTTTTGTTTTGGAACATGTATGATTTGTTCTTACATCTCACTTTATTTTGTATGTGTCTTGTTAAGTTTGTCAATCATTTTCTCTTTGTTCCGTCAGTCAGACGTTTGTCAAATTGTCAACAAGTGTTTTTCATTTTTATCATTTTGTATATTTTAGTGTCATTGTATATTATTGCTGTATGTGTTATTTATGTTATGGAATGGCCCGTTGTTTGTAATTTGGCTGGTTGGTTGTGGAATATTTCCTCCGGGGATTAAACACCTATGCCAAGTTTTTTGGTGGGTGCCCCGGGTGGGTGATCCCCCCCTTGCCATAGTCTTAGTTAGTCAAACAATCTTATGTTGAAAGTTTTAACTATTCTAAACAGTGAACTATTGATGCTCTGTAAATCTTTATAAACAATCTTTTGATTACTAATAATAAACATTTGGATGTAGTTTGATAAATATTCTTTTCCAAAATTATTCAAATAATAAATTACAAATACTTATTAGGATTTTTTTTTCTGAGTGACGATTTGAATTTAACATTTTTAGTCGTTAGATTCAGCATATAGCAGAGGGAAAAAATTATTATTAAAATGCTATAACTAGCAAACAGTCTTTGCTTTTAATTCTTTAAGATAATCTCCCAAAGGAAGAATTTCTTTTACAGCTTGTGCAAAATCTGAAAATATCATTGTGTTACATTAATTGCATTAAATATTCTGCATTATTAAAAAAATTAAAATATTTTATACTAAATATTGAATCTATTTTATCTTTGATCAATTCACATGTTTGAAGTTTTTTCTTTAGAGCAATAGATATGTTCACCAATGTGTACTGATTTTAATCCTATGCATAAAAAAAATGATGTAAACCCAATATATCTAATGCTTATTGCTGAAATAAAGTGTTAAAAGTAGTAGAAATTATTTATATCCAATAATCTGAAACTCATAAATTATAAAAAAAGAAAGAAAATGTCATCAGATTTCTTCTAAAAAACGATAGAAATTATTTATACCTAATAATCTGAAACTCGTAAATTATAAAGAAAAAAAGAAAATGTCATTAGAATTCTTCTAAAAAACGAATAGCTTTTTTTATATAGAAAAAAACCAATTGGTTTAATCCTATGAATAAAAAAAGACCTAAACCCACTATATATAATATTTATTACTGAAATAAAATGTTAAAAGTAGAAATTATTTATGTCCAATAACCTGAAACATGTAAATTATAAAGAAAAAAAAGAAAATGTCATTAGATTTCTTCTAAAAAAAACCAATTGGGTTTTTTTGTGAAAAAAAACCATTTGGTTTAAACCGTGGTTTAAACCATGGTTAAAACCAATTGGTTTAAACCGTGCCAACCCTTTTTTGGTGCTCATTCCTTTTAATCATATAATAGTTTCACGATTTCTTTTATGAAATTTTTAAAATACCTTTTTTATGAAAATTATAGCATATAATTACTGAATTAAAATTTGTGAAAAATCAATTATTTGCATTCAATTATAAAAGTTTTCTTCAGTACAAAGTATTTTTCAGAATTCAAATACATAATTTTGTGTGAAATACTTTACGCAGACGATATTTACGCATTTTAAAAGAATTGTGATTTTTCTTTTGTAAAGTGGCAACAAAAGAATTATAAACAAATAAAACTAATTGTTAAATTCGTTATATAAAGTGTGATTCGAATTCAAAGGTTGAAAATTGAACTAAATGAAATTATTAAGAAGTAATTACTATTAGTATTATTTTTAATATATTAGCCGTTTAAAAACAATTTATGGAATATGGCTGAATTTACATTTCTAAAATTAAAATGTGCCAAAACATAAAATAACGTTTTTACTTAATAAAAATGCATAAATAATATTAAAAAATGTTACTTTCAAAATTTAATCTTATGAAATAATGCTTCGCGAATCCAAACAAAGCATGGGCTTTTGCTAGTGACATATTAAAATATGGAGCAGTGGCTCCATTATATTTAGTATGTATTAAAATTTACGGAGTTTTAATTAAAAGGAAACGGACGATTTACCATATAAAATTATATCATATTATTTACGCATACAAAATTTCAGCGCGTTGGGTCATTTAATCACTGCTTATAACCAAATTTTTCGAGTTCTTATATTCAGCTTTTTAGGAAATTTAGGCGGGGTTTATATAAAATGATAATGGCCTATAACAATGGCCTTGAATATCCAGCACAATGCATTTATTAACGCTAAAAAGAGAGAAATACTACAGTCACATTTTGTATTCTTGAAGAACTGTTTAAAATTCTATAATTCCACAGGCTACAAAATGGATGCCCGTTACATACTCCTTACAAATTCACGCCAATGCGCTCACCCGGTTTAATCCAAAGGTGACATATTAAAATGTTAATATTACAGCTATATTATGCTATATAATATTACTATTATATGCAGCTACTTTGCTCCTCGCCTGACAGTCCGGCACTCCTCTATCGACATTCCCCCCCCAGTATCATGTTCCACGCCCTGAAAGGATTCCCTCAGTCACAATGTCACCCTCCCAACTTTAACCCCTCTATTAGTAAGCTATTCGTAAGTTTTCCCCCCTTTGAGGAACAAGAAAACACCCTTGGGCATTTCGGCTCATTCTCAGGAATTGACGCTGACTCGACTCACTTGATGATGATTCGACATAATTAGTCGACTCTCGACTCACTTACGATTGGTTAGTTGATTGTAAAGATGATGCAATTTTATATCTTGTACTGTACAGTACATAATTTTTGAGTGTATGCTCGAATTATTAGCTTATGCTTTTACATAAAATGTATATTTTTGTGATTTATTTTGTTGGATGCCCTAAATTTTGTGTTTGTTACGATTTTTAGATTTTAACGATTTTTAATGCGATTTTTAACGTTTTTTAAAGATTTTTGCGTTTAGCATCTATTTTTTCATAGTTGTTCTATCAAAAACTTGAGCTGTTGAGAATGAAATAAGTAGTATTTTTTTGTGAAATCTACCTAAAATGTCAAAAATTTATGTACCACTATTTTCGAATAGCAATTTTATCAACTATCTTAAATTCTTGCTTAAGACCGCTACCTCCTCGAGTTATATATCACCTGATAGGTTATTTAACAGTGTATGGTTTTGATAAAGTTTTTGAAGAATAGAGTGCTCTACCTGGTGGTGGAAAATGGAACTAATAGAACGCTATTATTTTAAATCTATAATAATAAAGAGACAGGTTTGTGTGTGTGTCGGCGCTGTTCTGAAGAGTCTGCTGTGCGTAGAGTTACAAAATCTGGAGGGAAGGTACTTTTATACATGTAGTTTTGCACCTCGAAGCCCGATTTTGAATTTTTTGATTAGATTTTTTGATAATTTTTTAGGCGATTTTTAGCGTTCTTTTTGCAGTTTTATCCCATTAGTGAAAGAAATCCGGTTTCATTCTTTTAACCCAATATAGCAGTTTTCTTCTCTTTTCAGCAAAGTTTATGCGGAATTTGTACAGCGATTTTTGAATTTTTAACGAATTTTTAATGCGATTTTTAGTGTTTTTCTCATTTTGAGTTTTTTTTTTTTTTTTTTTTTTTTTTTTTTTTTTTTTTTTTTTTTTGAGATTGATAAAAAGAAAGCCGTTTCAAACTTTTAGCCCTAAATATTGTGTTTGTTACGAATTTTAGATTTTAACGATTTTTAATGCGATTTTCAAAGTGATTTTTAACGCCTTTTCAAGATTTTTTGCGTTTAGCATCTTTTTTTTCATAGTTGTTCTATCAAAATCTTGAACTATTGAGAATGCACTAAGTAGCATTTTTTTGCGAAATTTACCTAAAATGTCAAAAATTTATTTCCCACTATTTTCGAATAGCAATTTCATAAACCATCTTAAATTCTTTCTAAGGATCGCTACCCCCTCGAGTAATATATCACCTGATAGGTTGTTTAATAGAGTATCGTTCTGATAAAGTTTTTGAAGAATAGAGTGCGCTAGCTGGTGGTGAAAAATGGAACTAACAGAACGCGATTTTGTTAAAATTTGGAAATATAACAATGTGATTTATTTTAAATTTTAAAATGGCTCATAATACATGATAAAAAATGTAAACAAAGAATGGTGTGACACATTTCAGGGTGCGTGAAAGGAGGGGCGCGAACAAAATTAGGAAATGTAAAAAGGAGATCTGTTTTACACTTTAAGGTAGTTTATAACGCATGTTAAAAATTTTAAAGTACTGGCGATGCTCTGGAGAGACCGCTGCATGAAGTTATGTATGAAATTTTACATTTTGAAGGCCGATTTTCAGTTTTTTTATTTAATTCATATGCGAATTTTAGTGGGTATCGTGGCGATTTTTCCACATTAGCGAAAAGGAAAGCGGTTTCATTCTTTCGACCTAAATTAGTGAATTTTGTTCTCTTTTCAATATAATTTATTTGGATTTCGTGCAACGATGTTTGGATTTTTAGTGAATTATTTAATGTAAATTTTGCCGCTATTATTCGACATTAGTAAAAGGAATTTTGCTTAAAACTTTCAGGCTGATGTATTAAATTTTAGCTGCTAAGATTTATGAATTTCAGCTAATTTTAATGCGATTTTTCGAGATTTTTTGCGTTTGGTGTCGGATTTTTGTCATTCATGAGATATTTCCAATTACAACGTTTTACCCTATTGGAGTAAATTTTGACCCCTGTGATTTTTTAATATTAGTGATTTTCAAGTGACTTTTCAATGCAATTTTTTGAAATTTTTCGAGTTTTACGGTGATTTTTTGATATTCGGAAGTAAAAATTGATTTCAAACTTTTAATATAATATAATTTTAGAGATTATTAACGCGATTTTTCAAGAATTGTTGTGTTCCGTGTCGATTTTTTAATATCTATAAAGGATTTCCTTTTACTACTTGATTATCCTGTCGACCAATTTCGCCAAATTATATCAATCGTGAAACAAGCCAAATTATGCAAATAGATGTAATTTTTATGTTAAATAATGAAAGAAGAGATAATTTAGAAAAACATTAATACAAATACATATAAAAATAAGACGTAAAAACCACTTGATGACGTAACAAACATATGTAACATGTTTAACGTCAAGTGAATATGGAATTTACGATTCGCCATTATTGTAGTTTAATCTTATGGTTTGACCCAGATAGTTTCTTGGTCAACCGGATAATCAAATAGTTCAGATTTCCGATTAGAATGTTTTATCTGTTTGATGAAATTCTGATTACTGCGATTTAAAAAATAACTAGCGATATTTAGTGCATTTTTCAATGCGTTTTTAATGAACTTATGCGATTTAGTACTATTTTTTTCGAATTCCATCACAGTGGGGGTTTAACAATTAAAAAATTATTTTGGTTTCAAACTTTTAGCCTAATATAATAAATTTCATTTCTTACTTTTTTTTAATGTTGTCCTTTTTCAATGTGATTTTTGATATATTTTATATTCTGCGTCGATTTTTTTGTAATTCATGTAAAAAAGAATGGTTGCTACGTTTTACACGACTAGAATATTTTTTTATTCACGGGATGTATTTACAGTTAGCGATTTTTAATGAATTCTTCAATGGTTTTGTATTGGTTTTTTGAATCTCACGGCTATTTTTTGAAATTTCGAAAAGGAAATTAATTTCAAACATTTACACTTCATTTACGAATTTTGAAATTTAGTGATTTTTTAATGCAATTGTTAGCAATCTTTTCATTATTTCTCACGCTTTGCGCCGATTTTTTCATTCGTATTTAAAAAATAATTCAGATTACACTATTTTACTCTATTAATGTACATGTTGTCCCCTGCTATTTTTAAATTTGAAACGATTTGTAATGAATTTTTGAATACAATTTTTGGATGTTTTCGAGTCCACGGCGATTTTTTCACAATTGGAAAAGAAATTTTTAAATAATTTGTAGCTTAATGTAGTAAATTTTGACATCAATGATTGAGATTTTTTGTGTATTTTCATAAAATGTTTAGCAGGTTTTGTGTCGCTATTTTTTAACTAATGAAAGAGTTCATATTTCAATGTTTTGTAGCATTATGGTAAATTATGTCCGCAGGAATTTAATATAAATGTTTATCTTACTATGGTAAATTTTGTCCATATTTTTGAATTTTACTAATTTTTAATCTGTTTTATAGTGATTTTTCAAGTTCTATGACAGTTGTTGACATCGGTAAAAGAATTTCGGTTTCTAAGTTTTAGCATAAATAGTACAATTTGTTCTCCACGCTTTTATGAATTTTGCCAATTTCTAATGCGATATTCAATGTAATTTTTAGTTAGTTTAGGGGATTTTAGGTGTTCCGTGTTGACTTTTCCTTATTCATGAACGATTTCCGATTACAATATTTTCGACTGAATATTAAATTTTTACAGCCATGACTTTTAAATATTCAGCGATTTTTAATGTAGTTTTCGATACGATTTTTAGCCATTTTTTTAAGTTCCTTGGCGATTTTCTGTCATTCAGAAACCAATTTTGATATCAAACATTTTGTTTAATGTAGTTATGTTTCGAATGCAATGTTTTATCTCTTAATATGATTTTGACGTTCCATGTCTATATTTTGTAATTTATGAATGATTTCGATCATAAACCCCTCCGCCCTGCCTCAATATTATTTTTTTAAGCATTGACTTCCAAATATTTAGCTATTTTTAATGCAATTTTGAATGTAATTTTTAGCCATTCTTCAAGTTCCGTGGCGATTTTTTTACATCCGGAAATCGATTTCGATTTCAAACATTTTGGTTAATATGGTTAATTTCTTGATTACAATATTTTATATTATAACAGTGAATTTTTACCCTAGGGATTTTTTAATGTTTTACGACTTTCATTACAATTTTCAATGCAATTTTTGGGCTTTCTCAGTCTTTTTTTTTTTTAACATTTTTCAAAGGAATTCGATTTTAAATTTCTAGACTAATAAGAGTTTGGTTTCAAACTTTTATCCTTTACGGTAATTGTTTTGCTCTCTTATTTTGATATACAGCAATTTTTAATGCAGCATGTTTTTTTTTTTAGTTCACGGCGATTTTTTTCAGATACGGAAAAGGAGTTCGGTTTTTAATTTCTTCGCTAATATGATAAATTTTCTCCTGTGCGATTGAAGATTTTTATTTCGATTTTTTAGCAGTTTTTTTCGCATTTCAATGCTTTTTAGCTCACAGGCTATCATAGCCTGAGAGCTTATATGCCCGTCCGTTCTGTATGTACTTTCGTATGTTCGTGCGTAATGCGATAACTCATGATAAAAATATCGAATCCACTTGAAATTTTGTATATAGGTATATCCTAATAAGACGCTTCCCTGATTAGTTTTTGGAGTTCATTCGATATGTATAAGAGGGGGAACGGGGGGCTCATGCCCCTCCCCTTAATTGGCATAAACGAGATTTTCATGCAGAATTAACAGTTTTCGTTCAAAATTTAGATATACGATCATTCTGATGAGACGAGTCCGTGTCTGTTATTAGGTGTTCATTGAATAAGTATAAACAGGGGGAACGGGGGTTCTAATGCCCCTCCTCTTAACTTGTATAAATGGATTTTTCAATCAGAATTGTCAGATTTCGTTCAAATCTCTGAATAGTTTTGGAAGTTTAATGGTTAAGTATAAAAGAGGAAAATAACTCCTCTTAAATTCTAAAAATTCTAAATGGGTTCTTATTAAGAATTATCCGATTTGCTCTGAATTTGGATATAGATTTTTTAATATGATAGAGCATGTACTTGATAGATTAGGAGGTTCAATGATTAAGTATAAAAAAGGAGAAAGGGGAGAGCTGTTTCCCCTTCTTAATTTTTTTTCTTTCGAACGGAATTAACGAAAATACAAGGCTGTAATGTACAATTAGTATGCGTAGCCTGTGAGCTCAATGCCATCAGTTTAACTGGGCAATATTTTTTTATTACATTATCAAATTAATTAGATTCAAAACATTTATCCAAGTAGAGTAAATTTTGAGTTCCGTGATTTTTGAAAATTTAAATTCGCTTTAAATTTTTAAAGCGATGTTTACGTTTCTTCGAGACCCGCTTCGATTTTTTAGAGGTTCAATTTTTGGCCGAATTTATTAAATTCTGATCTCTTTTCTTCAAAGTTTATTCTAATTTTGAAACACAATTTTTGAATTTTGTTTTATATTTTTATGAGATTTTTAATGTTTTTTGCGATTTGTAAGATTTTTCCACATTAGTAAAAATAATCCAACTTTAATTTTCTAGACTATCTCTTTTCAACGATGTTTAGACGAAATTCGTGAGCATTTTTTAAATTTTTCGAGGTTTTTATTATGATTTTTAAAGTTTTTTCGCAATTCTTGCTATTTTTTGATGAACCCGCGCAACGCCGGGCAGAACAGCTAGTAAATAAATAAAGAGGTAACTTCTCATAAAACTAGACTCCCAATTGGTAACCTTTTCTTGACGCCGGGATGTTTGCCTTCCGTCATGTGACGGACGGCAGCTTTTTCGCGTCAAACCAGTTTTTCTCCTGCCAAAATCTTTTCAGAATCTTTCCCCGTGTTCCCGACGAAACTCACATTCTTACATTTCTCTTGAGTTGAACGCCCACTTGTACATTTCCTTTTCATTTACCTTTTAACAGCTCTTTTAAGAACTTATTATTTTAGCTTCAAAACGACAATTAGTGTTGTTTATCCGCATCTATATTTACATTTATTTTACTGTGAGAATGAAATCTGAAAGTTGCCAATAAAGGGATTTCCGCCAAAAAACAGCACCTTTTTGGCGATGAAAGCGAAAGATGTTGGATTCAAAATTTGGCCAAAAGAACAAAGGAATGTGGCATCTACTTATGTGATATGTGTCTCTGATAGTGTTGCTTCCTTTCTGAATTCATTCTATTGCTTATAGAGTTAATACTACCCTATTTATACCCTAAAGAACAAACCTATCTGTGCGTAACGCATATGTTCTTCTCCAAATGACAACAATTTCCAATTTTAAATGAAATTTCAGTTTTACAATTTTCGGTACAACAAATTTTTAAGCTTCTAAACATTTTGAATTTTTACTGAATCGTACAAGGAATAAAATATACTTGGAATTTGTTTGAAAGCTGTGTCTCAGTTTGTTTTTGAGCTATTAACTTTACTTGTATTTTATTTTGTCGTCGTGGTAATAGAAGTATTCCATTAACCCCTTGAAGGGCGGTGGAATAAAATATACTTCAACTATTTTTAATTGCGAAATGCTACAGTCACAATAGACTTTCGAAATAAAAAATTTTAATTTTATTAAATATGTGAAGAAAAGCTTTTATCTATTTTGAAATAATTTCCTTTTTAAATTCTTATGTCGCACAATGATTTTAAAATTATAAGAATAGAAGTGCTTTGCCCTTCAAAGGGTTAATAAAAACATCATGTTTATGATGATCATAACGTGGCTTACGTAATAATAGAGTCATATATTACGTCATTTATTAAACATGGACCTTTCAGAAAACGTATAAACATCACAAAGATTCAGATATATCTCAGGTATCTCTTAATCAAGAACAATAACCACTTCCCAAAGGGTTAAAAAATCGCTGCTAATCGGCGAATGATATTTTCAAGTAATCGCATTTTGGTTTATGTTGGAAAGAGAGATAAAAGCGGACTATATTCATTTCCGAATGACTGACGAAAAAAGCTCAAAAATAATATTTTTGTATTTGTCCTGCTTCCACTTTCTCTTGAGACAGAATTCCCTTCATCAATACAGGGGCGTTTCTTCCAACATTTTAATTATCTTTCTAAAAAGTGTTCAGTTTGAGAATGCGGCTTGATATCTCTCTTAAAAGTCCTACCATACAAAGAAATACTATATTTTTGCCAGGGCCGGTCCAAGGATATTTTGGCTCCCATGTGAGCACTCATCGCTTCCCCAACCCATCTGATTGGAAAATGCATAAAAAATCACTAATATTAAAAAATAGCAGGGTTAAAAATTTTATCTAATAGAGTAAAATATTGTAATAAACTAGTTGGATGTGCCAATCCCAAAAGTTTCTTCTATATCATACATGCATTTTAATATTTAAAAAAAGGTTACTCAATTTAATGCTTTAATAATTTTAATTCAATACCTTACCAACTTTGATTTTCATCTTAAATTTCTGCTTCGATCAATTAATCGGAGTAAAAACGAATTTCTGTCTCTGCACGAGCCGATGTACAATAGAATGATAGGCAGATTTTTTTTTTTCAAATTCAGGGAGGACCTACTTGCCTTACCAAAAAATAATCATATATAAAATGTTTACTTCAGTTGTAGAACTATCTTCATACACAATATTGAAAATGGCATAAAATTCGGTATTGCAGCGTCCCCTTCCGGCGGATTCTTTTCAGATTCAGAGCGATCCAACTAGCCATAGCCATACACTTACACAAAATTTTTTTTTCAATTCTATGCATAACTTCATATACTTTTGGTCGGTACAATATTGAAAATGGCGCAAAAATTGCGATTGCAGCGCCCCCTTCAGGCGGATATTTTTCAAATTCAGGGAGGACCAACTAGCCATAGTCATACACATACTCAAAAAATTTGGGTCAATTCGATGCATAACTCCATATACTTTTGGTCGGTACAATATTGAAAATGGCACAAAAATCGCGATTGCAGCGCCCCCTTCCAGCGGAATATTTCAGAACTGAAGGAGAAACTGCTTGCCACAGCCAAAAACACTCACAAAAAATTTGGTTAAATTCTATGCATAACTTCATACACTTTTTGATGGTAGAATGGCGACATACAGACAGACACACGGACAGACAGACATTTTGTAAAAACATGTTTTTTGAAATCTCTGACCTCTAAAACGTGTAAATCCGTCGAAAACCGGAAGTCGAAAAAAATTTCTATTACAATATTTTCTTCTATTGAAGATAGAAGAAAGTAAAAATAATGAACTGGTCGTTGGATTGGATAAAAAAAATCGTTTAAATTCCCTTCTCCAGTTTTTCATACAGGAGTTTACAGTTTACGGAACTGCTTATTCGTATCTTTTAAATCTTCAACTAAACATTATCTGTTCTATTTACGTTGAAACTGAATTCTCTCTATGTTTTTTATTTGTATTTAATAGATGGCAACACTACTGTCAGCTTTTCGCATAATAATAACAAATGAGATCTATCCAATATTCGTGTTCTTTCCTGTTTAAAATCTGAATTTCGCCAATCATTTCCAAAGAAAGTGCTGCCCCAAATTTATTCGAGACCGTAACTCGGCGGAAAGTATGCATTTTAAAAATCTCGATTCTTTCGGTAATTCTCAACATTCAATACTCGGTGATTTCAATCAAAAGAAACACTATTTCAAACTCAAAGAAACACTATATTCTCGCTGTATCCGATCAAAAGAAACACTATTTAACCCATAGCTGCCAATTCTTCCGATTTTTTGGCCCGGAAAAATTTAATAACAATTTTTACATTCTTTAATCGGCAGATTATGGCGATTTGAAATGGTAAAATTTTCAATAAAATTTTTCCGAGCCAGAAAAGCGGAAGATGTTGGCAGCTTTGATTTAACCCATTAAGGGTGATCTTAAATCAAAAAGGGCAAATTTGTGACATATGCTTTAATTTATTTTCGTTCGGAAATGCATGAAATTAGCAGATGCTGTTATTCAGAAACTGTCTAATTACACTCAATTTTCCGTTTTTTTTATGGATTTTTCCTAACAAGCCTTCAATGTTGACGTTTTTGAGCACATTTCTCTACGAAAGCAGAAAAACCGATGGCGAAGCAGCAGAAAACGGGCGATCACGTGATCGAAAAGCTTAGAACTGGATAGGTAATTTAGCTATTATAAAATGGAAAGTTAAGTTCGATTCGAAATCGCTTCCATAGTCAGGCATTCCAATTTCATATCTTTCCATTAAAAAACTACTATTAAAAGAAATTTGTACTATCTCATGAGAATTATTGATTTGCATCATGATATACAAATAATTAAAAAGGAAACAGAAAAATTTATTTACGTAATGATTAATTCAAATTTTCGGAAAGATGAAAGAGAAAAAAAATATATGAATTCATGTAATAGTCCTCGCAGTGGGCGGAGCTACTGACTGCATTTTAAAGAATTACAGTAAAACTCCGGTTTTCCAAAGAGCATGAGACCAAAGCATTTTCAGTTAACCGGAGTTTCATAGGAATTTTCGGATCAGGAGGTTTATGGTGAAAATTTGTTAAATGAAAAACATTGATCGTAATTTAGAACGCTGTTGTTATAAAAATGTTGTGGTAGCATATTTAAAGTACTCTTAATGACAAACCAAAATTATAAGCAGGCGATAACAACAGCAGGGTGACAACTTACTGGTTTCCAAAGTCAGCGCCGATAGTGACTTAATAGGAGTTCGGTCTTTAAGCGTACTAAGAGAGAATTTTCTGCGCCGAGAAGACAGATGTGCTCGCAATGCAGAACTGCCGAAAGCAAATACAGACAATAAATTTTATAATTAATGGGTGAAAAGATATGTATGCCGGTAAGAAAAAAAAAAAAAAAATGCACATCGCAAACTGAAATGAAATAATATCGATTCTAAAGGCACTAATTAACACTAAAACTAAATTAACATTAACACTAACACTAAAATTGACACTATTTATTTATTTATTTTTTAAAAAATGCTTTTTTAACACGATTTCTACCAGTGTCCGACAACACATTTCAAAGTTCTTATTTTTACAATTTTGAATATAATTTTTAAAGCTAATAAATATTAAAACAACGTATTAAAAATGATTCGGAATTGTTTTGATCTAAAACTTACAAATAAATAGTAATCATAAATCAAAATATGTTGAAAGGTGCATTTGACTTCGGTAAAAATAGTGTTGAGAATAAAATTTTCCACATTTAAAATTTAGTTTTAATGTCTTTCGATTAAGCCAATTTTTGGATAACCGGGGTTCTACTGTATTAAGTAAAGTGAGTCTTTTCTCATATTTGAGTGTATTGATGACAACACTACCCTTGTAACTTAAAACTATGAATATTGTTTATGTGTTTTTAATTAAAAAATTTTGTGATTTCCGCTATTACCGATATTTGTTTTCAAGTACCTCCAGAAGTCTCACCTCGTAGTTTTGGGGTACATGTACTCCTGATTGGGAACCGTTATATTAAAATGTTGGATGTTTGAGCATCAATAATTTCGATAAGCAATAATAATAATAATAATAATAATAAAAATAATAATAATAATAATAATAATAATAATAATACACACACACAAAAAAACTCCACCCGGAAATATTATAAAATATATTTATATTATTGTTTCTAATTATATTTCTGCGTTATATAATTGTTAATAATAAAACTACATCATGCAAGTGGTGTTCCTGCGAGGAGCACCATTGTATACCATATAATGGCTTAGTTAGGGGTTCAAATGCAACTGATTGCCTCGGCTCGAGAATCCTTGCGCATGTTACCGTTTAATGATGTCGCCATCTACAAAAAGGATAATGAAATACAGCTATATCGTTCTAATGCATTAAATTAAATTGGGTGGAATAAATATACTAGTAATTTATTTTAAAAACCAAAACGTAATGTATTGAATTTTTTCGTGTAATTTATTATCAAATATCAATTATGTGAGAATTGTTTTAAATAGTTGTAGAAATTCTATTTAACTTTCTTGTATTTCAATTTGTAATCAATAATAATATTGTGTATAGATTTTATAAAAAAAATGAAATAAAACTATATGATTATTGTATTAATATTATATAAACTACCATAAAATATTAATATAACATAATTAATAATATATAAATTAATGCTATTATATAAATATTAAAATTTAATATATTATATAATTATTAATAAATATATAATATATTTATATATAATATATTATTAATATATTATTATTAAATATATAATATATTTTAATAATTGGAAATTAAAGTGAAAGTCCAATATATTAAAAGCGTTCCAAAATATTGTAATGATTCAGTTATTATTTTAGCAAGTTTTATAATTTGGAAGAATTTAATTATTTATGAATGAAATTTTATTTTACTTTATTCTGAAAATATGGAACGCCTTTCAAAAGCTGCTGAAAATATTATTTTTAAAAATCGGGCGGAGCTATCCAGCCTTACCACCTACGATGAGAAAAACTTTAGTCGTTGAAATAGAATTTTTTAATTTCAATTCTCATGTTCTATAATTATTTTAATATGGTTTATTTGAACAAAAATATTTCAAATCTTTTGGTAATGACTGTATATTTTATAAATAGACATACATTTTATGATTATACACAAATTCCAAAATATTACCTGTTGCAGTTTTTGTGAGATGCTTAAAGTGTTTTTTTGACTGCAATAGTTTTAACACAATTCTGATTGAAATATTCATATTTATGCATGCAAAACGCATAGAAATGATTGATGAGATGCTAAAGAATGTCATTTTATTATGTTGCCAAAGTTAACATTAAAGGTTCTTTATTTTTCAACTCATACCAGTAGAGTTCTTACATAATATGTTATTGTTTTTAAATGCCGTTTTTTTTAAACTCATAATCTAAGGTCTAAGTCATCGCTTATTTCAATAGCGAGTGAGCGCCCTAGCGGTATTAAGTTCTCCTCGCAATATATACGGTATACATTGACGTCTATTGTAGCGTCAAAATCCAAGATTGTTCCTTATGGAAGAACTAAAGGTTGAAAAGTGCACTGTAACACGCGCTTTCCAAAGGAATAAAAGAAAAAAAAATAGACTCACGCGTCACGTGACCTGAGTTTTGCTAAATAAAAAAAAAAAAAGTAGTTGTAATATTTCTCGTTTAAAAGAAATCTGGCAACACTAGTTCTATTAAAAAAATTTTTTTTTTCTTAGTGAAAAGAAGAAAATGGCTGCCCAACGTCTGGCTACGAATCAATTTCAAAGTATTCAGCTATCTTAGTTCCAGAAAAGTTCGATATTTTTATAATGAAATATGATTAATAAGAATGAAAAAAAAATGGCTCGAGCGGTCGTGCTCGTCTGTTTGTGAAGTATATTTTAAATGATTAACATAGCAAGTTTGTTTCGTTGATGTGAAATCATTCGATTGTGAAATACGCACGAAATAAAAATGCATGCATGTTTAATGCAAGAAAATGGCTCGAGCAGTCGTTGCTCGTTTGTTTGTGAAATGTGTTCTTCAATGCTGTGAAAAAAATTTCCACGGAATGATCATATGCCAAGCACCATTTTTATTTGTTTGCGATATATGTTCTCGAATTTAATCTTGCTTCGATAACGCCATTTATATTTGTTTGTGAATTCTACGTTTTCTATGCTTAAAAAAAAAAAAACTTTCAGTTAGAAGTCGTCTTACAGCACTATTTAATTGAGGTGATACACAGAAGTAGAACCATAAGTGCAGAACAAACTTGAAAACTAGTCGTTGGGGGCCACCGTAATACTTACGCATCATGGATATGTATATGAAAATAAAACCTGTGAAACTATTTATACAGTGCATTGCAATTCAGAAACAAAATTTAAATATTGTTAATATACATAGTAATGCTATATTAAAGAACTGCTGATGTACCAATTTCGACAAATTATATGAAACGCCAAACTACTCAAGTTGTACCAAACTGCGTAAAAGAAACATCCTTATAACTCCAAAAATAATACTTCCATTAACTAACAATTAACTGCGTCGGATTAAGCGTCTCATTTCCAATTAAAATATACATCTGAATTGAAATTTGAATGAAATACACGGTCATGAAAAATCGAAGAATGTGGAAAACAAGATTAAAAACATCTCGCCAACTAATAATCCGATCGACTTCGTTCTATATGCAAAATGTGTGTTATTTTATTGCCTTTTACGTCCATTCCTTAGAACAAAAAAATTCGAAAATTTTTATATGCCTTTCATCAGAACGAATTTTTCGAGAGTCCGAAAAAAATAGTTCCGGATAATCGAGATTGCTGATATTAAATAGGGTTCGTACCATTCTTATATACTAACCACATACAAAATTTCAAGTCTCTATCTCAATTTGTTCGGGAGATAGAGCGTTTACAGACAGACAGACAGACAGACAGACGGACGGCAAAAATTTTTTTCTAAAAATATGTTTTTCGGAATCTCCACTATCTAAAACGTGTAAATCCGTCAAAAAAATTTTTCGATTTTCAAAACGATTGCAAGACTTACCCTATACTACGTATGGTGGGTAAGTAAAAATAGAAGACCAAACCGATCCGGATTGCCGGGGTTAGAATTCCGTGGTTTTACTATAATGATAATTATAAATCAAGAAACGGTTGCCCCTTGATTGTATAATAGAAAAACTCAAACAAAATTTTAAACAAGTAACGCGATAGAAGTAAATTAATAACTTTCTTATAAAACTATTCTGGTGTGAAAGATAAAATATTTTATCAATAATTAATATTTTAGTGTATTGATAAATTTTTGCTCAGTTCGTTTAAATATCTGTATGTCTCTGATATTTCATACCACTTAAAGTAGAACAATATCTCCACTCTCTTTTCCCACACACGTTCATAGTTATCCATTATTTAAGGAGTATTTCGGTTTTACACGTTGTAAAAAAGTATTTTTAAACTAAACTGCTCGACGTTCTTATAAGCTTAGGCTTCGTTGAACTACCTCCCAAATACATATAAAATTTAATGCTTCTTTTATGACCAGTTAAGTGCTAAAACTTAATACTACACTGTATGTAAATTACTTAAAGATGACAAAAAATTTTTTTAAAGGTGTTAAATCACTTTTAATCCTTAGTACTTTCAACTGTAAAAATCGACCGGAAATGCAAATATATTGCGTGAAATTTGAAAATGAAGATTTTAATATTCATATATTTATTTTATTTTATATTCTTGGTCGACTTGTTAAGTTTTTGCTGTTAAAAACTAAAATATACGTTTAATTCTTCTTTTATAAGTTAATATTACCATGTTACAGATGAAAAAAAAAACGCGTTGGATGTGCCAATCCCAATATTTTCTTCTATCTCATACATATATCTTAATATTTCAAACAGTAATTACGCATATTCATACTTTAATAGATTAAATTCAGTACTATACGAACTTTATTTTCACCTTTAATTTCTGCTTCAGCCAATTAATCGGGGTCGAAGCAAATTAAAGGGCAACTTCAGTCAAATAAAAAGACCCATTCGCTCATGTTTAATCCTAAGGAAAAAAATTATAAAGGTACCTCGGTTGCATTTCAAAATTTTTATTTTTATTTTTTATCTTATTATTTATTTTAATGTATTTATATATTTATTTTACTATAAATATATTACGTGACATTTGAAAATTAAGATGTTAATATTTTTATATGTATTTTATTTTATATTCTCGGTCGATGGCTGCGTTTACAGTTGAAAAAAGTACTAAGGATTAAAAATAATTTAACACCTTTTAAAATATTTTTTGTCATCTTTAAGTAATTTACATATAGTTTTAAATTTAACTTTGTAAAAGATGAATAAAGGATTCCATTTATTTATTTGCAAATACAAAAAAGTAGAGATATTCAATCGAATGTATCCCCTAATTCTGCTGATCCTTCAAAATAATATTTATAACAAAGATCGTGGACTTTAGTTAAACCTATCAGGGGAAAGTAATTGCTTTTCTATAATGTCGGATTCACACAAGAATCTACAAAGAATTTATGGCAAAATAAGGAAAAAAGCAAGCATTATGACATTTCCCCCACCAAAGCATAACCGCTTTCCTGATTTGGCCGTAGCTCAAACGGGCAACATGTTTTTTCCAATTATGGCTGTTTAAATTCTCCAAAGTTCTGCTTTTAGCTTATTTGAAGATCGATTTTAAATTCCTTAAAATCTAATTAATCTTTGTTATTTTCTTTCTTTGTAGAAATAATTCTTTCTTTCTACACAGTATAAGGACATCTCATATAAACAGCATTGTATTACATTCGTTCATTTCGAATAATCCACACCCCTTTTCCTTCGAAAGATGAAAATAATGGAGTAAATATAATTTAAATAGTATGCACGGCAAAAGACTGAATAAGAGAACAAAACTGAAACTGGAACATTTTAGTTTGCAAACATTCTAGTACGTTAAAGGATGAATGGAAGACTTTTGCCTTTTTTTCGCGATCTTTTGACGAAATTTGCTGCTTTTTCACTATTTTTTGACAGACTTTTTGCCGTTATCGTAATCCCTGGACGAAATTTCGCAGTTTTTTATAATCCTCTGACTAAACTCTCGTTTTTCGTGCGATCCTTTGATGATTTTTTTTTCAACGGACCATTTGTCGAAATTCGCGATATATTTTTGCTAAATTTTTGGATTTATGACCAATATTTTTTAATCTTTGGAAATGATTCCTTATTTTTTTTTTCAGAAAATTCGAAACAAAATCACTTCTAAACGTAAAAAAATTAAAAAGAAAATTCTTCGGAGGAAAGAAAATTACTCTAAAAAATTAAATTTGGGCGCAGAAGAAAAAAACGCCGTTTTGTCACAGAAACAGTCAAAATAAATCATTTGTAGCAGATTGTAGCAGATATTTTCGTTTGGCGCAGGTTGGCGCAATCAGCGCAGGTCTGGACTCCTGTAAGTAATCAAAATGAAGTGAAAATGTTCCTTAAATATCTTTTTTCAAAGAATGTTTTTGAAAAATAAATACAATTTATCATTGATTGTATAACGAATTCAAATCAATTGGATAAACAAGCCTTTTAAAGATTTTTCTCTTCCCCCTCCACAAAGAAAGAAACAACCCTGCATTTAATTGGAAGTTTACAAGTTTTTCTTCTTGCATAACCATTGAAAATGTGTTTGGTGTCAGCCTAATAATGTATGCTTAAAAATTTTGTAGCAGTTCCAGATATGTTTTAAGTTAGTTGATTTCAGAACGAAGGTTTATAGAAGCAGCTACAAAACATTACGAATATTTGCATTAAAAAAGTTGCTTAGGTTCTATAAGAAACAGCTTTTAGGGTTTTTAAATTATTTTTTAAGCACTTCTAAAATACACTACCACGTGTTTTCGCAGAAAAAAATGGAAAATATCCACTGAGACAGTAGATTTTGAAAAGAGTGTGTTTTAGTCAAGTGCCAAGGTTATTTTTGATTTTCCCCCTTCACGAAAACATCGTACATTTACTTTTTTGTTAGTACATAATAATTTTAAGTTACTTGGAAAATAAATTTATATTGCATTTTTTTTTTCAAAATCAACAGATAAAAACAAGATAATTAGTTAAAGCCAGCTAAAAGTGAAGGACCGAAACCGAGTTTATATCAATTGTTTTAAATATTGGCCATGGGTTCCATTTTTATTTTACTGAACATGTTATTAACTACATATTTGAAAAATAGCTGTTGTCCTCGGTAGAGAACGGGGAAATCTGAAGTATATTTGAACCTCTTTGTTGGTTGAATTCCGCAATTTTTTTTAGTTTATTCGTTTTCTGATTGGTCCATGCTTCATGTCCAAACTAAGCAATACTTGTAGTTTTTATTTTATTCGTTTTCTGATTGGTACATGTTTAATGCCCAAAAATTGAATACTTCTGTTGCTACAACGACAAAAGAGCAATGAAAGCTTTTTAAAAAATTAACAATTTAAAAACAAATTGACAAAACAGAGTAATTAAAATTGTTAAAAAATTAATAATTTGACAACAAATTGTAATAAAGACTTCAAACAAATTTCATTTAAATGTGCATTTTTTTCCTCTACGCAATGGTGTAAAAATTTTAAATGTGCAATGCTTAGAAGTTTCAAAGTTTGCAGTTCCGAATATTATAAAACTGAAATTTCTTTTAAAATTTGTTTATGATGGGTCCTGGAATATTAATGCTTAATCCATGTCGTATGCAATATGAGGTGTTCAGAAGTCATTCTGATTAACTCCATCCAATAAAAATGCACATTTTCAACAGTTAAATTTTTATTTCTATAAACTATTGATTTTCTTAATCATTGGTCTAGGGATGTTAATGTTTAATGCAGTAACGTGCATTTTATCTGATTATAATGGGTTTTTTTCGGTGAGGGGAAATTTACAAATGATGTCATGCTAGGTGTCTATTGTATAGTGCTTTTTTTTCTGAACTGCAAGTATATGTTTATGTAATGAAGCCTGACATCTGACAAGGGGGAGGGGGGGGATATGTTGAACTGTGACACTTTGTGTTAAAGGGGGGAGGAGGTAAAAATATTGAAATAACAGTTTGACATCATTTATGGACAACCCCTAACAGTACTATGTAAAAATAAATCAATGTACTTGTAAAGAATTTAAATTATTTTTAAAATAATTAGATTAAAAAAATGTAAAAGTAAATGCGTAACTTGAATTGTTCAACATATACTAAGCAAGAAGCAGGACTTCGGAAATGGGAGAATCTTAGTATTTTTAAAGAAAATTTACATATAACTGTGGCAAATTATAATGTATATTTCTGCTTGATATTATTCATCTGAAAAACCCATTTAAAAAAATTAAAATGCTTAATATTATTATACCTAGTGACAAAGAAATTTTGATCCCTTTTCAGTGTTGAATCCAGACATTTTTCTCCGCGAGGAACTTCTGTGGTTCCCGGGGGAGGATGCCAATCCCGGGCCACACCCTGAGATCAGCACGGCATCTTACAATAACATTTGATTTAACAAGAAATTGTGTTTGATTGTTTATTTATTATTCCGACAAAATAATAAATACGGCAATTTAATTCCCCCTCATTATACTAATAATAACCCTAATAGCATGCATGGTCACAGTGACGTCACTGTGAGTCACTTTGGTCACATTACATCTGTGACCAAAATGCCACCTCTCAGTGACGTCACATTGTGACTGGGATGTGACTTTCTTAAAAATCTTTAGAAATTTATAATTATCCTTCAAAACATGCTATTTACTTTAAAAAACATGTTTCTGGCAATTTAAATATCGTCGCTTTTGTCACAGTTTCGTCACAGTGTTAATGTCAAGTTAGTCACAAATGACACATTTTTCACAAATTTCCCACATTGTGACCACTTTGTGAAACGTCACAAAAGAGCTCTAAAATGAATATAGCGACTTCTCATTTTAGTCACTGTGACTTCACATCGACGTCACGTGACGTCACATCGACAATCGATGGTCACAAAGTCACAATGTGACTTCACAACGACGTTGCAATGACGTCACCATGCTTTACGGGAAGTAAATAAATAATAAAAAGAGCAGTTTACAAATATAAAAGCAATTTTAAAATTCTCAGTGTGCTGTGACGAAAAAGATTGAAAAAAAAGTTTTTTTAACTATGTGTTTTGTTTTCTACGAGCTACACTCGTCAATCAACCCCCCCCCCCCCGTTCCCACTCTAAAAAACAACTAATTTGATCGGTTTTAAAAAGCTTAATGAAGACTGAATTTTAATAAAAATAAAAGAAAGTGATGATTGCCCTGTAAACGGGTTTTAATTCTTTTCCCCTTTACGAAAAGGGTTTAAGACCATATCAGCTGTTGTTAATGACTGGTTTTGGGTTTGAACATATAAAATTACTTAAACATTAAAAATCATCTAATATAATATTAACGTAGTCAACACAGAATCTTTGCTATTGCTTTCCGGTATTTTTTTAAACACTGCTATAAGGAAATAGTTTTAAATAAGTGATTTTAGATGTAACGTTTGAAATCTAACTTTTCATTCTTTTTGTAATATTCAGCTGAAAATTATTTTTATCGTTAGAAAAAAAGGTACTACTCTGTTATCCCGTCGACCAATTTCGCCAAATTATACAAATCGCCAAACTAATAGCCAAATTATACATATTCACATAATTTTTATTTTAAATAACGAAAAAAAAATAATTAGTAGAATATTAATGAAAAAATTAATAAAAAGTCGAAATAAAAATCACTTAATGACATTTTAAATACGTGAATCGTATTTAATGTCATTGAATGTGACATTCACGATCATCCATTATTAGCATTTAATCTTATAGTTTGGCGATAATTTTTTGGACGACGGGATAACCTAATACAGTCGACTCTCATTAATTCGAAATCGGATAAGTCGAACTTCGCTTAATTCGAATTAAACATGAAGTCCCGAAATTTTCAATGGCAAAATAACGTTGAAAATTTTCATTAATTCGAACTCCTTTTCTCTGGACTTCGCTTAATTCGAACTAACGAGAATTCCGATTTTTCATTTTTTTTTCTTTCTATAGGATTTCAGATCATTTGAAGAATTTCTTTCTTTGATTTTTGTGAAACTTGTTCCAATGAGTATACATATAATCCAATGCATTTGATGTACGCTTTCTTAGTGCCCCCTCTGTCCATCAGTGACGCTTTTCTTCTACTGTGCTTGTTTCTATTCTTTTAATTAGTTTATGTATTTATACATTCTAATTTAATATTAAGTCCTATTCTAATGATAACAGGCTAAATAAATTAAAAAACCACTGTAATATTAATGCCTTTGTAATAGTACCATATAAAGCATGTTTTCATTTCATATTTTCTATAATTCGAACTTCGGATAATTCGAATATTTCTTGTGGTCCCGAAGAGTTCGAATTAACGAGAGCCGACTGTAGTACCAAAAACAAATATTATTTCCGCTGTCTTTGAAATGGCAACAATGTGAGACAGATTATGTCAAAATATGAAATATTTCGGTCGGTATACATGCAGTTTTTACGCCGTAATTTTCAATATTTTCCTGCTTTTAATAAGTACTATTAATTTTATTTTAATCTGAAAGATTTTTTTCTGTTTATAATACTCACGTATAAATAAATTTTTAATCCGAAAGAAATATTATTCTTTGTGTTGTTATTTTTAGATGACAAATATTTAAAATAATACGCTTTTCTAAAATATGTAAAAAAAAACTCTAGAAATGATGAAAATTTGAATTTATTCCATTCCATATTATATTTATTCCATTTCCATATTGCATTCCATTTTTTAAATATGCTTTAGAAATTCCAGGGAAGGAGGGGGGGGGGGTGACCCCATGACCTCCCTTTTGATCTGGCATTGGTTTCACTGTAAAAGCATAAAATGGATAAGGATGGAGTTTTGAAAAGATTTAGGATCGAATAGCATTTTTCCATTTTGATAAATAAATTATTTGTTGAGGTACAAGAGATTTTTATCACTTGGTTGATAGTTTTTATCCTTTCCTGTGCTGCCGCTACCGAAAATTCGATTCAAAACGCTAACATTGACGGTATTTTTCTCACAAAAATGGATAACGCCATTTGATTAAATAGTTTGAGAATAAGAACACCAGCCAATCTTATGCGTTTCCAAAAAGGAAGAAGTGTATTAGAAAGTAGCTCCTTTGGATTTGAGAAAAGCTCTAATAAATGGAGAGAAATATTTTCAATAATCAACTTTTCATAAAGCAGCTTTAAAAGTTGTGATGTTTTTAACACTCCTTTTCTACTTTTTTTCCTAACTACATTAATTTTCTAATGAAACCTTTTTTGAACATTAGGATTTCTAAAAATCATAACCATTAATTTTGCTACTGTATATTTTCTGTCTTGCCTACACATCGCAATTTTAAAATATACTGTCATATTATCCCATAAGTATGTATGCGGTATTCTTTAAAGAAATCTTAGATATATGTCAAGATTTTTTTTTATTATTATTGGGTCGGACCAGATCGGGTGGAATCAGGTTTGATTGATTTTTGAATGGGTCGGGCAAATCTCTAAATGAACCCCCCCCCCCCTCTTCTCCGCCCAGATAAAAAAAAAAGACTTTATAAAAGGACTGCTCGAACCGTTTCTGTTTCAAATCTGTTATTGACAATACTTGCCTATCTTAAATGATATATACATAATAACAAGCACAAGTTGCCGAGTATGAATTCAATCTTATTAAAAGAAAGAAAGAAAAGACTAACTCTCTTCTTTTCTTTCCACTAGAACCAACCCACTTTATCTCTCCCCAAATTTGTCTCAGTTTTTATCTAGCTTTCCTTTCCCATAGCTTAAGCTTTTTCTTAAACTTCAAACGTAGCCCGCGCCCGCGCAACTCTGTTGGTTTTCGACCCTTTCATCAACAGACAATGACAACAAAACACACACACATTCCAGTCATCCTCTGAAACGAAACAGCTCTCAAGCCTCGCCGCTTCAAAAAAGACGCAAACATGACAAAATTTCTGAGGTACTTCAAATCTGAAAACTGAGGTATTGGGACAAATTGTTAGGGTGTATGGGACAAATGAGGTGCCTCATGTATGAGTTACTCAACACTACAGTTATATTTAAAAACCGGCAATTGATAACTTCAAACAACCGGTTACTTTCAGAATGAAGCGATACGACGTGTTCATATCAGATAGTATGTTGGCAATTCAATACGGTGTTCGTGTCTCCTGTTACGAAGTTGAGATAAGTTCCATTGTCGAATCTGTCCAATTCATGACATGGTGTTGAAATCGAAGTTCAATTTTTTGTAGTCTAGGCCACTTAATAATGACCTGTGGAAAGTTTTACGGAATTTGAAATCTATTTCACGGTTGACTCTTCGATTTTTTAGACATTTCTAATTATTATCGATCAGGTCAGCGTCTCAAAGGAATTCAACCTTTTTTATCGAATTCACAGAATAAAATTGCCCCATACTTCTAATAAAATTAATCCTGAAAATATAATATTGGCCGAGACTATGATATAACAGAAAACGTATGGTAACTTCAAACAAAACCTTTAGAGAGATGCAAATAAGCTTCCCTCAATCCTATTTATGTTTAAACTCCGCCCAACATTTAAGTAATATTTTTAATGGAAAAAAAACTCAATGTAATTTTCTATTAACTCTGTCTTCAATTCCTATTAGCACGTAAAATGTGGTTACCCTTTCCGGCACGGGCAAAATCTATTAGTAAAATGAAAAATTATCGATTTACACCGGAATTCACAAACGAATTTTTCACATATTTTGATATCTCTAATTTGAGCTTTTATTGTAAAAACACAGTTTCACTAAAATATTATTGGTGCCGTTTGCAAGTTTGGAATTAAAATAAGGTATCCTAGAACGGGCACAGTGTGCCGGAAAGGGTTAAATTCAGCCAATGACAAGTGTTTCAAAAATCAAATATTCATATAATGTAGAATGTCTGATACTTACTGTTTTGGTGGAATTCGTGTACAAATATTTGATAATACATGCGCCACATAAGATACTACAAATGAATCAGATTAAAATATCATATTATTTTTGAAACCGAATGATGAACAAACATCAAATAAAAATAAATCATCTGAATACTTCTATTTGATCCTGTCGGTGTACATATCTGCCTATAACCTATATTCACATAAATATGCATAATTTGGAATTTTACCAAACGTAATAAAAGAGACGGACATTTATGCTTAGTGAAGTTACATATATGAAAATAAAGATAACAAGCTTACTAAATGGTGTATAAAATATCGTAAAGTGTAAAAACAAAACAGAGATTAAAATAAAGTTCAATAGGTCGATCATCTTCTCTGACCTACACAACGTTGTCATAATGCTTTTAAAAATTTTTGCAACTTCATTCTATTAATTGATACTTTACCCTATATTTTTGTCCGATAGATGGTGCCACTTCATAGTTTCTTGCTGGTAATTGGCTAAAGCGACAATTGACTTGTTATGTAACGAACCTTTTAAATTCAATACAGTTTTTCTCAGTTTTTTAAGGAGCATGATGAAAACCTTTTCTATCATGAAGGTCACAGAAGATGATCGAAATGTTGAGTATCTTAACTTTATTTTAAAGTCTGAAACAATCATCACATTGCTTAAATTTTTAATAAAAATTCTCTTAATATTATCTATAACTTTTGCATTAGCAAATTTTTGATATGATGAACTTTACTAAAGGATGATATTATTTAAAATTCTCTCAAGAGATTAAGAAAAATAAAATTAGGGGTTGAAAAAGAAAATATCGAACTAACATGATGCTGATAAAACCAACTCTCACGGAAAAATGAAATTAAAAACTTATCAAAAACTGCCAGATAAAATTGCTAAACTGGGTTTATCACTAATCTTGATTTAGTTTTTGTTGCTAAAATCAGTATTTAACTTTGAAATATTCTTGTGCCTGTTGGTCGAGTAGGAAAGATTTTTTTTAGTACTTCTATTTTTTATTTAAGTATTAATTATGATTTGAAATAGAAATTTTGTTCGAAAAAAGCCCTACTTTTAGCTATGGACAATAACAAGGTTAGCAGCATAGTTAGTTAAAGAATTCAGATCTGTTACTTTTAATGGGTGACAGACCTGAGAAATAGCAAACCAGACATATTAAAAATTTTTTAAACTATTACTATATATAAAATATACAGGATAAGGATAGTATAGCTTAACCCATTGTGGACGAGCGACAGTAGAAGTGCCGCAAAAAGCTTAAAAATCCTTGTTTATCCCCACCAGTAAACTTTTAATGTACACTTTGCGTTATTTAATTTCAGCACTTTCTCGATTCAAAAAGTCAGAAATTTCTCTATTTAAAAACCGGTGACAGAGGAATAAAAATTGCGTAAAACGCTCCCGTCGCAAAGGGGTTAAATATTCTTCTTGCGATTATTTTTAGGATAAAGATAAAATGGCTGAAGTATTCTTCTTGCGTTGACTTTTGATATACTAAGCAGATAATACTACACTCATTTAACAACTTAACTGAGTATTTTTTACGTAAATAAATTTAATATATGGGATCAATACCATTTTTTAAGTAAAATATTCGTAATATTCATTCTAAACATTTCTGCCTTTAAATAGTATGTAATTTTATTTAAAAAAATCTAGCGGCGATAAAAAGTTTTAAGTGGTGGATCAAACAAACGTTTCTTGCCCGTACAACGTACGGGCAAATCAGTTAACTTGTTAATTGAACGAACCTGGTAACAGAGTGACAAGATTATAAGAATGGAAGAAGAAAAAATAATACTCAGCTTATGAAAAATGAAAACTGTTAATATTATCTTTTTGGTTCAGCATATGATTTCAAAATGTCTTCTACTATTTGCTGAATCACGAAAATAATATCCAAAGCGCTTATTGGAATCTGCCGAGTAATGTCAACATCTATTTTTATTGGTTTACAGACAAGACAAGAATGGATCTGATATTTCTTTCGGATAAAAAAAAAAAAAAAAACAATTAACCCTTTCCGGCGCAGTGTTACCACTCCGGCAACGCTTAATTTTAATTCCAAACTCACAAACAGCACCAATAATATTTTAGAAAATTTTTACTTTTACAATGACATCTTAAATCAGGGAATTCTTGATTTCTAAAAAAGTCTTTTGTAAATTCCGGTGTCAGTCAACAATTTCTCATTTTACGAACAGAATTTGTCTGCGCCGGAAAGGGTTAATATGTATTAAAAATCGCCATAACTTTTAAATGCATTTACATATTGATTTATACATTGCATTGTACATTTTTAAATGCATAGAATACATAGCATTTTTAAGGCTATTTTTAATTTCAAATAGATTAAATTTTACTAAAAAATTTGAGAATTAGTCATTTCGAACCATTCATTTTCTACGTTTACTGTTTGATGAAATTTTATTATTAAATATAGGCAAGGAATATTCTTACAGTAACATACATAAATTAACGCTAAAAACGTGCTCCTATTGGAGAAGCAGAATAGATAAGCTCAGTATCTTTTAATCTCTGAATAAAAAAATTAATTTTGTCAGAAAAAAATGAAAATTTAGAAATTTGAAAATTGTCCATTAGATGAATTAATGTACGGTATATTATGTGTTTATTGTATAAGAGAGGGGTAAACAATTGGAGAAATCCCTTAAGAATAAATTTGTTTCCATCATTATCTTTAAATAACAGCCTGTTAAAATCTTTTATCTTGAACGAAGATTATTATTTTTTTAAATCTCGAACGCACATTTTTGAATACTGAAAAACATTTAAAATACCCAGCATCATTACATACTATTATGATTAATACTGATGGGAAGAAATATGTATGTTGTTTCATTGCCTTTTGCATCCACTCCTTAAAATAAAAAAAAAATCGAAAAATTTTATATACTTTTTACCACAAAGGATCACGAGAGTCAGAAAAAAGTAGTTTCTGATAATTGAAGTTACTGATATTAAATAGGCTTATTTCTATTCTTACATACTAACAAGTAAAGTCTTCATACTGGGCATACTCAGATTTTTTTTTGAAAAAAAAAATACTAATTAAGCTACTCATGTTTGTAATAAAGGTTCAGTGAAAATTAGCGGCGGAATTCCAGAAGAAAACATGTAAAAAAATAAAATACTTTCGAATATTTGGCGCGAAAAGACAAAAGTGTCACACGATTAGGCGAGCAGCATTTTTCCCCGCCAAAAGCAAACGATTTTAATGCAACTGAAAACTTGGATTTTTTAGAATCCGCAAATGGTGTTTGATGAATTTAAACATAAACAATGAGATAGTTTAACATATTTTATACATATATATGTTACATTTACCATATATATGCTATAATTACCATTGGAAAAAGTATTTTCACATATAAAAAATTCTTAATCAGTAAAATTATTTTCACACATTTAAGCGTATTAAAAAATAAAAGCTAAATGTTTCCGTAGCAACAGAATCAAATTGACAATACTCAAATGGACTTTGAATTTGAAACAATTTTAGTTAATTTATATTTGAATTTCGTTTCAAACCTTAAATTTTGATGATTAAATTTGAATTAAATACATATCAATATAACGAAATTATACTTAAAACAAACTAAAACTGACAAAAACAAAGATATTTAATTTATCTAAACACGTTGAACATGAAACTTTAAAAAAAAAAAAAATTCATTCGACATTTAAAAAAAAAAAAAAAAAAAAAAAAAAAAAAAATTGAAATTACTTTTCATCGCCAACCGAAGATAAATCGCCAAATAACGAAATTTTCATTATTTTTGTACGGACAGGGAACGGGGGTACCGCCGAAATTTTTTTTTTACAAACGTCTCATGAGAAGAACATTCTGTAATTTTTTCAGATTTTTCGGAGTATGCCCGTATGGAGGACCTTCCTTGTAAGTACATATCAGATGTCAAGCTCCTATCCCAATTTGTTCGGGAGATACAGATACACAGCCAGGCGCACGGGAATTTTTTTTCCTAAAAAAAAGTTTTTCGGGACCTAGAGTGTCCGAAACTTGTAAATACTTCAAAATTTTATTTTCCATTTTCAAAACGATTGCAAGACTTACCCTATATTTCGTATAGTGGATAAGTAAATCAATCAATATCCTACCCAGCATCATTACATACCATCATTAACTCTCATTTGAAAAAAAAATAATAAAAGAAAAAATTTGTACACGGAATATAGGCTCACAAAGTGTTGAACTTCTGAAAGATAAATATTTAACCCTTTCATTCCCAGTGAGTCCAAATGGCATCATGATATTCCTTATTTATTTTTCTACATTTAATTCGGATATTCCAAATTCATACCAGAAAATTAAAATAGAAATACTTGTTTTATTTAAAAACAGACATTCCCTGTTTAAATAAAGCGGAATTTATCAATGAAATTTTCTGGTGAGATTTCAGACTCTCTGAACTACGGAATTTTTAGAAACTATTTTACAATGGGAATGAAAGGGTTAAAAGCATTTGGGAGCAATTCATATTATATATATATATATATATATATATATATATATATATTTAATTAAAGCTCGTGTGCAATAAAAATGTTTAGGCGGTACTAAAAATTCAGGGAACGCCTTTAGTCATCGACTCTGGTTTTGAAATGTTAGAAAATAAAGTTATCATTATTATTATTATTATTACTTATGTATGTATGCTCAATACTACTCGATAAATTATTAACTAACTGAAACTTTTGAGCCTGAAGATTAGTTTAGAATGGCACAAAAACATTCCAATTCATGAAGGAATGAATTCAAAGACATGAAAAACGACTTCATTTTAAACATGTCTTAACTTACTTGAGAAATTCAAATTCTTTTAGTTTAGAATTCCGAGTTTTTTAAGTCTTAATATGATCTTTTAATGTAATTTGTCAAAATAAAATCTAGAAAATACTATGATTAAAAACTATGAAAAACTATGAAAATATACAATGAAAAATTAATTACTATGATTTCGGATAAATTATAACGCTATTTTTGTACGTTATTCAATAATAATAAACAAAATAAAAGTATTAAATTCGAAATCATCGAAAATTTGTCGTTTAGGAGCATTTTCTTTAATAATTATTTTCTTTGTTTATTCCAGAGAATGTTGAACATAAATGGGAAATGACGCCTTCCAAGATTTAATAAATGAATATACTCGGGAATATATGAAAATTTAGAATGTTTATTTTAACACTCACACCATAAAATATGAGGAGAAAAAGATAAATGTTAAAAAACCGAGTTTAAGCGATGCTGAAGATCAGTTCTCAGAGATCAATTCGTGAATGGCTGCCACATTAATGGCTGCCGTGAAATAAAATTTCAACGATAGGCCTTCGCAAGACTTACGTTCCTCCCTCTGGTATTAAATCTCCTGATGCCCCTGCACCACAAAGATCTTAATTGTTAATTGCCTTGAACGAATCGAGAGCATGATGCTTGTTTCGCAATACAAGGCTTTCATCTTTGACAATTTTAATATTTTCTATTTCTATTATGGTCCATTAAGTGTTACCTGTAATAACATGCATTTAAAATCGAGGAATGTGTTTTTTTTTTTTTTTTAAAGTATCATTACGCCGAATTTAAAACATAATTTATTGATACTGCTTACAATACGCTTGGCTGTATTTTTTTTCCCCTTGTATAAATCAGTCATCATATCTGCAAATCGTAGAGACATAATTAAATTTATTATATCACTGAGCGCTTGTAAAAGTACAGTGTAAAAATTTTAAACCAAGTATGTTATTTAAAAATGTCATCTTTTTTTACGCAGTTTTTGCCATGATGACTCTTGACTGACATGTCCAAGAGAAATTTAAAACATTATCACTATTTTTCTAGCAGATAGTTTTTTTAAAAAAACTCAAACATAATTTTTCTGGACAAATAAATAAATAAATAAATAAATAATAAAATAACAAAAAATAAAATAGATAAATAAATAAAAAAATATGCACTGAAACCTTTAAATATGCAGACGCCATATTTATTTTGGGCCAGCAATTGCGCCCCCTGTTCTCCCAAATCTGAACTTCCGGGGAGAGCGCGTCGTCTAAAAGTAGATCTTTGAAAATAATTCGCCTTTCTTGAAAGAATAAAGTAGGGGGAAATCAATAATCCTTACCTCCCTCATTCAACGCGAACCTGTGATCCGTGAGATTATTTTAGAAGTTCGCTGTAAAATCAGAACAATATTTGCGTTTTTTTTTACATATTATTAACAATAAAAATAATTTCCTAAGATTTTGCTGTACTTAAGAAAATTTAGTTTTGAAATTTTTAATTGTAGCAGACAATGATGATTACCGTGTTAATGTTATTTCTTTGCAAAACATAAAAACTTCAATGGAAAATTCAATTATTCAATCGAATAACTTGAAAAATAGGAAATATATTCGAAGCAATAATTTTCCATATCTATATTTCAAAGGAACAGTCCGAAAATATTGTTTCGCTATGGCAATAATAATAATAAATAAATAAATAAAATTCACCATTGCTTTTACACAGTGAAATATGGGTATGTTTTTGGATTTTTAAGAAAATATATAATTGTTTTTCACACAATTTTTCGCTGAAATAAATTGTAAAAGACTATCAAATAATAATTCTTTAGTATCCTTAAGACATTTTTAATTCATGAAATGTGGTGCTATGATTTTTAAAAAAAGATGTTTTTGCAATATTCAAAAATTAAATATTTTTCTCAAATAATATTAATACAATTTACATCTGTATTCAAAGGATACCACGAAGACGATGCTCCGCCTACTTTATATCGCTAAATTTTCTGTAGTGTGATTTTATTATGAACAAATAAATATCATAGGATGATGGGCGGAGTTTAAAAAAAAAAAAAAAAAAAAGCGGAGGTGAAATACAGATGTAAAAACATATTAACATGTTTCTGGCGTATAATCCTCAATTTAATACTGATAGCTTGATACTTTGGGAAATACAGTGTTTACTAAAGAGTAATTTTTCATAAAACAAAATTAATAAATTACATTAAGAGGCAAAAAAAAAAAAAAAAAAAAAAAAAAAAAAAAAAAAAAAAAATGCTATTAACAAATTTTTTTTTTGACATCGCTGTTTTTTTTTTTTTTCCTAATTTTCTGATATCGTTGACTGTTGTTAACCTCTTTTAAAATTATTTGCATTAAGAATCCACGACTCTGGTTTTGAAATATTTGAAAATGTCGTAAATACTTTTCTAATTTTTTTTATGTATGTTCAATATCAATCAATAAATCTTGAGTATAGCTTAACTAGCTGAAATTTTTGAGCAAAAAGAATAGTTTCAGCATGGCACAAAAATCAATTTGTGAAAATGAAAGAATTCAAAGAAATGAAAAAAGACTTCATTTTAAACATGTCTTATCTCACTTGGGAAATTCAAATTCTTTCATATTAGAATTCTAATATTTTCAGCCTTAATATAAATTTAATCTTTTAATGTAATTTGTCACAATAAGATCTCGAAACACAAAAATAAACATTATGATTTCGGTTAAATATTAAGTCTATTTTTTTAGATTATTCAAAAATAATAAACAAAATAAAAGAATTTAACTCTACTCACATCGAAATTTCGTTGTTTAGAAGAATTTTATTTTGAATTATTTTCTCTCTTTATTCTGAAGTGTGTTGGAGATGAAAGGGATTTCCCTTTCATCTAGACGCCTTTCAATATTTAAAGTTAACTATACTCAGGAGTAAACGAAAATACAAAATGTTTATTTAAACTCTCACACCATAAAATATTAAAAGTAAATAATAACAGTAAAAAAGTCGAATTTCATTTATGTAGATGAACTAGGACAGCAGTTTCAATTCCTGCACCGCTGTTTCGACAGAAGCAGCTGGCAAAATACTCAATTCATGTTATTAATATACACTTTTAAGTGCGTCATAAATTGCGGAAGGGCAAGAAAAATTTTGGACGCATGTATGAGTTACAACCAAAGAGACTTTTGTCATGTCAATGCCATGCTTCGAAGAGAGTGACCGAAAGAGACTCAGTGAGTTGGGGTTGCTGTTATGGCTCCCTCTTACTCAGTGTACCATTGTTTTCTGCTAATCCGACAACCTGAGCTTAGGGTTTAGGGGAGTGGTTATTGTCAGGAAGGTAAATTGAAGTACAGAGTTCTCGGAAGAGAGAAAAGGGAATTACAGAAAATTGAAGGTCAATAGATACAATAGCGCGCTGTAGTTTTTGTGATTATTACATATTTGTTTATATAAATAGTATTGTGTAGAAGCAAGTTATTGCACTTCTAAGAAATAAAATTGATTTTTGAAAATGTAATTAGATTGCAAAAAATTGAAAAGTGACTGCCTGTTTTGAATTAAAATTCTGCATGTACAAAGAAAAAAATAATTCTTGGCAAGGAAAATTAGTAATTTTTCACAAAATTATAGGAAAATTTTGGGACAATCACTAAAAATTATAAAGTATATTTTTGGTTGGTTTTGTTCACAAGCGTCTAAGGACAGCACTATCACAGAATGCACAGCGCACAAGTTTCGCTTTCAAGAAGCGAAAACCAGTTTTCACGGGGGAGAAAAGCGATTTTATTGAAGGCGTTGGCTTCAGCGGTGGTATTGCAGTCTACGCGATGCAAACGAGATGAATCCCCTTCGTTGGTTTCGAATATTTAAAACATTCGTTTAAAAGCTGTTCAAATGTGTTAAAAAGCACTACAGATTAATAAATGTAACAGATAAAGTGTTATGAGAATATAGATTTATGGATTTTGAAAACATTTCAGAAATTCTTTAATAGTTTCTGCAATTTTTTCCCGCCTTCATTATTATTTGAAAATTAATTTTTAATTGCTTTACTTTTTCATTTGCTCAGTTTGTATTGCGACTTGGTCAAGGACTTTTTTAATGGGCTTAAAAAAAACTATAATTTAGGACTATCATAAATTTGTACTCTCTCTCTCTTTTTTTTTTTTTTTTTTTTTTTGTAAAAGAAATTTATTTTTATGGTAAAATGTGAAAAGCTGTTTAATTTCTAAGTAATTAAATAAAAATACTAGCTATTTTCATACATTTACTAATGAAAACAGTTTTGAGGACGGGTCAGAAATTTGTGATTATGGATTTAATAAATAATAAACTTTTCTGTAAACATTTTCATAGGAGGGGGCATATAATATTTTTTTTCTTTTTTCCATTTTAAATCTGAATATATATTTGTTTATGTATGCTATCTAATCCTTTGAAAATGCGGAACTAGCTGTGCATATTGCAATTAAGAGTGCTCCTAAATCGAAAAATGCAACTTTATCACATAAGTTTTAATTTATTTTTGTTCGGAAATGAATGAAACTAACAAGTGTTGTTCAAAAACTATCTAATCGAGATATATTTTTTTTTTTTTTTTGAGAGAGAGAGAGAAAGAGGGAGGGGGAAAGCGCGATAGATCCTTTAAAGTGTCAAAATGGACATTTTGAACCGAATTTTTGCGAAAATAGCCTTAAAAAATGGAAAATGAATGTACAAAATATGTAAATTACCAAAATAAGAGACAGAAAAAAGTTTAGATCATTTTCCGTTTTAAAATATTGATTTATAAATTAAAATTTCTTATTAAGGGTATTTCTCAAAATATGGAAATAGACATGTATTATAGGGATTACCTGATATTTACAGGATTAATATGATAATACGAATCCCTTAAAAATAATAAGAAGATAAGATCAGTAGTACATCATGCGTGTCATAATATTAATTTACGTTAAAAAGTATTCTAAATAAAATGAATAATTACTGTTATTATTATCATGCATCTTGAATTATAATTCTATTTTTTCTATCACTTTCGTGTGTTGAAAATTAGATTAAATGTAAAAATTAAAAAACCCTCTCTCTCTCTCTCTCTCTCTTTTTTTTTTTTTTTTTTTTTTTTTTTGTAAAAGAAATTTATTTTTATGGTAAAATGTGAAAAGCTGTTTAATTTCTAAGTAATTAAATAAAAATACTAGCTATTTTCATACATTTACTAATGAAAACAGTTTTGAGGACGGGTCAGAAATTTGTGATTATGGATTTAATAAATAATAAACTTTTCTGTAAACATTTTCATAGGAGGGGGCATATAATATTTTTTTTCTTTTTTCCATTTTAAATCTGAATATATATTTGTTTATGTATGCTATCTAATCCTTTGAAAATGCGGAACTAGCTGTGCATATTGCAATTAAGAGTGCTCCTAAATCGAAAAATGCAACTTTATCACATAAGTTTTAATTTATTTTTGTTCGGAAATGAATGAAACTAACAAGTGTTGTTCAAAAACTATCTAATCGAGATATTTTTTTTTTTTTTTTTTTTTTTTTGAGAGAGAGAGAGAAAGAGGGAGGGGGAAAGCGCGATAGATCCTTTAAAGTGTCAAAATGGACATTTTGAACCGAATTTTTGCGAAAATAGCCTTAAAAAATGGAAAATGAATGGAAAACAGTTCTATAAAAAACATTAATGATAATAATTAACATAAATGTTTGATATTCACATGTCGGTGATGGTATCATGAAATATCACGAACTCAATTTTGATGCATTAGGAAAGTTCTTATTAATATATAGTTATAGCAATTTATTGGAATTTAATGAAATTTTCTCACATAAAGCTTAGTTAAACTAATAAAATTAAGGTACTGCAGATCTGGATAAAAATATTTCCTACAATTTACAATAAACGATAAGCTGTGATATAAGTAGATATAAGAAAAAAAAAATCACATTTATATAGGGAATGAATTTATGTCTTATTAAAATAACCAATGAATGCAATGAAAAAAGGGGGGGGCGGCTGAAATCAGGCAATAGCCTGATTTCAGCAGAGGTTGATTTCTATGTGTCTCCCCCCCCCCCATATACACACACACTTCCATTGTGTCCTAATACAAATTAAAACAGCCGGATGGAATAAATACAGATTACTTTTAAAGTTTGAACTATCAAATATTTAAAAACTTATAAAACTGTTCATGTTGTATATATTTATGATAACGTAGGGTCAGAGGAACAATACTACATCACGTTAAAAATGCAAATGAGTATTGTTCCAAAAAAAGCTGATTTTACTATCACATTAGTTATGGAAAACATTTGAGTTGAATTACCAAACATGTTTTGTGCATGTTCTTAAAATAATTTTACATTTTCTATTAAATTATTATGAATAAGCACATAATTTCATCATATGAGAAATTTCATTTTAATTTATCGCATGATTTTCTTTTAACTATCAACAATTAAAAAATAAAAAAGAAAGAAATGAGAAAGTATTTTTAGAATAAAACTATACATCTAAATGATTAGTTATTAATTTCCATGGGGATCTGAAATTACTTATATTTTACCATTATGTTATAGATAATAAACATAAATCTATCGCTCTATAACTTTTTAAAATAATAATAATAATAACAATAATAAATAATTAATTAAATAAATTATTAAAAAAGAGAAATAAAGGAAAAGAAATAAAGAAAAAACAATCTTTTAAACAATCTTTATAACTCATAAACTCATTTTGAGTGTAAATGCTTCATGCTCAAAACACAAGCTTGCCGAAAAGATAACAGGTTTCGAAACTTTTATAACATAAAAATTAAAGCTTCACAATATTAACAAAGGGTTTCATAGCACATTAATACTTGAGTAACGAAAACTTTAACATTATGTAGAAAGAAAGTAGCATAAACTGTAAAACTATTTGCACAGAATATGCACACACTAAGGAAACGACAATCTCCAAACGCACGCGCAATAAAGCCAGTGGTCAAAAACGGACGAAAACCGGTCAGAGGAGCGATCGAAACAGAAACTTGTGCCTGTCTTTAGACGCTTGTATATTATTCATGTATAAATTTTTTTCAAAAAATTTTAATTAAGATTCATATTAATGAATTTAATTAAGTGAATTAAATTAATAATCACATATAACAGAAGTATTGTTGTATGTGACAAACAAATTTGTCTATCGAAAAAGAAAACTTTTATCATTTGCATCTCCTACTATCTTTCGCTTCCTACCTTTAAGTGGCGTCGTGATCAAGTCATTTATTTATTTTGTAACAAAGTAATAAACAGGACATTCGAAAATAGTTTAAAATAAAAAGGCAGATTAACTTTAAGATATAGAAGCATTTTTAAGATTAAATTCCTGCTGAGATTCGGAAGGTTTATAGAAATCTTATAGAAGTACATTTCGTAATTTGCAGTAAAAGTGAATACACTTTTACTGCAAATTACTAAATGTAAGAGAATTTTTTCAAAACGTTAAAAAATTTTAAAGCTTTTTGTATTATTGAGATGTAATATGTGTTTATACAGGGGACGTAAAGATCGGGAGTAATTTATAGCTTATGTAAAGCATTTCAACGTTGTTTCTACGTGCATGTATTCAGCCGTAACTAAAACCCCTATAATAGATTATACAACTTTTCTTACATAACTTCCGGATGTGACAGCAAATAAAAGAGATACAACTATCTTCTCTACGCTTCAACTCATGACGTAAATCATTTATCCAAATACAAGCACTTGTTTGATTTCAAATTACCTTAATAATCATGCCGACAACGATTATGTTTTTAAGATTCAAAATGTAACAAAATTTCCCTTTGTTGAGCGGGAAAAATATTTTTTGAGAACCACCAAAAATGTAATAACGTTTATATTAAAAAAAAATCTTTTTGGTGCCTGGAAAAAAAAAAAAAAAAAAAAAAAAAAAACGATATTTGATTTTAAATTTAGCATTATGCTTTGTACTCATGCTGTGTAAACTGCTTTTTACTTATTATTAAATTTATCAATTTTTAAATTCCTTAATTATCAACGAATAAATACTATATTGACGGCGTTACTCCAGCCGTGATTTAATCTATCCAGTTGTGGGGGAAATACTTCTCTTCGCTATGAATATATATTAGCTTTAAATTTTTAGCTGTGAGACCTTTCCCCCCTCTATGTTTAACAGGGTTAACTATGTTTCTTCGAAGTTAGTTTCGCTCGCATAAATCTGGATTTAAATCGCTTAGAAAGAACCCACCCCTCCTCAAATGGAGGGTATTCTCCCTTTGTCCGTCTCCCTCATGTAGATAATCGACCACACACAAGAGAAACAAGTTGGAAATTGCACGTGAACGTAGCAAATGAGGTGCGTTCGTACGATAACGAAGTTATAAAAATATTCAGATCTTGCTGATATAGTAGAGCGTACTCCGGATACAGTATAGTAGTCGAAATCTTTACGTTTCTGTAAATATGCAGGAAGTAGTTTTTATTACACCTCAGCAACGTATATCTTATTCATAAAATGTGATATAGTTGAATATAATTAAAACACGTACCAAACAATGTTTCCCCTTATAGCATTATATAGTGGAATACTTTTGTGTGGCCCTGTAATTTAATAATAAAAATTCTTTGCATCACAGATTGTACAGAATGCATATTTTAGAATATATTTCATAGATTCATGCCAATTCTGTTATGTTCGAATGAGTGTAACATCATTAAAATGCATCTGAAACTTTTTCCCCATTTACCGTAATGTAACGGAATCCTTTTGATTGTCCCTGTAATTGATCTATGCATCCGATTTTCATAGCATTTGAAATGACTCAACAAAATTACGCAATAATTATATGTTTTAAATTTCAAACGATTAAATTTCATTTAAAACTTTTTCCTTATTGACCGTAATGTAACGGAATCCTTTTGAATGTCCCTGTAATTGATCTACCCATCCGATTTTCATAACATTTGAAATGACTCGACAAAATTATGTTATAATTATGTATTTTAGATTTCAAACGATGCGGCTGGATAGTTTTTGCGGACAGACGGACAGACGGACGGACTGAGCGACAACAATAGGTGCTACGTATTTACATAATTACGAACGCACCTAAAAACTAACAAAGTTGTAATTTAACAAATTATAACGACTATTTGGAGTATGATGTTTTCAAAGACTTATAAATAAATTCGATATTTAAATAAATAATAATAATAATAAACATCATTTTTAGAGTGATCATAACAAGTCACATATTATTTACGCCATGCATTAAACCTAGACCTCTTATATTCCTAGACCAATGATAAAAAAACAGCAGTTTCTACATGTACAACTTTAAATGTTGAAAATCTGCATTTTAATTGGACGGAGGGAATCAGACTGACTTCTGAAAGCCTCACATTACGTACGGCATGGATTTAATATTAATATTTCTGGACACATAATAAAAAAAATTTAAATGAAATTTCAGTTTCATGATTTTCGGATTTGTAAATTTTTAAACTTCTAAACATTGCACATTTTAAATTTTTACCCGTAACGCAGAGAAAAAAATGCTCTTTCAAATGAAATTCTTTTCAAATCTTTATTACAATTTGTTTTTAAATTATTATTATTTTTTAAAGTTTTCATTACTTTTTTGTCATCGTGGTAACAATCAGAGAACGATAAATAAGATGCTGAATAAAACCAATAAAAAGATTCAGATATACTTCAGAATTCCCAGTTCTCTTCCGAGAACAAGAACTATTTTCCAAATAGTTAATAAATTATTAATAATAAAAGTAGAATATCCAGAAGTATACTTCAAGACACTGTACTACAACTGTAGGTGGCTTGGCTTAAATAACTGGATCATTCATTAACTTGATATCTTCGAATTTTAGAAACAACGTATATTTTGTAGTACACCCTTCCTCCTTAAATTTTAGAAACCTTTAAGCCCGGGTGTCTTCTGTGTGTTGAAAAATCATGTCATATACAGTGGGAGACATAAAGGTAAAAAATAATAAAATAAAAAAATAAATAAATGAAAAATAAAAAATTATAATCTAAAAATTTTTTTCTAGAAAATAATTTTTCAAATACTATAATATTAAACTTATAATGACTGATTTTTTTATATTTAAAAAAAAGTTGGAAATCGCACGTGAAGCGTAGCAAATGAGGTGCGTTCGGACGATAACGAAGTTTTAAAATATTCAGATCTTACTGATATAGTAGAGCGTACTTTGAATACAGTACAGTGGTCGCAATCTTTGTGTTCCTGTAAATATGCAGGGAGTAATTTTTATTATACTTCATTAACATATATCTTATTCATAAAAGTGAAGTAGTTTAATATAATTAAAACACTCCCCAAACAATGTTTTCCCGTATAACATTATTTAGTGGAATACATTTGTGTGGCCCTGTAATTTAATAATAAATATTCTTTGCATCACAGATTGTACAGAATGTATATTTTAGTACATACTTCAAAGATTCATGCCAATTCTATTATGTTCAAATGAGGGTAACACTATTAAAATGCATTTGAAACTTTTTTTTCGCATTGAACGTAATGTAACGGAATACTTTTGATTGTCCCTGTAATTGATCGATGCATCCGATTTTCCTAACATTTGAAATGACTCGACAAAATTATGTAATAATTATACGTTTTAAATTTAAAACGATTAAAATGCATTTGAAACTTTTCCCCCATTGATCGTAATGCAACGAAATAGTTTTGATTGTCCCTGCAATTGATCTATGCATTCGATTTTCATAACATTTGAAATGACTCGACAAAATTATCTAATAAATATACGTTTTAAATTTCAAACGATTAAAATGCATTTGAAACTTTTTTCCCCATTGACCGTAATGTAACGGAATTCTTTTGATTGTCCCTGTAATTGATCTATCCATCCAATTTTCATAAAATTTGAAATGACTCGACAAAATTACCTGATAATTATGTATTTTAAATTTCAAACGATTCAGTTGGGTAGTTTTTGCGTTGTTATATGCGGACAGACGGACAGACAGACGGACTGAGCGACAACAATAGGTACTACGTATTTACATAATTACGAACTCACCTAAAAAGCAATAATAACATCATTTTTAGGATGATAAAAACGTAGCTTACGTTATAACAGAGTCATATGAATATATATTAGTGCCTGGACGTTTAGAGACTGGACCAATCATAAACAAATATTAAATGAAATTTCAGTTTAACAATTTTCAGTACTGTAAATTTTAAAGCGTCTACATATTGCACATTTTCAATTTTTACACCGTCGTATAAAGAAAAAAATTTACTTTTAAATGCAACTTGTTTGAAACATGTATCTAAATTTGTTTTTGAGTTGTTATTTATTTATTTGTAGTTTTTATTTTTTTTATTTTTATTTTTATTTTTATTTTTATTTTTTTATTTTTATTTTTATTTTTTTATTTTTATTTATTTATTTTTTTTTTGTCATCCTCGCAACAGGAGTATCTCATTTTTGGACATTAAACGTGGACCAATCAGAAAACGAATAAAATAAAAAACAGAAATATTTCATTTCTAGACATTAAGTATGGACCAATCAGAAAAAGAATAAAATAAAACAACTTTATTGCGGAATTCAACCAATAAAAAGATTCTGATATACTTCAGATTTCCCAAGAATTATTTTGCCAAATGGTTAAAAAAAAACCGAATGAATGAAATTTATTTATATATTTTTGTATTGGTCGTTTTCAACCTTTGTGATTATTAAATATTTAAATTAATAACATTTACTGATAATGCACCTGAAGATTTTTTTTTCTTTTTTTCTTTTTTTTTTCCTTTAGAGGGGAAAAAACTGTAGTTTAATGTATAATTTAAACACCTCTTAAAAATATACGCATTCCTGTAATTTGTACGGACTAAGTGAACAAGTATACACAAATTTTTTAATGTACATCTCTCATTGAATAATGCATACTGAGACGATATTACATTACAAAAAAGTGTGTACTGAAAGAAATCATTTGTACATTCTTAGATTGAAATACCAGGTCTTCCAGTAAGACCTTCCTTATGTTCATAAATTCCAATTTCTTATCAGAAATAAAAAAAAAAAAGTAAATAATCACAATATTTCCGCGATTAAATCAATCAAAGAATTTTGACATGGATTTAACCGTTTCTGGCACAAGTCAAATTGTATTAGTAAAATGAGAAACTATCGACTGACACCGGAATATTGAAACAACCTTTTTTTAGAAATCAAGAACCTCTAAATCAGTGTTGCCATGGATTTGTCCCCATTTTGGGGAATTTTGAACCTTCAGGGAAATTTTTGGGGGACAAGAAGTTCTTGGGGAAATGTTTGGGGAGTATCAATATTTTGGGGGGAAAACATGGGTATTTTTTCAGTATTTCACGTAAAGTTTACTTTTAGTCTTCTGACAACACAGAATCTGTCTCGAATTTGATTTTGATTTGGGAAACGAAAATAAAAGTCAGAAATCAGAGGTATCAATCATTATTCTTGTGGTCATGCTCATTGTTTACAATGTTATATTTTAGGTGTATGACAGATGAATTACAACCTGTCTTGGACTATCGCAACATGACTTTTCAGATCAAGTAAAATAGAAGCGTATGATGCCAACATGATCTCAAATTTTTCAAACCTCAAATGATTCGAGATAGCCTAAACCTTGAAAAAATTATTAGTGTAAGTGTAGATAAAGTTAACAAAAAGTTTTTTTTTTTTTTTTTTTTGAAATGGGGAAATTTTTTTAAAAAATTCTGGATTTGGGGGGAAAATTTGAGTTTAAAATAGTTTCAAAAATTTTATAGTGGAATTTTGAAAATTGAAATTTTACTTTTTTGAGTAGAAATTATGTTGGGGACTTTTTTGGAAAAAAGCACTGATTTGGGGAAATTTTCAGAAATTTTTGGGGAAAACGGCTTTAGACAATCTGGCAACACAGCTCTAAATATAAACCTTCACTATAAAAGAGAAATTTTATTAAAATATTAATGGCGCCGATTGCAAGTTTGGGATTAAAATTAGGTATCCCGGATTGGGCACAGTGTGCCGGAAAGGGTTAAGTTATGAAATCCGACTTTCTAAATAAAAATGAAGTCAAACTTGCAACTCTTTTTCGCAATATTCAATACATTTGTCTGAGACCACCCTTTTCTCCCCCCTTTTTTTTAATTAAAGCCATTTTATTAACAAAGAGCGTTTTAAACGAAGAATTAATGACGCATGTATATATATATATATATTTCACTTAATAATATGAAAAGTTTTTATTCATTTCTATTCTTATTGTTTAGTTGTAATTTTTGTAATTATAGATACAAGATGGAACCCATGGAATTTCGTCGAAAGAAAATATTTAAGAAGGAACAGTTTTATTGATTTATAATAAACCTACACAGTTAGTCACAATAAAAAATGCACCTTATATGAGTAAGTCTAATTTTTAAACAAATGATATTTAACCTAATGTTAACAAAATACTATTTCTATAAAACTCAATTGGAAAAACTGTTAAAATTAAAATTTTACAACTAAGCAGTAAAAAACAATAAAGATCTGTTATTGTCATAAAGTTATCAATTAAGGCTCTTATGCTAGTATTCCAAAATGAAAAAAAGCAATTGTTTCTTTTTTTTTTTTACTTTAATTGATTCATAGAGTTTGTTCTTTGTGAAATCTAAACCCGGCATCATTTTCGCTGTATCAAAAATGCATTTTTCATATCTTTATTCATCTTTTTAGGTGCGTTCGTAATAATGTAAATACGTAGCACCTATTGTTGTCGCTCAGTCCGTCCGTCTGTCTGTCTGTCCGTCTGTCTGTCTGTCTGTCCGTCCGCATATAACAACGCAAAAACTACCCAACCGAATCGTTTGAAATTTAAAATACATAATTATTACATAATTTTGTCGAGTCATTTCAAATTTTATGAAAATCGTATGGATAGATCAATTACAGGGACAATCAAAAGGATTTCGATACATTACGGTCAATGGGGAAAAAAGTTTGAAATGCATTTTAATCGTTTGAAATTTAAAACGTATATTTATTGCATAATTTTGTCGAGTCATTTCGAATTTTATGAAAATCGTATGGATAGATCAATTACAGGGACAATCAAAAGGATTTCGATACATTACGGTCAATGGGAAAAAAAGTTTCAAATGCATTTTAATCGTTTGAAATTTAAAACGTATATTTATTACATAATTTTGTCGAGTCATTTCAAATGTTATGAAAATCGGATGCATTGATCAATTACAGGGACAATCAAAAGTATTCCGTTACATCACGGTCAATGGGGAAAAAGTTTCAAATGCATTTTAATGGTGTTACACTCATTTGAATATAATAGAATCGACATGAATCTATGAAATATGTATTAAAAATACATTTTGTATAATCTGTGATGCAAAGAATATTTATTATTAAATTACAGGGCCACACAAATGTGTTCCACTAAATAATGTTATACGGGGAAACATTGTTTGGGGGGTGTTTTAGTTATATTAAACTACTTCATATTTTATGAATAAGATATACGTTAATGAAGTATAATAAGAATTACTCCCTGCATATTTACAGGAACGTAAAGATTTCGACCACTATACTGTATCCAAAGTACGCTCTACTATATCAGCAAGATCTTAATATTTTAAAACTTCGTTATCAACGAACGGACCTCATTTGCTACGCTTTACGTGCAATTTCTAACTTGTTTTAAATGGCATTTTAATTTGATCATTTTGATACAAAACTTGATGTCTCGATGCTTTTAACTGAAACATATTAATAAAACCAAAATTCACCGAGTTTTAAAACGGATGCATTCTTGACAAGGCATGTATTTAATATTTTTCTCTTTTAATAAGAAAATGGCAACATAAAGATACAATAATCAAATTTTTCCTTTTTTAGGTGCGTTCGTAATTATGTAAATACGTAGCACCTATAGTGGTCGTTCAGTCCGTCCGTCCGTCTGTCCGCATATAACAACGCAAAAACTAACCAACCGAATCATTTGAAATTTAAAATACATAATTATTACATAATTTTGTCGAGCATTTCAAATTTTATGAAAATCGGATGCATAGATCAATTACAGGGACAATCAAAAGTACTCCATTACATTACGGTCGATGGGGAAAAAAGTTTCAAATGCATTTTCATCGTTTGCAATTTAAAAATCATAATTATTACATAATTTTGTCGAGTTATTTCAAATTTTTTGATAATCGGGTGCATAGATCAATTACAGGGGCAATCAAAAGTATTCCATTACATTATGGTCAAATGGGAAAAAGTTTCAAATATATTTTATGCGTTTGAAATTTAAAATACATAATTATTGCATAATTTTGTCGAGTTATTTCAAAATTTATGGAAATCGGATGCATAGATCAATTACAGGGGCAATCAAAAGTATTCTATTACATTACAGTCTATGGGGGGGAAATAAGTTTCAAATGCATTTTAATCGTTTAAAATTTAAAATACATTATTATTACATAATTTTGTCGAGTTATTTCAAATTTTTTGATAATCGGGTGCATAGATCAATTACAGGGACAATAATAAGTAATCCGTTACATTACGGTTAATGGGGGAAAATGTTTCAAATGCATTTTAATGGTGTTACACTCATTCGAACTTAATAAAATTTATATGCAACTATAAAGTACATATTATAATATACATTTTACATAATTTGTGGTGCAAAAAAAAATTTTTATTGATTTACAAGGCCACACAAAAGTATTCCATTACAGAATGGTACAGAGAAAACATTGTTTGACGAGCGTTTTAATTGTAATTCCCTATTTACACTTTTATGTGATTGATATATGAGAGTAATATTTTTAAAACTTCGTTATCGTATGAACGCACCTCATTTGCTACGTTTCGCGTGCAATTTCCAGCTTGTTTCTTTTGTTTTCAATGGAAATGGAATACTTCTATTGCCACAATTAGAAAAACGGCGTTAAAAACTTTAAAAATATATTAATATTTCAAAAATATATTAAAATACAGTTTTCAAATGAATTGCAGTACATTTTTTTTCTCTAAACAACTGTGTCAAAATTGAAAATTGCGGTGTTTAGAAGTTTTAAAATTTGCAGTAGTAAAAATTTCAAAACTGAAATTTCATTTTAAATCTCCAAATATTGCCATTCACAAAATGACGTATGCTTGATACACAGATACGTTTGATTTTTATAATATAGATATAAGAACTTTGCAGATTAAGTTCCATCTAATACATTCAGATGATGAATAACTGTTATACTATATTTTACAGATAGATATCCTAGATAAGAGAAAGTTTGAGCGCATTGTCCGCCATTTTTTTCGGAAACAGATGACCGCCGTAAAACAGAATATATTTTACAGCATCTAATAATTTTATTTTCTAAAATCACAGAAACTTTACTTTATATGCCTTCAGAGAATCCGGTATAACATAAACGGTGACAGATGCAGTATTCGCCCGGAGTCCGCCATCTTGTTTCTTGGTCGGTCACTTATGACAACTTTATGCTTAATTTTTGAACAATTAAGAAATTAAACATAAACAACAACAAATTTTTAAACTGAAAATCAGCACTCGAAACATTATTTGTAAAAAATGGGAGAAGGGAGAGGAGGAATTCATAATTAGTACACGCTAAATACACAAAGTTTAAAACAGTTAAATAAAGCAAAGATTCATTAAAAAATAGTCAAATCTCTATATAACGAAATCCATCGTTCCAGCAAAAAATTCGTTATATAGAGAAATTCGATGTATAGAGAATGATGTTAAAAATCGTATTTTATGTGTAAATTTTGAACAAATATTATTTTTGATCTTTTTAATTAAGAATTTGAAATGTTTAAAAGTAAATATTAAACTAACATTTTATCTCTTAATTATTTAAGCTGTTTCAAAAAAGAGAACAGACATTTATTTGAAAGCTTAATGAAAATCAAATAAAGAAGACTCGCATTAATTTCGGACGAAGATATCTGTAATTTTTTGTTGTTTTGATTTCAAAATTGTCATGCTCTCAAAAAAGCTCAACTTTTAGCAAGGAATGAAAAATTGTAGTTAACATTTTCCACCATTTGAACACCTCTCTTATGTGCCTCTCATTGATTCCTCTCTTATATGTGTAACAATCCAATTGACTCTGTTTTGAGAAGGATGTGGAAAGGTGTATGGGAGGTGAGATGAATTCGTTGGATTTAAAGAACAAGGAGAGAAGTAATATAAAAAAAACTCAGCACTGAACGATAAATCAAAAATAAGTGATGGAAAATTGATTCCATATGATTTCGAAGCTTTTTTAAAACTGAATAAATTAAGACCAATTTATGAAAAAATTCGTTGTATGGAGATAGTTATTTCGCTATATAGAGACTGTTTTTAAAGTAATCATGCGAAGAGGGGACCGTTCTTACTAAAAATTCGTTATATAGAGAAATTCGATGTATGGAGTTTCGTTATAGAGAGACGACTGTATATAGATTCCGAAATTACAGTAAAAAATGCAAAGTTCGCACTGTTCCTAAATTTTTCATACTTTCCTACCAGAGTTTTAAAACGGTAGTATTTATTACATAAATAGATTGTAGATGTTAAAGAAACTTTCGAATAAAGAAGTATGATTTAAAATAATGGTAGCAAAGTGTGAAAATTTTAGGAACGGTGCGAACCCTGAAAATCTTTCAGATTTTATACATTTAAAAAACAAAAGCAACAAAAATAAATGAATAAATCCAAATGCAGAAATTTAAAACCGACAAATAAATAAATAAATAAATAAATAAATAAAAATAAAAATAAAAATAAAAATGGCCGCGATCTTTGAGCGATAACTACATGAAAGCCCATAAGTGTAGCTCCATTTGGCGATTAAATATACTTGCAATTTTCTTTTTAAGAATTTTTATTTAGTGAAATGAGAATTCACTTTTATTTATTATCTACACTAATCTCTGAAGACGCATAAAATCTTTTTTTTTTCATGAATAGCATGGGAAAATCTATTATTTTTTTAGATGAAAAAATAAATTTAAAAAAATAAAATATACTTACTAAGGGTTGATTAGTGCTCCTAGGATTTTATCATTACTACCTAATACATACATACTGTACATAGAATCGGCTTCTCTGTTCAAACAGAGAAGCCGATACTATGTACATTAAGAAATAATATCTATAGCATTAGAATACCCTTTGTTTATTTTATCAAAACCATACTTTAATATTCATTGTTTTAAATAATAGGCCTCTTACATTAGATTAATTTTTAACACAATTACTCAATCGATAAATCAATTATAGTAGATGTAAATTTTCCAAGTTGGTGAAAAAAGTTTGGGCCAGGATTCGAACCAGGGATGTATTGGCTGGACTAGAGGTTTATTTCACCCAACTAACCTTAACAATCACTAAGTCTGATCTGATACTCTGGATCAATTCAATCGAAGGTCAAATTGTGATCGTTAAGGTTAGCTGGGTGAAATAGTCCTCGAGTATTCGTCCGGGATGGCTCAGTTAGAAGAGCATTGGCAGCTTCAGCCAATACATCCCTGGTTCGAATCCTGGCCCAAACTTTTTCACCAACTTGGAAAATTTACATCTACTATAGACCTCTTACATCATAAGGTTTGTGCATTACATTGATTCCAAATATAGCTATCTTGGAAATGTGAAAAACAAATATTAGCAAAACGACCCGTTGATTGATATATATTAAAATCTAACCAGCGTTAATTTACATCAAGTTCTAACTAAATATCGTGTTTCATGAAATTCCTATCAATATTCTTGAGTGATACTGTTCACAAGTTTTGAACACCACGGCTGAACTTACAGCATGAACATACAGCATATACAATGTTTAACTATTTATTCGCGCATTTGACTCGGCAAAAAAAAAAAAAATAAAAAATAAATAATAATAATAATAATAATAATAATAATAATAAAAGAACTTAACTGATTTGCCCGTAACTCCTACGGGCAAGAAATCATAGCTTAGTCTATCACTTAAAGCTATAATGATATCACTAGACTGCTGCCTGGTTTGTAGCCCACGACTTATGAATGCATGTTTTCTTTCTTGGAATAGTCGGCAGATGGCAGCACCACCGAAAGAAGCATTGAAATTTTCAAAATAGGTTTCTACGACACTTTCCAGTTCACTTTAAGCATAAATAATTAAAATAAAATAAAGAAAGAAAACAAAGCTTAGTCACACTCCTAGAAAACAATTAATTTATCTCATTATAATTTTTTTAATCTGTGATGCATTGCTAAAAATTTTGGCAATTTAATCGCTCACTCAATCAAAAAATCCTACAAGAAAAAAAGAAATAATCTATTTTTAATAATAATGAGTACTTTAATTAATTTAGAAACAATTCCTTTATTGTTGATGGATTAATTTTATGTTTTTCGCACTCTTTTTCATGCAATTTATAATATTGATTAATTAAGAAGGCTGCTGTTTGATTTGTATCCCTATACTTAGGAACGCATCTTTTCTTTCTTTGAAGAGTCAGAAGATGGCAGCACCACCGAATGAACAATTGATATTTTCAAAGTAAGTTTCTACGATACTTTTCTTTTAAGCTTAAATAATTAAAATTAAAAATATAGGAAACAAAGCTTCGTTATTTTTTGAACTAAATAATTGAAATTTCATAAATAAAAATAAAATGTACATTTATTTTATTATTTACAAAACAATCCCTGACAGCTAAAACCAAACAAAAATTTTAAAACATTTTCTCATCAATATTCTCACACATACAATAAACTAGTCGTTGGGGGCCACCGTAATACTTACCCATCATGGATATGTATATGAAAATAAAACATGTGAAAACTATTTATACAATGCATTGCAATTCATAAACAAAATTTAAATATTGTTAATATATACATAGTAATGCTATATTAAAGAACTGCTGATGTACCCATTTTGACAAATCTATATTATAAAGGCCAAACGTATCTGTGCGTAACGCATACGTCATTTTGCGAATGGCAACACTTTCCCACGCAATTTCAGTTTTGCCTTTTTTTCCTACTGCAAATTTTATACTTCTGAACATCACATATTCCCGATTTTTACACCGTCGTATAGAGAAAAAAATGTACTTTTAAACGCAATTTCTTTGAAAGCTGTATCTCAATTTCTTTTTGAGATATTAATTTTTCTATAGTTTTTAGTGCCAATTTTTTAATTTTGGCAACAGAAAACTCCATTTTTTCTTAAAATTGAAAAAAAAAAAAAAAAAAAAAAAAAAAATATCGTCTGTTATAAAATTCCGTGATTTCGGTTTCATTTCGTTTTTATTCATCAGTTAAATAACACCAGTTAAAATACCATTTTTTTAAAACTTGAGTGAATACGGATATAAGAAGTAAGTGTTTAAATTTTGAGAAGATGAAAATTATGACGGGTTTTAATTTCGCGTGAAATTCTATAATCGTGTCAATTTGAAATAAATTTTTTTTTTTTTTTTTCATTCGCATTAATACTAAAAATAAGAGACTCAATCGATAAATTCATCTTAATAATTGATCTTTATTATATTTTATTGATTAAAGTATGCGATTGAAGTTTAATTTTAAAAATTTGGACAATTGAGTTTTATAATATTTTGTTAATCTTAGTTTAAAATACTATTTGTTTTAGAGTTAGACTGATCAATATAAGATATATATAATATTTGTTTGAGAGGTATACTGATCAATATTAGATAAATTTTTTCTTTTAATTAATTTTGTAGATTAATTATAAATCAATGCAGCAGTTCCTTCTTAAACATTTTCTTTCGTCGAATTTCGACGGGCTTCACCTCGTTATATAAAACGCCAAACTACTCAAGTAGTACCGAACTGCTTAAAGGAAACATCCTTACAACTCCAAAATAATAATTCTATTAACTAACAATTAACTGCGTCGGATTAAGCGTCTCATTTCCAATTACAATATACCTCTGAATTGAAATTTGAATGAAATACAGGGTCATGAAAAATCGAAGAATGTGGAAAACAGGATTACAAATATCTCGGCAACTAATAATCCGATTGAATTCGTTCTATATGCAAAATGCGTGTTATTTTATTGTCTTTTACGTCCATTCCTTAGAGCAAAAAAATTTGAAAGTTTTTATATACCTTTCATCAGAACAAATTTTTCGAGAGTCCGAAAAAAATAAATCCGGATAATCGAGGTTGCTGATATTAAATAGGTTTCGTCCCATTATTACATACTAACTACATACAAAATTTCAAGTCTCTATCTCAATTTTTTCGGGAGATAGAGCGTTTACAGACAGACGGCAATTTTTTTTTTTTCTAAAAATATGTTTTTCGGAATCTCCACTATCTAAAACGTGTAAAACCGTCAAATTTTTTTTTCGATTTTCAAAACGATTGCAAGACTTACCCTATACTACGTATGATGGGTAAGTAATAATTACATAAGTAAAAAGATATTTCCTGCACTGATTTTGAAAAACGATTCAAATCCAGTATTTATATATATATATATATATATATATATATATATATATATATATATATATATATATATATATATATAATTCAAGAAAAATTTAATTCATTTTGTGCGATAAATAAAAAGTTTATTAACCGCAAATGTAGATATTTATATAACATCATTGCCTTTCTTATAATTTAATATATAGTGTAACAATAATAATAATGATAGTAATAGTAACTATAATTTTTTATTTGAGTAGTAGCAGAAGGAGCATCTTCATTGCTTTAAGATAAATAAACAATAGAAAGTTTATTTATTTCATATTTAATTATTTTTTCATTTTTCTAAGCAATTTTTTTTCTTTTTTGCTAAAACACAGTTAAATCTGACATTGTAGTGGTTTTCTTTGAATTGTGGATATAAGTTTATTATACGATGAGGCGGAACCCTCACTAGTGTTTGGGATTCAGTGATTAAGTATAAAAAGGGGAAATGAGGTGGGGGCTATTTCCCTTCTTAATTTGTTTTTCGAAGGTTATTAATCCTTGAAAATATAAGATTGCATTCTACAATTAGTGTGCATAGCCTGTGAACCCAATGCCATCAGTTTAACTTGGCAGTTTTCTTTTCTTTTTTTAATTATTAACATATTTGAAATTTTTAGGATGAAGACAATTTAGCTTAACAAATCTTCTCAATCGGACTTTTGGTGTGGTAATCAAATAAGAATGCTACTCTTATTCAACCACTAAACTGATTTTATTTTCCGTACGATTACGTCCAAAATGTGTGATAAATACCAAGTTAAAATATTCGTAATAGTCAGGCCAATCATTTCTGCTTTTACATCATTGTGAAAACCCATTTAAAAATTTATCTGTGTCAAAAAGCTTTGAGTGATGAATCGAACGTACGGAGTACGGGCGGCAAATGAGTTAAGAGGTTAATAGAACAAAGCTGGTAACAAACCCGGCAAAATAATAATAATAATAATCTCAGCTTATCATTTCGGTTCAGCGTACGATTTGAAGATGCCTTGTACTACTTAATTAAGGGTGTATTCGAAAAAACGCTTTTCCACCTTCAGCAGCTCGAAATTTTCATATTCATTTTCAGACTCATTTTTAAAAGTAGAAACATGAAACTTGAGGTGATTTTTGAAGAGACGTATAAAGGTGCCGTGTGATGTCATTTTTTGCTCAATTCATTAGAATTTGATTTATAAACAATTATTTTCTCAGTATGACCCTTTTTTTCGTTTGCAGACCTCCTGCTTCAGCAAAATTGGTCTAAAATATCGTTTTTGATTGCTTTTTTTGCAATAAGTTCTGCATTTATCAAAGAATCGACAATTACGGCACCTTGTGTACTTTCTAAATAAGACAATTTGCCAGTTAGATGCGTTTGAGAGCAAAAATAAACTCAAAAATAAATCGGAAAATAAGCAGTTTTAATCGGAATACACCCTTAATCACGAAAAAAAAATATTGAAAGCGTTTGCTAGAATCTACAGAGTAATTTTACCATTTACTTTTACAATGGCAACAGAGAAGATAGCAACGTAAATGCTATTTGTTTTGGACGAAACAAAAGAGCAAATATATACTTAAAAACCCATAAATTTTAAATATCTTTCTACATTGATTTATTACATTACATTATATATATTTTTAAGGCATAGAATACATGGCATTTTTAAAAAATATTTTTTTATTTTAAATAGATTAAATTTAACCAAAAAATTGGTTTAATCATTTCGAGTAGTCCATTTTCTACGTTTACAATTTGACAAAATTTTATTAATAAAACACAGTAATAGCACATGTAAATTAATTCTGAAAACTTGCTCCTTTTGTAAAAACAACATAGAATCGCTCAGGATTATTTAATTTCAGAATAAGAAATAGTCTTTTGTCAAAAAAAATCCTCAAATTCAAATCTGAAAACTGTCCATTAGATGAATGGACGAGTGGTATATTATGAATTGGGTGTATAAGGGGGAAGAAGGGTAAATAAAAAGAAGAATTCATTTAAAAAAATTTCATATTTGTTTCTGTCATTATCTTTAAATGGTAGCCTGTTAAATTTTTATTTTAAACGAAGATTTTTTTTTTTTTTTTGTATATTTATAACGAACTTTTTCCGACACTAAAATTAGTCGTTGGGGGTCACCGTAATACTTATCCATCATAGATATGCATACTCTAAAATATGAAAATAAAAATAAAGTAATATCAAATTGCATAAAAGAAACATCGTTATAGCTCTAAAAATAATATTTATATTAACTAATGATTTACTACGATGGATTAAGCATCTCAACTACAATTGAAATATATCTTTTAGTTGAAATTTGAATGAAATACAGGGTCATGAAAAATCGAAGAATGTGGAAAAAAGGATTACAGATAGCTCATCAACTATTTATTCAATCAACTTCTTTCATTATGCAAAATTTATGTTACTTTATTATCTTTTACATCCACTCCTTAGAAAAAAAAATCGAAAATTTTTACATGTTTTTCATCAGAATGATTATTTCGAGAGTTCGAAAACTTTGTTCCGGATAATCGAGGTTACTGATATTAAATAGGCTTCTTTCGATTCTTACATGCTAGGCAAAAAATATATATGCATAGCAAATTTCAAATCCCTATCCCAATTTGTTCGACCGTTTACAGTCACACAGACAGACGGACGTGCAATTTCCCCTCTCCCAAAAAAAGTGTTAATCTTCAGTTTCTAAAAAGTATAAATCCGTCAAATAAAAAAAAATGATTTTTAAAATGAATGCAAGACTTACCCTATATTAAGTATAGTGGATAAATAAAACAATGGAAATCCAACTCAGCATCATTACATACTATGATTAACTCTCATTTGAAAAAAAAATATATATATATATTAATAAAAGAAATATTTTATACACGGCACACTAGTAGGCTCACTAAATGTTGAACTTGTGCAAAATAAAATATTTTAAAGCATTTTGTAGTAATTCATTTTTTAAGATTATATATATATATATATATATATATATATTAAACAAAGTTACTATGCCATAAAAATACTTGGGCGGAGCTAAAAGTTAGGGCACGCCTTTAGTCATCGAATCTGGTATTAAAATGTTAAAAAAATAACTTTTTTTATTTGCTGTATGTATGCTTAATACTACTCGATAAATTGTTAACTAGATGAAATTTTTGATCCAAAGGGTTAGTTCAGCATGGCTCAAAAACTTTCTAATTCGTCAATGAAAGAATTCAAAGAAAGGAAAAAATAACTTAATTTTAAACGTGTTTTATCCTACTTGAGAAATTCAAATTCGTTAAGATTAGAATTCCGAGGTTTTTAATTCTTAATATTAGCATGATTTTTTTAATGTAATTTATCAAATTAAATCTAGAAAACACAAATAAATATTACGATTTCGGTTAAATTATAACACTATTTGTCTACATCATTCAAAAATAATAAACAAAATAAAAGTAGCAAATTGTGTTCATATCCAAAGTTTGTCGTTTAGGAGTATTTTTTTAATTATTTTATCTGTTTATTTAACAGAATATTGAACATCAAAGGGAAATGACGCCTTTTATGCTTCAACAGTTATACTGAGTAATGAATGAAAATACAGAATGTTTATTTAAAGTCTCGCACCACAAAAAAAGGCGAGACAGAGATAAATGTAAAAAAGCCGAATTTACATCAACCGAAGACAACCCGCTGACAAAAATTCAAGGACGGCTGCCACATTAATGGCCGCCGAGAAATAAAATTTTAATCGTTGGAGCTTCAAAAATTTCCGTTTCTCCAATTGGCAATAAATTACTTTACGCCCCATCACCACAAAGATGTTAATTGATAATTGCATTGAACAAATCGGGAGCACGATGTTTGTTTTGCAATATGGGGCTTTCATTAACGAAATTGACTGGTTTTTTTTTCTGTATAAAACATTTATATTTCTGCTAATGGTTAATAGCATAATTAAATTTATTATACAATTTATTATCACGATTTACACCTGTATTCCCCACATACTTTATATACAGCTAGATTTTCTGTACTGTGCTTTTATCTTGAATAAATACATATCATATTATGATGAGCAGAGTTTAAAAATTAAAAAACAGCAAGGGCGGAGAACAGATGTAAAAATATATCACCAGATTTCTGGCGTATAATCCGCTATTTAATACCGATAGCTTGATATTTTGGGAAATTTAGTGTTTACTCAAGAGTAATTTTCGATAAAACAAAATCAGTAAATTGCAGTAAAAGGCAAGAATATGCTTTTAACAAATTTCTTATTTGACATCGCCGTTTATTTTTCACAGATAATGTTGACTGCTGTTAACCTCTTTTAACATTATTTACATTAAGAATCTATAATAATAAAGATAACAATGAAAACCCTTGAAAAAATGGTGAAAAAAAACTGGAATAAAAATCTAATTAGCATAATTTTGGAGAATTGCGTGCAATTATTACGACTAATACTCATAAGCTATAGAATATAATTTCTATATAGAATCAGAATACTTTATTTTGTGGCAGGTCTTTCCATCTAACATTTTTGTTTGTTTTACATACATCATGCATAGTACTATACTTCATTACGGGTATAATTATAATGAATTTTCTCTTATGCATGAAATACAGAATTTTCCAACAAAAAATATATGAAATATAAATGACGTCTAAATAGCGATTTCAATTAAAAACGATTTTCTCCAACACTACTTTTTCGCAGATGCAGATGGAAGCGACTCACTTTGAATTTCATGTTTTAAAATTTATTATTTATAATATTAGTGAATGGGAGGTATTGCAAAGATATTATTCACGCATTGAAAATATTATTATATTTTATTATATTGTATATTATAATATTATGATTAATATTATAGATATTATCAAGCATTGTAAATATTGCCATAACTATTGTGAAAACTTGTTTCAATGTTTTAATGGATTTTTTTCTTCTTTTTCAGTTTGGAAGCATTTTATAATTTATCAGTGCATTTTTTTTTTTTTTTTTTTTTTTTTTTTTTAAATCTTAGTTTATGAAATATTTTTTTCCCTCACTAAGCAAATGTGAAACGCTTTTCGAAAACCTACCAGAAACATTATTTTTAAAATAGGGAAGGAGTTACACAGAATCTACGTATAATAATGATAACGAGACAAATCTTCATCCATCAACTAGGATAATCAAAATTGTGGTTTCAAAGCTTTGTATCTTTTTTTATATACTTATAATCCTTTTTTTTAATTATTAACGATTTTGAACATTTCTATAAATATGCTTTAAAAGTTCTGATTCTGATATTTATATAGGAAATTGTAATTTTTATGTGCTCTAAGCGCTTATGTGCACAGTTATCTTTCATATGGATTAGAATGAATTTTTTATGACCTTTCATATAAAAAGTCGAGGAAAATTCATTTATACTGGAAGAACTTGCTAATATAGAGTAATAACATTGTTTATAATGTTGTTATAATATTATTTATGCTAATTATAGATACTGTATCTTTAACATTGTTTTACAGATTAATGAAAAAAATGTTATATACCTCAAAATCAGTGCTATTTCAGCACATTTTGATATAGCACTATTTAATATGAAAAATTTCAGGGGTAAATGTTGAATATTGGACATTGCAATTTTGTATTAAAACTAGTCGTTGGGGGCCACCGTAATACTTAACTATCATGGATAGGCATAATATAATATGTCTAAACTATTTACAAAACGCATTGCAATTCCAAAACAAAATTTAAGAGTATATTTAAATATTTTAATACACATACTAATGATCTATTCATGAATGACTGATGAATAAATTTCGACAAATTACATGAAACGCCAAAGTACTGAAGTTGTATAAAAATTGTATAAAAGAAACATCCTTATAACTCCAAAAATAATAATCATATTAACTAACAGTTTACTTCGTTGGATTAAGCTTCTTATTTCCAATGAAAATATATCTTTCAATTGAAATTTGAATGAAATACGGTGTCATGAAAAAACGAAGACTGTGGAAAACAAGATTACAAATGTCTCAGTAACTAATAATCCGATCGATTTTGTTCGTAATTCAAAATTTATGTTATTTTGTTGTCTTTTACATCCATTCTTTAAAATAAAAAAATCTTAAATTTTTATATACCTTCCATCAGAACGAATTTTTCGAAAGTCCGAAAAAATACATCCGGATAATCGAGGTAACTGATATTCAATAGGCTTCGTCCCATTCTTACACACTAAGTACATACAAAATTTCAAGTCTCTATCTCAATTTGTTCGGTAGATAGAGCGCTTACAGACACACAGACAGACGGACAGCAAAATTTTTTTCTAAAAACATGTTTGTCGGAATCTCCAGTGTCTGAAATGTGTAAATCCGTCAAAAAAAGTCTTTCGATTTTCAAAACAATCGCAAGACTTACCCTATACTACGTATGATGGGTAAGTAAAATGAGAACAACCAAATTGCTCATAAAGGACGAATAAATGCAGTACAAACATTCATCTAACATTATATGTGAAATCTTTTTTATTATTATTTATGTCTATATAAGCACAGGTTTCTTAAATTATTCAATAAATTTAAAATATGAAGTAAACATTTTTTTTAGCTAAAATATTCATAATATTTAATCTAAAAAATTATGTCCATTAAATAGCATGAAATTGTCGGTAAAAAAATTTACTGGCATCAAAAAGCTGATGGATCAAGCAAACATCGTTCATCAAACATGCGTTCATAATTTCCGGGGTGTTCAGATTAGAGAGTGTTCAAATAGAGAGAACCCACTGTATACGAGATTCTAATTTAAATTACAACACAGGTGTTAAAATAGATAATTTTATTACATTACAATTTTATTGTTAAAGTAGACAATTTTAGTCCGTATGGCATATGGGTAAATAAGTTAAGTAGTTAATGAAAAACGATTTTGTTCATTCTTTCTTTTTTTCCCCGATTAATTAAATACGCAATATTTTGGCTATCGTATAGGTGATCCTATATTGTGTCAGGCTTGGATTGTTCTGGAGAATGAGCAATCGAGTAGAATAGTGGAATGTTTTCAACATTTTTCTTAAGTAATATATGTAAATAATTTAAAAGATAAGGAAATATTTTTTTTATAATAACAGGGTGATAAAAGTATGTTTTTTTACTGAAAAGAATTGTTTTCATCATTTATATTCATCCATTTTAAACTGAGAAACTGACTGCAGTATCCTGTTCATACAAAGCGGTTTTGCTGTACTATGTTGCATTGTAGTAAGGACAAGTTGGAAATTGCACGTGAACGTAGCAAATGAGGTGCGTTCGTACGATAACGAAATTTTAAAAATATTCAGATCTTGCTGATATAGTAGAGCGTACTTCGGATACAGTATAGTAGTCGAAATCTTTACGTTTCTGTATATATGCAGGAAGTAATTTTTATTACACCTCAGCAACGTATATCTTATTCATAATATGTGAAATAGTTGAATATAATTAAAACACGTCCAAAACAATGTTTCCCAGTATAGAATTATGTAGTGGAATACTTTTGTGTGGCCCTGTAATTTAATAATAAAAATTCTTTGCATCACAGATTGTACAGAATGCATGTTTTAGTATATATTTCATAGATTCATGCCAATTCTATTATGTTCGAATGAATGTAAAATCATTAAAATGCATTTGAAACTTTTTCCCAAATGACCATAATGTAGTAGAATACTTTTGATTGTCCCTGTAAATGATATATGCATTCGACTTTCATAGCATTTGAAATGACTCGACAAAATTACGTAAGAATTATATTTTTAAATTTCAAACGATTAAAATGCATTTGATTTTTTTCCCCATTGACCGCAATGTAATGGAATCCTTTTGATTGTCCCTGTAATTGATCTATGCATCCGATTTTCATAACATTTGAAATGACTCAACAAAATTACGCAGTAGTTATATGTTTTAAATTTCAAACGATTAAAATGCATTTGAAACTTTTTTTTCTATTGACCGTAATGTAACGGAACCCTTTTGATTGTCCCTGTAACTGATCTATCCATCCGATTTTCATAAAATTTGAAATGACTCGACAAAATTATGTTATAATTATGTATTTTAAATTTCAAACGATTCGGTTGGGTAGTTTTTGCGTTGTTATATGCGGACAGACGGACAGACAGACGGACAGACGGACGGACTGAGCGACAACAATAGGTGCTACGCATTTACATAATTAGGAACGCACCTAAAAATGGGGATTTTAATAATCTCTTTTAGTACAATAATTATTGTGCATTATTTATTTTAATAATATTCATATATACTCAAAGCACTGTCTTTTACTTAATCGGGTTTCATTCTAAAATGGTTGAATGATGCTTACTATTTACTACTAGTTTTAAAAGTTTAAGTAATTAAAAAATATGGTGGTTAAATTGAATTAGATAAAATTTTATTTTGTGTATCTTGCGTAAAATTTCTTTTCTTTATTTTGCCAATGGTTGAAAAACTTTAGAAAGATATTGTGTGACATCTTGGCTAAAAGACTAGTGTAAAAGAGTAGTGTTTTTTAATTTAATATACATACTTTATTATTTTTTTATGGAATTAACTTCTATAGGATTTTAGGAAGAATCTGTTGTATTTTACAGAGTTTAATGTTATAATGTAAATTCAATGTAAATTCAATTAATTAATGTAAATTCAATATAATGCAAATGACAGCTTTTCCATTTCTTCCATTCGACGAAATCTATTTCTATCCGATGTTTTTTTTTCTTTCTGTGGTTTTTTTTTCTCAGTGAAAGGAATTTACAAATGCTGCTTTTCTAAGATAAAAGCGTATTAAACATGCTATTAAATGCTATTAATTTAAACTAAAGTTAACATTAAAAAAGTTTTTTCAAACTCATACCACTAAATTTATTTAGTAATATGTTATTGTATTTAAATGCTGCTTGAGCAAATTGAAGTTCAATTGATTTTCTAAAACATTCAAAAGCGAGTGAGTGCGTTAGAGCCTCCTCCTTAAATAGACGCGCAGGCTTGCACAACCTTTGGCCCGCGGGTCACAATAATACCACAATTCTTATGCAGAATAATTTTGTTTATAGTAATGACAGAAACTTGCTATTAAAGAAGGGCGGCTTACGGAGTACAGCTTATCGTATTCATAAATTTCATTTCTTAAACCATGAAAAATTCTTAGATATAGGTATTACTATACTCCACATCATGAGGTAGAAATTATTAAAATCTTGCCGCATGAAGTTTTTAATTGAAATGGAATAATTAAAAAATAATTCCTTATACAGTTTTCTAATTATATGTAAAAAACATAAATTCTAATATTATTTATTAATTTCTATATGCATAAATATGAATAAAATAACTATTTAAGCGCGAGTGAAGTAAACTGGATCCATATTTAGCAAATAAAGCACATCGATAATAAATTGAAAAAAAAAAATTAATTAGAAAAAAGCAATATTGAATACGTTGTTGTTGAAGTAAAATTTTATTTCTCTATCTTCTAAAATATTCTCATGTTATGTGAAACAAAAGCAATCGAAAACATTCTATACCCAACACAAATTATCCATTGCAGAGAAATCCGAATATAACAACAGGCTCAGTCGCTTCTTCTTTGTCCAATATTACAGCCTATTGAATTAAACTTTCTCGACTCCTCCCATTCAGATCTGTTTCATGCAATCAGCCTTCTAATTGGTACAGAAAGTACACGTACAAAGATTGTTTTTATCCTTCTGTACTTTCGCGCAGTTGTATGTGGAAATGGCTTTTTTTTAAATTGATGTTTTAAAGTTTATTGTTTCTAATACTGATGAAAGAAAAGTATTGCAAAAGGTACTATGCAACTATTGAATATATTCTAAATATTGCCATAAATACTATGAACACTTGCTTAAGCTATTTTTTTAAACTATCTGAACACCTTTAAAACATAATTTTCAATCAAAATATCGATATTTCTTTTAGGGTAAACGCCATTATAAGAAAGAGTACAAGAGAAAATTTTTTAATTTTCAAAAAATGACTTCCGATTGTGTGGTTACCCAAAGGAATTTTCAATTTGGTCCCTTTTGTTAATACCTTATTGTAAAAGTATTGATGAATTATCAACGATGTTTTTTTTTTTTTTTTTTTTTTTTTTACTATACAAGTGTGAAACGCTTTTTTGAAGCTTGATTAATATTATTTTAAAAATAGGGGTGGAGTTAGAGATATTATTTTTGAAATAGGGGTGGAGTTATACTCAATCTCAACATAACTATGATAAATAGGCAGATTTTTATCTATCAGCGCGGATAATCAAAATTCTGGCTTGTAAGCCTTGTAATTATTTTAATATGCTTTAATATTCTGTTTTAATAATAATAATATTATTATTATTAAAAATTTTGATCATTTCTATGAATATGCTTTACAATATTTGACGTTTATGAGCTTATATTTATCTAGGAATATTGTATTTATGCTGTATTTTAATAAGGTGCTTGAGGCGTCTATAAGTATTATAATTTTTCATGTGCAGCAGAATAAATTTTTTGCGTGTATACATAAATTTATTACGTTGAGAAAGTTTATGTATATTGAAAGAACTTGCAAATGGAATGTGATAACTGTGCATATAACCAAATTATTGTGCCGGGCCTGATGAATCAGACAGCACAGTCCGGTACTGGAGGAATTTAAGAATTATGCATACATATCGAAAATTTTGAGAGACAGCGAGAGGAAAATATCCCAGGGGGTAGCAGAATTGATGTGGATAATTTTCAGTTTAGTACGAAATGAGGCCTTACAGATAAAATTAAATTTAATTGATTCTCAGAAATGTACTTAAATATCTAATAGATCATCACATTGTTAATAAATCCGATTCCAATAATATATCGATGATGCACCATTAACAAATAAATCTAACATAAGTAAGTGAGATAAAAATGATCTTAGACGATGAATTATTGGTATCAATAGATGAACACTTACTCTTATACTAATTTTAATTTTTTTTTTTTTTTTAATTATTGCTTTTTGATATTTTTACTTCAGAACAATGGCAAATTTTCTGAATTTTTTCACTTTTGACATTTTTATTTCAGATTTTTGATATTTTTATTATTGATTATTGATTTTTGTTAACTTTATTCCAGAATAATGGACATTTTTCTGAATTTTTTCAATTTTTAATATTTTTTGATATTTTTATTTTAGAACAATGGGTTTTTTCAGAACTTTTTCATTTTCGATATTTTTATTTCAGATTTTTGATATTTTTATCTCAGAATAAACGAAAAATTTCAGAATTTTTTCATGTTTGATATATTTTTATTTCGATTTTTTGATATTTTTATTTCAGATTTTTGATATTTTTATTTTAGATTTATGATATTTTTATTATTGATATTTTTATATATTTTTTTTTATTGATTTCAAGTATTTTTATTTCAGAACAAAGAAAAGTTTTAAGATTTTTTTCTTTTTTTTTTTTTTAACTAAATAAAATTATTTAGAACTGTTTTTCACATATAATCGTATGTTTATACCCTTCAGCCAAAACATTTTTGAACGAAATAGCTGACGTACTTTAGGAGTTAATATGTTTTTAGTTGGAAAATATAATGTTTTCGGAAACTAAAAAAACTCAGACACTTCTAAATTGTTTGAAGATCTTGCACAATTTTCTGAAACAGATGAATTAAAATATACATTACCGCCTAGCTGACATTCAGTCACATACAGTGTTCTCGCTGATATTTGAACAACTTTAGTAATTTGGCTAATTAAAAATAAAAAACATTCGCCAAATGGAAAAAGTATTAGCAAAATAGATTCGCCGTATAGCACAAGAAAAGTTCTTTAATCCTTTAATGTACCCCCTTTTTTGTTCTAAAATAACCTAAGTTTTTATAACTGCGACAACGATTGTTATTAATCTAATTTCAACTATCCGCTACAAATATATATATATATATATATATATATATATATATATATATATATATATATGCATATGTATATGTATAAAAACGAAAAAGAAAAGAAAGAAAAAGCAAAAATTGAGCGTTAGCAATTTGGCGAAACTGATCGCTTGTTTACTCGTCAAATGAAGATTTTAGTCGCGATTTGGCGCATTGGCGAGCGACAGCGAGAACCCTGGTCACATATAATAAATAAGTATAGCTCTCTCTCTCTTTCATAAAGCAGTCATTAATTCTGCAAATCGTAAAAATACAATTAAATTTGTAATATCATAGAATAATTGTTATTGTAGAGTGTAAACACTTTAAAGCAAGTATATAATTTAAAATTATAATTTGTTTTTGTAGTTTTTGCGCTGGCATCATGTCCAATTGAAATTTAAATAAACGTTTTTATTATTTTTCTAATGGATAATTTCCCAAAAACAGACTCAGATATGATTTTTTCTGAACAAAACAGAAAAAAATCATGCCTTTCCCCCTTTCAGTACCAACACTTTAAAAATGAAATAAAAATTACGTAGTTTTTACATATTGGTAATAAAAGTCGTAATAAGCTAAATACCACCTAAAAAAAATCATGACCATAATTTTTTTAATTAGAGAATGTCCTAGATTAAGGACATTTATATTCATTGGGTGTAGCGCAGACTATAATGAAAAGACACTGTTGGTGTTTTTATTTTATTGTTACAAAAACTGTTTTAGAATAATACTGTTACAAGATACTGCTTAAATTTCAGATGCTGTGATAACTGTGCGTTTAAGTGGAATTCTTTGAAACAATTGCGTTCTTTACTCAAACATAGATGAATTTGGCATTTTTCACACTTAAATTGTGATTTCCCCTTGCACTTTTCTCTTTTACAGCTTCCTAACTGCCGTTATGATCTACTGCATCGAGTTGTATTGCCTTATATAGTCTTACTTCTCTGCTTTTGCGGGAAATATCGTGTTGGGAATTTTCTGGCATGTCTTTGGTTTTACTTGGTCTACTACGTTTTCTTGATCCTGATGGTTTTCCAGCTTTCACTAGATAGTTCGCTATCGTCATTTTGAAGTGTAACAAATCCACAATTTATGTTTTTTGAATATTACACTCAGTAGCTCTCTTTTATATTTAAGCCAACTATTACATATAGCCAGGTCTACTTCATGAAATATAAGGCGAAGTGTTTATTTTCTTGATCGAATAAAAATTCTGTACAAGCCAATTGGAAAATACATCTTATCAACTCCTCCCATTGATTCATTATATTTCTCCACAACTTCTGGTCGAATCACATCAATGTATTGCTTAGAATTTTTGTCCAAACGTTTAGCAACATCATAGTTGCCTTTACCCAAAAAGTTACTTGTAATATACACACTTTTGTTATCATGCCATCTAACTAGTACAATATAGTTGTCCTTACTATATAGCTCTTCTATAAAACCCCTTCCAATTTTTTTTTTTTTTTTTTTTTTTTTTTTTTTTTTTTTTTTTTTTTTTTTGCTGCTTTCTCCGGAATGAAAGGTCGATTTCTAAATCTATTCACTCTTGCTGTACAAGCTGCTAATATTTTATGACTTTTCAAAATCTGCAACAAAGCATAAGATGAAAAATAATTATCAAAATATAACTGTGTTTTCTCGGTCTCTTACTAAACTGCATAACAACTGCTGCTGCCTGAGCAAATCTGCTTTGTAGATCTTTATTTATTTCGGTGGTTGTTCCCTGATATAATATAAAATCATACACAATTCCACTTTCCCCACACAAAAAAAAATAATTTTACTCCCCATTTGCTTGGTTTGTTTTTGAAGTATTGTTTCACTTTTAGATGTCCTTTGAATTGACACATCTTCTCCTCAACACATAGCTTTTCTTCCATTTTCAGTTGTTTACGCCTACTTTGAACAGCATCAAAAAGTGGCCTAACTTTAAGACATCAGTATTGTCTGAAGGTCGGTCTATGTTTTTTACAACCTGTAAATTATTTCACAATGAAAAAAATCTACTGCTGGTCATAGAATTTCGGAAAAGGTCAATTCCCAGTGTTTTATCCCAGTAGAGCCCAACTCTTGCAAATTTCAGTGCCTCCATAGCAACATGAACAATATACAATAAAAACTAAACGAAAGCAAACAATATCATTAAGTGACCGTATAGTGGTACACACAACGTTCGAAAACATTTGTCCTTGATCATGGACACATGTTTTTAAATAATTCTATAATAAAATTGTAAATACTTAGAACTTTCGAAATAAGCTTAAATCAAAATTTCTAGTTTTGTTTTAACAAAATGATAAATATATTTAGCTACTGCTTACATAAAATTATAACAAAATAATATGATTCTAAAATGGCTTACCGGGACGAGAGCTCGTGTTTCTACCCATATTGATACAAATAATCCTAGGTGCTGCTATGTACTGGTTTGATTTCTAAATATTTATGTTTTTAGTAGGAAAATGATTAAAAATGCAGATAAAAACTGTAAAATTACTTTAAATTAAATTAGAATTAATAAAAAAAATTCTAAAAAAGTATGTCCTTGATCATGGACATCAGCAGCGAAAGGGTTGAAGAGTTTAAATATGGAGACACTATATTTAGTTCTGCGCTATTGAGATTAGCGACCGCACTCCCTGTCCTAAAAAAACGAGCGTCTGGGGAGAACACGTCGTCAGAAAAAAAATCTTTGAAAACAATTCGCCTTTCCTATAAACAGTGCGGAAGGGGATGGGGAATCAATACTCCGTACTTCCCTCATTCAACGTGAACCTGTGATCCTCGAGAAAATTTTGAGAGTCCGTAGTAAAATCAGAACAATACTTGCATTTTTTCCCCCATTTTATTAATAGTAAAAAATTATATCCTAAGAATTTACTGTATTTCAGAAATTTAGTTTTGAAAGTTTTAATTGTAGCAGACATTGGTGATTATATTGTTAATGTGATTCCTTTGCAAAACAAATATATTTCATTTAAAATTTGATTTATTCAGTTGAAGAAATTTAAAAATCTGCAATAAATTAGAAGCAATACTTTTCCATACCTATTTCTTAAATAATCGCGTGAAGATAAGGTTTCCCTATGATAAAAATAAATAAATAAATAAATAAATAAAAAACAATAACAAAAATAAAATAAAAAATAAAATAAAAAATAAATGAAATAAAAATAAATAAATAAAAAAAATAGAAAAAAAACATGATTTCTTTTATAGAATGAAGTATGTGTATGTTTTTAGCTTTTTAAGAATATATACATCGTTTTTTGCAAAATTTTTTACTGAAATAAACTGTTAAAAAGCACCAAATAAATTAATATTTCTTTAGTATCCTTAAAACATATTTTTAATTCATGAAATGTGGTGCAATGACTTTTTTTAAAAAAAAAGAACTTTTTGCAATATTCAAAAATTAAATATTTTCTCAAATAACATTAATACAATTTACATTTGTATTGAAATCGTACCACGAAGAAGATGCTCCACCCACTTTATACAGCTAGATTTTCTGTACTGTGCTTTTATTTTGAACAAATAAATATCATAGGATGATGGGCGGAGTTTAAATATAAAAAAAGGCGAGGGCGGAGTACAGATGTAAGAACATAGTATCATGTTTGTGGCGTATAATCCTCAATTTAATACTGATAACTTGATACTTTGGGAAATTTAGTGTTCACTCAAGAGTAATATTTGATAAAACAAAATCAATAAATTAGGGGAAGGTGGTGTACCTTGGAGGCACATTGATTGTGCAGCCACCTTGAGTGATAAATTTAAACTAAAATATTATTTGCATGTATTTGTTACTAGAGGCTCATGGGAAGTTCTTCAACTATTAATCAACACACTTGTTGCTGCTGTAAAAAACAAAGTTTATTTTCAGTACCAAAAAGTTACTTTTCAAGGACATATTCTTTTTCTTACATAACTGTAAGCATCAACTTTTGTTTTAAACTGATTATCACAAGTTGAAAGGCATGTTTTCAGCTACATTTATGTATGCTTAAAAATGGCTAAATCTAAAATATGAAGATGTGGAAACCATTTTTGTAAAACACTTGCTTGTAGTGTACCTTGGAGGTAGCTAATGTTGTGTACCTTGGAGGTACCTCCAAGGTACACACCTAGTAAATTTATTAATAATTATGAGTAAAATTTGTTAGAAAGTATTTCTTTACTTTAATAACCAAAGTACTGGGCTGGGCAAATGGGCCTAAGTTTAAATGTTAGGCTATAAATTGATGAAGCCTAAGTAAAAATTCAAAATCAAAGTTATCTAAGCTTAGTATTAAACAATTAATAAATATTTTAATAAATATATAAATAATTATTTATATATATATATATTTATTAAAATATTATTATAAATAATTATTTATATATTATTAATATTTTATAAATAATATTTTTTACTGTTTTTAATTTCTTGCAATTATTTCCAGAGAAGTAAAAGGTTCTAAAATGCCTAGAAGTAAAACTGGATATAAATTTAGATCACCTGAATGTGGAATGGAACTAAAGATGTTAGATATAAAGAGGGAGTGTTAAACAGTGATTATTTATATTTGACTAAACTTTATTTTATGGCTAAACTGTTCAAACTTTATTATTTCAGTTATATGAACGATTTTGTGTTCTTAAAATTGTAAATTTAAACTAATTAGACTTATATTACCCTAAAGTTGTCTTATATTAAATCATATTACTGTAAACAAATAATAAATCAGCTTTCTTTCATGCTGTGTAGTACTTAATCTGTAAAAAACAAATACCTCCAAGGTACACCACCGGTGGTGTACCTTGGCTGTATTGTAAGCTATTTTTAAAAAAATAAAAAAGTAGTGAAGAAATATATTTGGACATTTCAGAAAAAAATATGTAACAGCTAAGATCCTTAAATTTTTGAAAAAAAATGTTTTACAGCTATTTTCCAAACACTTTTTTTGTAAAAAAATCAAAGTTTGAAATTACCTCCGAGGTACACCACCTTCCCCTACATTAAATGGCAAGAGTATGTTTGCAACAAATTTCTTATGTGACATCGCCGTATATTTTTCTCAGATTGTCTTTGAGTGCTGTTAACCTTTTTTTTTTTTTTTTTTATATATGCATTAAGAATCTCTACACACAGTGTGTAATAGACTGTTGAGATGAGTGTTGAATTCAAGGAATGGCCCGTGAGGTACATCTGGTAGGTAAAATTCCGGGAGGTAAAATTGTCCATTCGATGAATGGGTGGGTGGTATATAATGCGTTGGGTGAATAAGGGAGGAGTTAACAAATCGAATAAATCAATCAAAAATAAATTTCAAATTTGTTTCTAATATTATCTTTAAATGATAGCCTGTTAAGAACTTCTATCTTAAACAAAGATTTTTTTCTTTTATTATTTTTTTTAAGAAAATCTCGAACGAATATTTTGAAATTAAAAAATATTTGGAATCCAACCAAGCATCATTACACAATATGATAAAAACTCATGGGAAGAAAATTTATTAATAAAAGAAAACAATTACACAAGGAATATGGTTTCTCTAAATACTGAACTTCTGCAAAATAAATATTTTAAAAAGCATTTGGTAGCAATGCATTACTTATGTTTTTTAAATCTTTATTTTTTTTTTTAATAAAGCTCGTATGCAATAAAAATATCTAGGGAGAACGAAGAATTCAGGTCACGCCTTTATTCATCAACTCTGTTATTGAAATGTTAGAAAAAAGTTAATTTTCTTATCTTTTTATATGTATGTATATTCAACACTACACGATAAAGTGTTAACTAGCTGAAATTTTTAAGCCAAAAGATAAGTTAAGCACGACACAAAAACTTTCAAATTTGTGAATGAATGAATTCAAAGAAATGAAAAAAAGTTTCATTTTAAACATGTTTTATCCTACTTGGGAAATTCAAATTCTTTAAGGTTAGAATTCCAATATTTTAATAAATATTAATATGATCTTTTAATGTAATTTGTCAAAATAAAATCTAGAATACAAAAATAAATACTATGATTTGGATAAAAGTATAACACTATTTTTGTACATTATTCAAATTGTGTTCATTTTGAAATATTGTCGTTTACCATGTTTGTTTTTTGTTAGGATGAACTGTACTCTGATAAAAAGTTCATTAAATCCAATAGATTTTTTAAATCACCAGATTTTAAAAAACTGTACTCTGTTCAAAATTTTAGATATTCACTTAAATTGCTCCATTTGATGGAATGAGTAAGCTACGGGATATTTTACATAAGTACCGGCAAGTTGAAAATATCAACAACCGGTTTTTTAACACTTAAAGAACATCTTAAAGCACATACTAAAGAAACTTACTATTTTACTATCAATACTTTACTATAAAATATTTCTGGTGTAAGTTTTAACTTAAAAAGTGCATGTTTTTTAATTGTTTTAGTTTTTACTTGTGATAATAACAATTTTAAGATAATAAGTATAAGAATAAGTGTTCATCGATTAATACCAATAGATGATACATTGGTGGTACTTATCTTAATTTATTTATTGATTTTTTTTTTTTTAAATCTTCTTACATATGTCAGATTTATTTGTTGATATTGCATCTTCGATCATTATTGGAGTCCGATTTATTAACAATTTGATGATCTATTAAATATCTTTATAAATTTGTGAAATTCTATTCAGTTTAATTTTATCTGTAAAGCCTCATTTCATACTAAACTGAAAATTATCCGCATCAATTCCCCTATTCTCTGTGATTGCCCCCTCCCTCGCTTTCTCGCAAAGTTTTCGAGAATAATATAAATTTCGCCAATACGGGACGATGCTGTGTGATTCAACAGATCAGGCACAATAATTAAATTATATATACCGATAAAATTCCATCTGCATATTCTTTCAGTAAAATAAACTTTCTCAGCGTTTTATATGTTTGTAAAAATTTAATTCTAATCCACATGAATATTTATAGTACCTGTAGAGGCTTCAAACATCTCAAAAAAAAAAAAAAAAGATAAAAAACAGTATTTTTAAATAAATATACGTGCATAAATGTCAATACTCATACAGCATATTTAGAGAAATAATCAAAATCATTAATAATAATAATAAGAAGAAGAATAAAATAATTACAAAACTTGGGAGCCTGAATTTTGCCTATTCCTGTTGATGGATAAAAATCTGCCTCATTATCATTTATTATAGGAAGATATAGCATAACTCCACCCCTATTTTAAAGTAATGCCTCTATAACTCCACCCCTATTTTTGAAGTAACACTTATATCAGGTTTCGAAAAGGCGCACAGTGGTCCCAAATTGCGATTATGTGGCCAAAAATCAAAAAATCGAAGTTTCGTATTTCGAAATGAAATAAATTCCACAGTATTGAGAAATATTTGAAGATTTATATTCTTTAATATTTTTGTTTTATATTCTTTCATGAATTCGCATTGCTTATCTGAAGTTGGTTGTTTTGAGCGTTTTCTACCGTTGCGTCATTTTCAGTCAAATTCGTCGCATTCATAGCCTAATTAAGACCTTTTCAGATAGTTTAACCCATTAGTGCCTAGCGTCCCATTTTTGGGACAGTTTTATAAAATTCAAGTAAGCGCATTTCACACCAGTAAAAAGGAGGATAAATAAATACTTTCTTTCTGGAGACAAAGTCCCCGTTAAATTAATATAAAAGTTATTCTTGTTTTAAAAGTGGCGGGAACATGCAAAATTTGAATTTTAACGAAGAAAATAATTCAGGCACTAATGGGTTAAAGTTTTTTTCTTTGCACTTTTCTAAAACAGCATTAAATTATATATTTAATTTGTTTTTTCGGTTGCAAAAATCTCAAAAATTTAAAAAAGTTGATACATTTTAAAAATACATAGTTTTAAGGGATTTTCATACATAAAAAGTGATATATAAAAAAAAACTCCTCCGAACATATCGGAGATTTTACTACCAAATATAGAATGAACCTTCTAAAATAATATCCCAAGAAATCTATTGCGACTTTTTGCGATTTTGTGAGAACCAATACTTTGAAGTTGGATATTGGATGTCGCCCATGTTAGTCGAAAATCAGAAATCGGGTTGAAGGTCTATGAAATTTCCGCACTGACACAAAATTGTCAGTATTGATATAATGCAAGATTCCGATTAGCTTAATTTATCAACTGAATTTTTTATTTCTAGGGGGTATAAATATGCAAATTTATTTATTTATTTATTTATTATTATTTTACAATTTTTCTTTTACTTTTTTCGTTTATATCAAAAATAATATTAAAACTTGAAGCACATGTTTAGAGTTCAGTTTATATATATATATATATATATATATATATATATATATATATATATATATATTATATAACATACATATATACATATACATATATACACACTATTTCTGCCAACATGCATGTAAGGAACTTCAGTCAGCTAGAAAAAAATCATTCAGTGTTTTAAGTTTCTGGATTATTTTTAATGTTTATTTTGTTTAGTTACAAATAAATTTTTTTAAGTGTATTTTTTAATTTTCACCCATTGTCATATAAATCTATTGTTACATTTTAAAATATATTAATTTGTATGCACACTTAAATTTGAATGAATACCTTAATGTAAACTCTTACTGATATGTATTTTACACTTATTTATATTTATTTTGTTTGAACTAAGAAACGATCTCGTAATACAGTAAAACCCTGATAATTCGGATTAACTGGGACCAGACTCAATCCGGATTATCGAAAATCCGGATTATCCTTAGAATTAGAAAAAAAGGAATTAAAATAAAACATACTTAAAGAAAATCACCTTTATGTAAAACTTATTGAATATGTACCGATAGTAAAAATGTTTGCTTAATTCTTTCAAAAAGATTTCAGAAAAAGTTTTTTTTATTCAGGATACGATGATGAAACAAGTTAATGTTATGGAAATTAGCCAATCGCTTCTCAAACTTGAGAAAAAAAGAAGACCAAACCGATCCGGATTAACGGGGTCCGAATGTGCGGGGTTCTACTGTATTAGTTAAAGAAAATGTATACTTCACCTTCTGCTCTTTCACTATTCTAGAGAAATGTCTCGACCTTAAACGCAATATGAGTGTACACATATTGTACACATTGAATAGTTTCATTGCGTTCCCTTCATTTCACACCCCGCTATCCCTATCTCTGATTTTCATTCATCCCGTACCACCACTTCCTGTGAAAGGAGAGAGCTTCTTACAGATTATCCTACGAAAACATTAAGAATTTTTACCAGTTTACTTACTATTGTTTTATTATGAAAATTTTGGATACCACAGCTGAAATTTTCGTTATTTCATGATGTGTGTAAGTATTGCATTAAATTATATTTAATTCAGTTATTACAAATCTATAGTTATTAGTGCACGCAATTATTAACCCTTTAACCGTTTGTCCCGGCTTATTCCGTATTTCACCTTCTTACGCTGAATCGTTTGCTACGGCTTTTCTCGTAAGGGATTTCATGTCAACGAAATGTTTGTTCCGGCTTTTTCCGTACACTGGTTTTTGTTCGTGAAACGTTATGCCCGGCTTTTGCCTTCTCTTCTTTCCCCTCTTATAAATTGGTTGATTGACGTGTGGGCGCGTCCAAGTATGAGTGGTTCTGACTATAATCCTTTTGTGCTCCCTTAAAGAAGTTATTTCACTCTGAAGATGCATTAATCTTCACTAAAATACCACCTACTTTCAGTGATTTTTTTTTTATTAATCATACAGTGTGTGATCCTGTTTGAAATAATCCTAAAATATTGGTATAATAATTGTAGCTTTTTTCATATGGCGGGAATACAAGAGAAAATTATAAGCAAGAAATTATCATATAAGTGTATAAAAAATATTATGTAATTGCAAATTAATTTTACATGTTAATATTCACTTTCATACTATATATATAAGTATCATTTAATAATGGGATTTTTTATTATACTTAATTTCAAACTATGTATGATTATGATATTGCTATTTTAATATCATTTATAATTTTTATATTGCATAAAGCATGTTAGAAAAAAAATCAATGTATGCACATCCAAAGAATAGAATTTTTCCAGCATGTAATTATTTGTTACTATATTTCATCTTAATATGAATTTTTATGAGGTGTTAGCAGGATATATCTTTCTTTCTCTTTTGTAATAATGCTGAGATTATTCTAAATGCATAGATTTGTTTAATTTTGCAATTTTACTCACGGCATTCCCTTAGTTTTAAGAAAAACATCGTCGGAGGCTAACATCCAAATATTTAAAGCATTTGTATATCCCCTCCCCCCTTCAATAAAATAAGACTGATGTAATAAAACTTTATAAATTTTATTTGTATGCTCTGAAATTGTTTAAAAATAACAATAATAATAAAAATCGTGTGTTTCTAGTTCTATTGCGCATACATTCTATTATTTGACTTATTGCAAACTGAAACATCCGTGCAAAGAAAATTAAAAAAAATAAAATAATTAAGCAATTTGTATTATTTTATATGTTTACTATAAAATAGGATATTTCTTTTCAGAGTTATTTTAGAATGATAAGAAATCTCTATATATTATAAAAATTTGAGAAATAATTGAAAAATCGTGTTATTATTCCGTTTGAAAGTTAGTATAATTCTAAAAAAATTAAAAGTAATAATAATTAGATTAAGTTTAGTGTTTGTTCAGATAAATTTCATAAGCTATTTCTAATGAGGATGTATTTTTTATTCAGTTTAAATTCTGGTATAAAACAAAGAAAATGAAATGTAAAATATAAAACTTGTATTACAAAAAAAAAAAAAAAAAAAAAAAAAAAAAAAAAAAACGAAAAGAAAAAAAAAAAGAAGTAAAGGAAAGAAAAAGGTCCCTTGATAGTTTAGTATTCTAAACATAATTTTCATTATTTTATGCACGAATTTGAGTATAGCAGGGGGAAAAGTGCATTTTAAACAGAGTTAATTTGCATTTTTAGTTATTACTTTTCGATATTTTCAAAGCATGTTGTACTTAATATGTTTCAATTAGTATCTTTAATTTCATGGATTCCTTAATTTCTCCGTTATTTATTTATTTATTTATTCGTTTTTTTCTGAGATTGGAAAAGAGTATTAATAAATTAAAGAGACTATTATGAAATAAAAATCAAACAGTTACTGTATAACAAGTAACAAACTTTTTAATAACATTTATATGTGTATGTTTAACATTACCATTAAGGGTACATGGGAATCTCGTAGAGTAAAATGAAGTAGTTCTTGTGAAATACTTAACATCAACATCATGCATTTGCTTAAAAATTTTAAACTTTATTAATAATTAAACTTTTTTTTAAGTAAATATACACAGCTCATATACAAATCAAACGAAATTAATTTCATGCATAAATTTACTTTTCAGAATTATTTAACTTATTGCGTATTTTTTGAACAATATATCTGTTCGGTACACTTAAAAAAAAAAAAAAAAAAAAAAAAAAAAAAAAAAAAAAAAAAACATTTGAATATATTTTCATTTTGGCTTAAAATAAATATAAATAAAAATATTTCATTAAAAAACTTTAAATGTTAAAAAATAAAATAAACAATGAGGACGCAATATTGTACTTAAAAAACACTTAGACGTATAATGTTAGATATTTTCAAAGTAACAAGATAGTTACATAATTTTTAAAGAGCTTCAATAGTTTACCTAAAGCAGATTTTTTTTTTTTTTTTTTTTTTTTTTTTTTTTTTTTTTAATGTACCAAAGCATTAAAAAAAGAAAAATATATATGTATATGTATATACATACACACATCTGCCAGTGCTTAAAATATATTATTTTAAAACGATTCTATTACCATGATCTTTTAAGTCATAATTATTTGGCACAATAAACTTCTATCTCAGATTTAAGATCGATAATTCAAAAATAACCATTTTATATTTCATGTGCCCTTAACTAAATGGTATAACAAACGGTCAGATCATTTTTTTTCTTTTTCGATATTTTGAATTCATGAACTCATATGATAAATATCGAGCATATATATGTTAATATACACTTGCGCATTTCAAAAATCCTTATATTGCATGAAAAGTTATATTTTGGATTGTATCTTTGAAATTACATTTACATCGAGTGAAAAAAAAGTTAATATAAATCACAATATTTCGCATAAAATTAAACATACGTAAATTGCTATTTTTTTGTATCGCAAAGGATCTGTTTCAAAAATTTTCAAAAGTCCTTACCCCCTGACCACCGAGCAAAAAAGCAAAAATGTAATGTTGTTTTCTACATAATTTATTTTAAATGTTAATAAAAGTGGGATTTTTTACATGGTATGATTTTATCTACTTATAAACCTTGAAAATATCAATCATAACTTAATTTCTTAAAAGTGGATTATATTTGTAGAATTATACTAATTTAAATAAAGCTTCAATTGCAGTGAAACCTGCAGCCTAGTGAACGGATATATCCGGTCGCGGCAGTGAAAAGGATACTTTACTTTTTTTCTTTTTTTAATAGAACCTTTCGCAATTCCTTTCTCCCTGCGAATCCCTTCACAAAATTCCCTTGTCTTAAAAATATCCCCCCCCCCCTCTTTTCCCATAGAACTTTTTCACCTCCAAAGTGAATCATTTACAAATTTAATCATTTAAAAGTAAAATTGGATTTAATATAATAATGATTTAATATAATGATTTAATATAATATATATATATATATATATATATATATATATATATATATATTATTTTCTTAATCTATAAATAAGAACTTGAATGTAATGGTTATTTTAAATTCAATACATTGACAAATTTAAAAAAAAAAAAAAAAAAAAAACTTTATAACTTTTTCAAAAATTAGGATTTTAAGAAAAGTCTAGACAGATGCAAGCGTTTTTAATGCATTGATATAAAATTATAGTTTATCTCAATGTGGACAAAAAAAAATTATTCTTACTTCTTAACATATGAAAGATAATTTTATAAACTGTATCCTAGAGAAAAAAAATCCTGTATCAATATGATGCACTATCTATTAAAAAAAATTGCATTAATACTTTAATTCAAATTATTTTTAAAGTGCCAGTTATTCATAATTGTTAAATCAAATCAAATATTTTCATCCACTCTACTCTTTTTTTGATTCACCCCTGTGGAATTGCAACCCCTACATTCTAATCTGGGATTCTAATATGACATCCAACCTCCGGACTTCTAAGCTGAAAAAATTTCAGAAGAAAGTGACAGAGTTAAAAATAATGAAAGATGTAAAATGAAGTAAGGAATTTGGACTTTTAAAAAATATATACATATATGAAACCATGTTTATTTATTTATTTATAGAGTTTGACAGTTGATGACACTTAACAGGCTTAAAGCTGTTTAATGTCAGCTTTGCTGAAAAAGATTGCCCTACATGTAGGTATTTTAGGAAGATATAATCCATATTTATAACAGTTTTCATGAAAATCATATAAGTTAAGGGGTCAGGTACCTTTCGAACTAACAAAATACGTGAAAAAGTGACCTCTGTAAGAACTGCAGTCACTCTATATCTAATTGACTTTTGATTATAAAATTGAAAACACATATTAAGAAGGATTTATTTTATTTGTTAAAGTTGTTAAAAAAATTATACATGCATGCAATGTTTTTTTAATTATTTTTAAAGATTATACAATTTTTACGGAAGAATAAATCTTGCATGCCTTGCGCGCACGATTTTTCAAATTTGAATAGCTAAAACAAACCAAGATTTTTTTGCTGAGTAGAGAAATAATGTGTTTTCAAAATGACCTACGATGAAAAAAATAAAACTTATAGTTCCCGAGAAAAAAATTACTTTTTAAAGAAATTCGAAATATCGAGATTTTTTTTACAAAAAAGTAGTCGTAAATTCTAAACTTCTAATTTGAGGAACATAATAGTAGGTCATTTTGTGCATGTGTACGTTTAACATATTCATCGAAAATTTTGTTAAATTCTACGCAACCGTTTTTGAGAAATCGTGCGCGCAATGAACAAAATCGCTGTTTTGAGAAAATTGACGTCAAAGTTTAAATTTACCATTGGTCGTATAGGAAAAGCGCAAAGTTTTTTAGACATAACTCTTTTTCTAATGCGAATTTTTGATTGCGGTTTGTTTTTTAAATGTTTCTAGAGAATCACATTTAATTATAAGCTATTTTTTAAAGAATCGATTTTTTGGATTCTTTAAAAGGTACCTGACCCCTTAAGTCTACTGTGGGGAAAAGAATTGAGGATATGGTCTTACTTCAATTATAATGTAAAAGTAGCAATACCCTAGCTTTTGTGCATCGTTCCCTTTGCCTATTCTTTTTACTTACTATACATATATCTCTAAACATGAACATGTCTCTAAACATTGATACTTTGTATTTGAAATACAAAGAGAAGTATTCCAATTGGCTCATTGTCAATGGGATTATTTCATGATAGATAGTAAATGCTTTCCTTTATTTGAAATAGAAATGAACGTCAGTTTCTGTAAGATTCAATCTCAGAAGACTTCTTTTTCTTTATATTTCTCGATCTAACATTTTACATGCGATATGGAATCTGATTCCGAAGAAAGTTTATTAAATTCATCGGAAGGTGAACTTTTTCTATCTGAAAGTGAATCCGAATCTGAAGATGATTCCTTAGATTCTGTGAGAATATGGACACCAGTCAACATTGCACCAAATTTAACTGCTCATCCTAGATTTCCTTTTGTGGGAAACTCTGGCATACAAGTTGAATTGACAACAGATGATCCCTTGGAATATTTTGGACAATATTTCGATGAAAATGTTATTTCTTTTATTGTTCAAGAAACAAACAGATATGCTGAAACGTTTCTCAATAGTGCAAAATTAACACCTAGTTCACGAATATTAAGTTGGACTGAGACAACAAACAAGGAAATGATGTGTTTTATTGCTCTATTGCTGCTACAAGGAGTTATTGACAAACCAATAGAACAATGGTTCTGGTCGACACGTCCACTTATTACCACGCCCTTCTTTGGAAAAGTAATGAGCGAAAAACGTTATTCGCTCTTAATGAAGTTTCTTCATTTCGAGAATTCGGAAAATTTTAATGCTGAGAGTCATCCAAATATAAAACTACGGAAAATTTACGAATTCCATTCGATGCTTCTTCAGCGGTTCAAAACTGTGTACATTCCTAATGAATATATATCGATCGATGAGTCCTTAATAGCTCATAAAGGATTCTTAGGTTGGAAACAATATATTCCAAGCAAACGTGCCCGTTTTGGTATAAAAATGTTTCAATTGTGTGAAGCTGAGTCCGGGTACATCTGGAATTCACTTATTTACACCGGAAAAGGAACTATTTTCACTCCTGAATATGAGAATTACTGACTTTCCACAAAAACAGTAATGAGTTTAATCCACGATTTGAGAAATAAGGGTTACTTATTAACCACGGACAACTTCTATACCTCACCTGAACTGGCAGAACTCTTAATAAAATGCAAAACGGACATTTGTGGAACTTTAAGACCTAACCGCAAAGGCTTGCCACCAAAAATAAAATCTGAAAACTTAAAAAGAGGCAACATAATTGCTTTCCAAAAAGGAAAAATCTGCGTTTTGAAGTGGAAAGATAAAAAAAATGTATTAATGCTTAGCACTGTACATACAGCTGATATGGGGGAAATTGTAACTAGAGACAAAAAAGTGTTAAAAAAACCAACAGCTGTAATAAGCTACAATAAAACAATGGGGGGTGTCGACAAATCGGACCAGTGTTTGTCCTACTATCCAGTAGCAAGGAACCACCAGAGAAAATACTACAAAAAAATCTTTCGCCATCTTTTAAATCAAAGTGTCTGGAATGCATATGTAGTATATAAAAAAAATGGTGGTCCAAAAAGTCATCTTGACTTTCGAATGAAGTTGATAGAACGACTTATTGAAGAGGGGGGTTCTGTGCATGAACAGAATGTTCAAAATTATGCAGTAAAACACGGTGAAAATGTGACACGATTAACGGGCAGACACTTTCCATCATATTATGACAACAGTAAAGAGAAGAAACCAAAATCTCGACTATGTGTGGTGTGTAGAGAAAAAAGAAATGAAATTGGAAAGCGTGTTCGTAAGGAATCTCGGTTTCAATGCGATGACTGCAATGTAGGATTATGTATAGTGCCATGCTTTAGAATTTATCACACCAACCTTAATTTTTAAAATAAAATATAGCTTTGATTAATTGATTTCTTCTTCATCTTTTCCACAAATTTATCATTTTTATATGTATTAGGTAAAAGTGTATGTTATGGTTATATGTATTACATTTTTATTTATTTCATAATTTCGAATTTATGTATAAAAGCATTATTATTTATTTTTTCTTTTTTTAGTTATTTTATCAAAATGTCATTTGGTGAAGAAAAGAAATTATTATCATGGAATATTTATTTTATTTTATTTTGCACAGATATAAGAAATAAAGATAATGAAATATTCGTAATATCCTTTAAAGATGATGAATAACTAATTTGGCATTAAAAATTATATTAAAAATATCAATCTTCATAGGCATATAGATGGAATTTAAACGCTTTTTCTAATAAAAAATAAGATCTTCTTTAGAGGTCACTATATACTTTTCTATCTTATGCAATAATTATATGGATTCCACAAAAAATGAGATAATTGTTCTATGAACACCCTCCATATGATGCACCTTTAATTTGATTTGTCATTCCTAATTGACCACTTTTCGTGAAAATTATAAACAGATGTTTAAATTGGAGGGAAATTTAATCATAATTATGTTAATGTAAAATCAGGGATTTTACATTAACATAAGATTCTTGTTTAAATAAATTCATGTATTTTGAACAAAGTCCTATTTTAATGAACAAAAATACATGAATTCATCAAAAGTGGGTATATAAATTTATACTTATATGCTGTACTTTATACTGTAGCAAGATAAGAGATTATTCCTTGATGATTCCGGCTGTTATGTAATAGATGTGATTTAATTTTAAGATTGTTAAATTCGTAAATAATCCATTTTTGACTCAAATAATTTATTTATAAACTATGATAAATGTCAATTTTATATTATTGTTTAAATATGATGTCGAGAAATTATATAAAACCACTAACTGTGTTACAATATATGAACCATTGAATTTAATAACTTATACAAATAGAAAAAAGTAAATTACGCAATTTATGTAAAATTTTCAATGAATGACTTATTTATTTGACTACATTAATAAGGTATTCAGCGGCAGGCTGGGCAGCTCTGAGGTATAGGAATTAAAATGATAACATAATATATCGATATAAATTCTTTATAATTGCCTTATCTTTCAACATGGATTAAACGACATTTAATTGTGATGCATAAAACAATTTGGATGGGAAAAATAAGGTATCTTTGGAGACATAATTACCATTATATTTTGCATTAATTTTTTTTTTTTTTTTTCGTTTTTAAGGACAAAATATTTACTCATACGGTTTTTTTTTTTTACTTTTTATTTATTTTTTATTTCATTCAGAAAATCCTCAAGCCTTTCTTTTAAATCATTTTTTCAATTTATGATGGTTAAATGTACAAATGAATAATAATTATAACATTTTCTGATTGAAGACAAATTCATGCATATTAGGGAGGAAAAAGATATAAAAAAATAATGTTTATATTAACTTTCATAAATAATTTAAATGAACACATTTAAATTATTAAAAGTTAAATACATTATAAAAAAAGATCGGAGCCTTCGGATTACTTTCTTTAAAAAAATGTAACATGGAAATATTAATTAAAAAAAAACATTTTATACAAAAAATATTTTTACGTATTTTTTTCTAATATCTTGATCTTTTCCAAAATCTATAATGAATAAATTCAACAACAAAAGTACATACTAAACATAAAAAAATGCAATTTTCTATGTTGTTTCGTAAACATTGATTGTATAAATCTAACTTAAAATTTATTTGTAATACAAATATGATGCGACAAACTTTTAAAAATATTAGTGCACGCCAAAATATATTCATAAAAAAATATATCCGAATTGATTAATTCTAATTTTGTGTGCTATCCATTTTATCCACGGGAATCATGTTTCCTATTTTCCCACAAAAAATACATTTAAAACAATTTTCAACAGATGTTTTTTGCTTTTCTCTCAATTGAAGTGTACCAAGTTACACTGCAAATGTCAATAACATTACGAAATATGGAATATCTAATTCAGTTCTATTTCAAAAAGTGTGATAGCCTGATCTACTTTTTTTGTGATACTGTATCATTTTATACAAATTAAAGTCTTTAAATTGCATTTTTTTTTTCAATTTTACTTAAATCATAACCTTATACTTTATATAAAAAGCTATGAACGAAATGCAAATCCGAACTCGACTAAAACATTCTGCTTTTATTTATTTAATTAATTAATTTTTTATTATTATGATCCATAGATTTTTATGCGAAGAAATTTTTTTATTGTATTATTTTTTTTTAAAACTTAACGACTACTTTTGAATTACCCGGTACATCTGTAAAAAGGATTTTTTTTTTTTTTCAAATTTAAAAAAGAAATAGTAATGCACACAGGATGTTCAGAAAAGATTGAAATGCACTTCATCTGTTTATTAGCAAAACTTCGGTATTAATAAATGCAAAATGTTGTTTTGCATTAAAAAGATTTAAAAAGGAAAAGTAGAAAGAAAAATGTACTATACATATAAGAAAGTATCCTTGCTTTCGAAAATTTAGTTTTTGTCTTTATTCGACATATTGTAAGATATTTAGGCGGATCGCAAATAGAAAACTTCGGACACATTCTTGAAAATATTTTCCTTAGAAAATGCTTAAAATTTTCACATTATTTTTAGTTCACATAAAGTGAAATCGAATAGCGTTTTAATTTTTCGTGAGAAGGTAAACTAAATTTAATAAAAGTCTGCCAGTTTAACTTTTTGTATCGTTTCTCAAATGTGGAAATACTTGTAATCACTGAAAAGTACCGAAGGCTAAGCTACTTACAAAGCAAGATCTATCGAATTTATCTAAAAATTATAAAGGCTTTTAAGTTATGCGACATCTGATTTTTTGTACTTAAAATTCTCAGATTAATAGGTAAAAAAAAAAAAAAAAAAAAAAAAAATCTAAGTTGCTGAGCAGCGAATAATAATAAAAAAAATAATAAATAGAATAAGAGCAACCTTAAAAGACTATGTTAAGGTTACTTTATTTATTTATTCATTTTGTTAATGTACAAAAAATAGTTTTTATTTTATTTTATTATGAACTTTTACTCTTTAGTTGTATGAAAATATTTAGTAAATTCACAATCTTCTCAAAAATTTTAGTAAGACTTATAGCAAGGGATATTCAAACTACAAGTGAAACGCTTGTGACCAACAGAGCCCGATCAAGCCGAAGTTGGGCCCAGGGCCTGTTAAAAGCTGCCCCCCCCCCCACTACCTAGCCATTTTCGGCAACACTTACAAAAAAACAGAAGGTTTTTTTTTTGAAGAGTTGACAGCATTGTTGGGGTGAAAACTGCCCAGGTTAACAGTTTCTAAAAAAAATATTGAGTCATTCAGAATATTTAAATTTTACATTTCATATTTTATAAAACAATGTTATTTGAAAAATATTTTATTCGGGGAAAAGAATCAGTCACATAATTTGTGGGCCCTTGATATTGGTGGGCCCTGGAGGCCCGTGCAGTAATCAGGCCCTGGTGACCAATACTTCCAATTAATAAATTTCGTTGTATTTAACCGCATAAGGAGAATCATAGCATTATTATCTAGGTAATTAGGTTGTAATTCTGCGGATTGCAGACCACAAGTTGCATGAAATTTAGGTACTTCTAGGTTATCCCGTCGACCAATTTCGCTAAATTATACAAATCGCCAAATTTATAGCCAAATTATACATGTTGACATAATTTTTATTTTAAATAGCGAAAAAACAAATAATTAGTAGAATATTAATAAAAATATTAATAAAAAGTCGAAATAAAAATCACCTAATGACATTTTAATCACGTGAATCGCATTTAATATCATTGAATGTGACATTCACGATCATCCATTATTGGCATTTGATCATCCATAATTTTTTGGTCGGGATAACCTAGAAGTACCGAAATTTATATCTTCTATATTTATTTTCAAATAAATTAAAATCGAATAAACTCCAAATCAGTTTAATAATGGGGTCGACAAATGGCCCAGTCGAAACACGTCATTGCTTATTTCGTGAAATGGTGCTTGAACTGTCACACGCGCCAAGATATAATGATCCAAAAATATGAAGCAACCATTTTCCACAAAGATTTAGATTTATTTTTCTCTCTGTGATATAAAAAAATGTTTTCATTTATAGGAAAAAAAGCATAAAAATCTTCATAATAAAACTTACTAAGGCGATGCAAAGTAACTTTTATTTATTCAGGATAGCTATTACTTTTCTTTCTTGCAAGGAATTTTTTTTAATATTAAGAATATTTTTTATTTAATTTTTATTACAATTTTTGATTATTTATTTAAAACAGATAATAAGCCGCCAAGACTAACCTCAAACTGGTAGACGGTAGGTGCTGGGTTCGAACCCAATCGCGACCGTCCTCCTAACCGTTCGGAGTTTCCCGTGGTTTTCTTCGAACCTTGCGTAAATACGGGTTAGGTTCCCTTAGAAAGACCCCCACGGAGGGCACTCCCCCTGGTCCTATATCCCATTAGCGCAGATAATCGAACGACAAAAATCAACCAACCAACCAACCAACCAGCCGCCAAGACTAAAATATATACACATGCATATAGTAGAATGTAATTTCATTTAAGTTATAGCAATTATCTTGTTATTATATCATAAAAATTTCTTTTATGAATAATTTTTAAACTACTGATTTTGCAAGTCATTGTAAAGACTGAAAAGAGCACTGGCTTTAAAAAGAGGGACAGACATCACTGATACTATTATGAAAAGATTTTAAAAAAAAAGTATGAAGATTATCGCACACATTCAAAATCAGTTTCATCTACAGATTTTACTGATACACCAAAATGTGAAATATATCTCCAGAAACAAAAAATGAATGTATTTTTTAATCGTATCCTATTGCATACTGGCCAAGTTTTACACATTAGGTGTAAAATTTACACAGTTGGGATGTTTTTTACACTATTAAACTTAAGATACTTTTTTTTATATACATTTTTGCAATTTTTTTTCCAAGCTTCATTTCCCCCCGTAAATTATCAATTGTTTTCTAATTGCATTTAATTATAAATACTTAAGTAGGTATATTTAAGTATAGTGAAAAAATGAGCTTATTTTATTATTAAAAATCATAGAATTTTTAATTTGTATTGTGTGTAAAAGTTAACTTCGTTTTAAGTAAATTTTGTCTGTATTTTTCTATTTAAATTTGAGAATTGAAGATGTGTTTAAAATTAGTGATGCAATGGATAATGGTTTGACCAAATAACTGAAGGACTAAGTATTCAGTATTCTTTTCGGTATTAAGATTGACAATGTTTAAAGTAAAGCAAACAAAGTTACTAATTTCGTACTAAATGTCGTTCGTGGACTATTTTATAGAAACTCATTAAAAACATCATTCATGTATTGTTTTACACATTTGAATTTTCTCAGGTTCGCAAGTGTGCTGTTGTTTTAAAAAATAAAATATACGATAAAAAAAAATTATAGAAAATTTCATGTAACTGAAAATGAAATCAAGATTATATATAAAAATACTGTTATAAAGAACTTCATATTTAACATCAGAAACTATTTTTGAGAAAAGTTTCTCTAAAATAAAGTACTTATTTAAACAATGATAGTAGTAATAATAAAATACACTTCTAAGTTAACTGATGGGCATCTCGAATTTGTGTAATAAACTTTATCCAGAATATAAGAATCATAAAAATATATATACATTTATATATTACGAGCTAAATAAATACTTTGCTTATAATAATAATAATGATGGTATTAATAATTATAAAATTCAATAAAGTGCTAAGACAGAATCTCAGTTTCTCAAAGCTGCTAGATGGTTATTGCTGGATTTTAACCCAATCATGTCCATCGGTCTAATCCCCGGAAACTTTTTCGCTTTTGTTTGTGAAACTTGGATAATCTTGCGTAAATATGGGTATGGTTGCCTTAGCGATATCAACATGGAGGCTCCCCCCCCCCCTTCTTTTTGATCTTTATATTTTCAGTGGTATCCTTCGAATCTTTGATTAGAGTCCTACATCTGAGACCCTCCCCCCCCTCCTCTGGCGCGTCCTAGCTGCGGCCCTGAGTTTAGTATAGAAATACTTATAAACTTTAGCTGAAAATTCGCTTTCAGCAATTTCCGCTATTCAAGTGAATGGTATGTGAACTCTTTTGTACAGTTATGAGGTATGGAATTTATCATGCAAATTAACAGTTAAATTTAAAAGCGTAAGAAATTAAGAGCGCACTTCCCGCAATTATTATTTTAAAACAGTACTATAATCGGTTTCTTCAGTGTTTCTTCCCTGTAAATGAATGACAAATGCTATGAATACCCTGTTCTATCATAATCATCTTCTAATGAAATTCATTGATTTAAAATTAGTTTCAATACACCTGAAATAACGTAATATTATTAAAATTTTCTGTAATAATCCTCTGCAATATTTGCAATTTCCGACCATAATCCATATCATAATATAGTGGAATTCTGTTGGGTGCCCCTGTAAATGAACTATTAATCTCACATACTTCACATACAATATCAAACAAGAATTATAAAATGTTCAAATATGATGTTCTTTCAGTATAAATTAAGAAAATTTTCCGAATTGAAAAATCCCCGCCCCCCTCCCTCAGCACCAAGAAATCTTAAAAGATACGAAGGCAACAGAAATTATCCTTTTAAAAATATTTTTGTTTTGTATAACCAATAATACTTTTGGAACAAAATAAAGTAATGTATCTGTAACTCATTCTAAATAGTATTACAACTAAATTGGTGTATTAAAAGAATTTTATAATAAGTAATTTTTATACTACATATAAGTACCATCGATAGATGAAGGGTTAATACTTTGCACAAACTCAAAATGTAATAAATGAAAGATAAAAATGTAACCCCAAATTATTTAGAGTCTTGCCTGTAGTTGTCATGTTCTTATGTTTATAATGTGTCTAGCTGTTGAATGGGCAACTTTATTTTAGTTTTTTTAGAAGTATTACAACCCAAATTTGTTTTATAATATCTATTAAGAAACAATTTTACTTAAGTTGCATGTTACCTACAATGAGTTTTCTTGGGACAGAGATCAAAATTTTGACTTACTTTAAATATACACCCCCTCACACCCCCTCCTTTCAATTCTACCCGTCCTATGTAATAAAAAAATTATAATGAAAAGCTTTCACTTTTCAAAAAATTTAATTCGTCTGTCATTGTTTCAAATCCATTAAAATCTCTATAAGTAAAAGTTTGTTTATTTTAATTTCGTGTTTTTTTTACCCCCCCCCCCTCACTCCCAATGTTTAGCTTTGATCAAGTTTCTATAAATAAGTAAAAGCCACTGTCCTAATCACAAGCTATCCGTATAACTTGTTAACCCTTTCCGGCATGGTCAAATCCTATTACTAAAATGTGAAATTATCGATTATCACCGGAATTTACAAACGACTTTTTTAGAAATTAAGAATCTCTTAATTTAATATTTTATTGCAAAAGCAAAATTTTATTAAAACATTATTGGCGCCGTTCGCAAATTTGGAATTAAAATTAGGTATCCCGGACTGTGTGTCCCGGAAAGGGTTAAAAGAATCGTACAAATATCTTAGTAGTGCTTTTGCTTTACTTGAAACATAAAATAGATTTTCTATATAAATATAAATATTTCAAAATAGGTACTTTGATAACTATATCAATTTTTTGTTGAATGAAATATTTATACATAAAGTTTTATTTTCACATACTTAAAAAAATATTTTTATCGATGTTGCCATTTTTTCGGTTTACCTAACAATACACCAGTTTATAAACTTTTTTGTGTGAAGGGACGAGGGAAAATATCTAATTTTTAGGTATATTTCGCATGAAATGCTACCTATTGCGGTCGCTCCTATGTTGGAATTTCTGAAAAATTTTTACAGATCTACACCGATCATGACCCCTAGACCCCAAAGCTACCATAAGTAAAAAACTTATATAGACACGATAAGTTCTATAATTCTACTGAAATATCCTCCAAACTAATACATAAAATCTCGTTCAAGTTCGTTAATGGGCAAAATCGGACCAAGGCGTTCAAAAAGGAAAATTTTTGTAAAAAACATAAATTTTTAATGAAAATAGATATCGAATCAGTTTAAAATGTATATTAATTCTAAAAAAAAAAAAAAATGGTCCAAAAGTTTATGCATGACAGATTTTTGATAAAATTAAAAATGAGCTCAAGCGGCGCAAAAAATAGGGTTTTTGGGAGAAAAAAACTCAGAATTTCGTCAATTCTTCAGATAAAAATCAAATATCAAATTCAATTAAATTTTTTATATAAGTTTTTATATATTATATAAAACTTTTGTATTTACAAGTTCTTGATAAGAACAACTCTCATTGCAATAAATAAATAAATAAAAACGAAAACAAAAAGGAGGGGGGTGAACAAAAAAAATCTGTAACTGCGTCAATTCTTAAGATATCAAAACCAATTAAATTTATTTTACATCTTCTCAATAACATCTACAACTTTCACACAGAAAGGTTTTTAAAACCAATCATTATAGCAAAATAAAATTAAAAAAAATGGGAGTGGAAAAAAAAAATCTCAAATCCAAACAGCCTTTATTCTGACTCATTTTTAAATTCATTTTTGAATTTAAACGGACACATTTTTCATTTTAAATGCATCCAAATGACAAGTTTTCTTATTTGGAAATTATGTAATGTAATACATTGGCCAGTTTTTCGATAAAGGCGGAATATAGTTGTGATGAAAATATGCTTTGAAAATGGGGCATTTTGAACAGAATTTCCCAAAACGATTGTAAATGAAAAACTGAGAAACTATTCAAAGAACAAAATTGCTTATTTTCCGACTCATTTTTAAATCCACTTTTGATTTTAAACGCGTCCAAATGACAGGTTCTTTTTTTTTTTTTTTCTTTCGGAACTATTTAATGTGACTTATTGGGCAGTTTTTTGATATATGCAGAATATATTTTAAAAAAATGCTATCAAAGTGGTCATTTTTAGCATAATTTTCCAAAACGAAAGTGATTGAATAATTGAAGATTTATTCAAATAACAAATTACTTATTTTCTGACTCATTTTTAAATATAATTTTGCTCTCAAACGCCTTTATTTGACAGTTTCTCTTATTTAGGAAATATATAATGTTCCGTAATGGTCGATTTTTTCATACTGTTAGAATATATTTGAAAAAATGCTGTCAAAGTGGGCATTTTGAACCGAATTTCTGTTAAGGTGATTCAGATAAAAACAGTTCTCATAGAAAAATCAAGTAAAAAATTCTTCAAAAGCGACCAAATAAAATTGTTAAACTGGATTTATGTCTAATCATATATTATTTTTAGTTGCTGAAATGCGCACTTAACTTCCAAATCTACTTCCGCCTATAGGCCAAACCAACAGGGATTTTCTTTTAAATTTAAATACTTTGTGATAAATTCCATCTACTTCTTAGATCTGTTGGTACTACTTTTTCTGACTAACATTTTTTGCTTTATTTAATCACTGATATTCTGATGGCAAATAAGGTAAAAAATGTTTTGAAAAAGCGAAGATTTTGGCTGGATTACGAATGACTTAAGCCAATATTATCTTTCATAAATTCTTAAATCGAGGGCCAAATTTTTATATAAATGCTAAAATTAAAAAATAAAATACATAAAATTAGCAATTCTTTGATATATTTAACACTTTTGTATCGAAATCTAAATGATTATTTCATACTATAACATATACAATACGTATCATATACTATTAGATTTATGAAATTGAATAAACAATCTGTAACGAGAAAAAAAAATATATAAATTCATAAATCTTTTTATTTCTTTTTCATGTTTCACCCTTAATCATAAAAATATATTTTAAAACTAAAAAAAAAAAAACTTAGTTTATGCGATTTAAAAACATATAAAATGCTATAATTTGAGTAAATAAATATTTTTTTCAAATAAAAAATAAATAAGCATTTACAATTAAACAAATATTGAAATTTCTAACTTCTCGCGAAAAGATATTTAAATTTTAATGAAAGAGTTATTTTAAAATGATCCATTTGTTTACTTCTATCGATTCCAAATGCTATCTAATTTATTTCAATGAATTTTGTAAAGATTTCTTTATACACACAATTAATGAAAGATTAAATCATTAGCAAAAATGTTATATGCAATTTCATTTCTGCAAATAAAAAATGTGAAAACTTAAGATGAAATACTTGCTATATTTTTAATACACAAATAAAATTACGTAATTATTTTGTGAACGCAAAAACCACTCATGTATAATTCAAAGTACTTTCTGAATCTGAAGTCTAAATCAATATACAAACACAGCTGCAATAGAAAACATATTTCCTAGTTTTTTAGTCTCAAGTCTCAAGAGTAATTTTGACACTCTTAGTGCAATACACTAATCCTTTTACTGACTGACAGTCATTGTATTTTCACCCTCCTTCCAAACAAAGCAAGCTAGCTATGCACGGAAGTTTGTCTGGGGGGAAAAAATTGCTTTGAAAATGCGCGAGATACTTGGTCATCTGGGAGCAGGTTTCAGTGAAAGAAACTGCGAATATTTACAAGAATGTTTATCGGGAAGAAAAATGAAAACCTTAAAGGCGGTGAAAGGGTTAAAATTCATTCGACATAAAAAAAAAAAAAAAAAAAAAAAAAAAAAAAAAAAAAAAAAACATTTTTTGAAATTACTTTTTATCGCTAACCGAAGATAAATCGCCAAATAACGAAATTTTCATTATTTTTTTTACGGACAGAGAACGGGGGGTCCGCCGAATTTTTTTTATAAACATATATATCCTCATGAGAAGAACATTGTGTAATTTTTTCAGATTTTTCGGAGTATGCCCGTATGGAGGCCTTCCTTGTAAGTACATATCAGATATCAAGCCCCTATCCCAATTTGTTCGGGAGATACAGATACACAGCTAGACGCACGGGAATTTTTTTTTTCCTAAAAAAATGTTTTTCGGGATCGAGAGAGCCTGTAACTTCAAAATACTTCATAATTTTATTTTCCATTTTCAAAACGATTGCAAGATTTACCCTATATTTCGTATAGTGGATAAGTAAAACAATGAATATCCAACCCAGCATCATTACATACCATCATTAACTCTCATTTGAAAAAAATATATTAATAAAAGAAAAAATTTGTACACGGAATATAGGCTCACAAAGTGTTGAACTTCTGAAAGATAAACATTTAAAAGCATTTGGGAGCAATTCATTTTCTATTTATATATATATATTTTTCTTAATTAAAGCTCGTATGCAATAAAAATATCTAGGCGGTACTAAAAATTCAGGGAACGCCTTTAGTCATCGATTCTGGTTTTGAAATGTTAGAAAATAAAGTTATTATTATTATTATTACTTATGTATGTATGCTCAATACTACTCGATAATTTATTAACTAGCTGAGATTTTTGAGCCGGAAGATTAGTTCAGAATGGCACAAAAACATTCCAATTCATGAAGGAATGAATTCAAAGACATGAAAAACGACTTCATTTTAAACATGTCTTAACTTATTTGAGAAATTAAATTCTTTTAGGTTAGAATTCCGAGTTTTTTAAGTCTTAATATGATCTTTTAATGTAATTTGTCAAAAATAAAATCTAGAAAATACTATGATTAAAAACTATGAAAAACTATGAAAATATACTATGATTTCGGATAAATTATAACGCTATTTTTGTACGTTATTCAATAATAATAAACAAAATAAAAGTATTAAATTCGAAATCATCGAAATCTTCACATCGAAAATTTGTCGTTTAGGAGCATTTTCTTTAATAATTATTTTCTTTGTTTATTCCAGAGAATGTTGAACATAAATGAGAAATGACGCCTTCCAAGATTTAATAAATGAATATACTCGGGAATATATGAAAATTTAGAATGTTTATTTTAACACTCACACCATAAAATATGAGGAGAAAAAGATAAATGTTAAAAAAAAAAAAAACGAATTTAAGTGATGCTAAAAGATCAGTCTCAGAGATCAATTTCTGAATGGCTGCCACATTAATGGCTGCCGTAAAATAAAATTTCAACGATAGGCCTTCGCAAGACTTACGTTCCTCCCTCTGGCATTAAATCTCCTGACGCCCCTGCACCTCAAAGATCTTAATTGTTATTTGCCTTGAACGAATCGAGAGCATGATACTTGTTCTGCAATATGAGGCTTTCATCTTTGACAAATTTAATATTTTGTATTTCTCTTATGGTCCATTAAGTGTTACCTGTAATAAAATGCATTTAAAATCGAGGAATATGTTTCTTTCTTTCAATTTCATTACGCCGAATTTAAAACACAATTTATTGATACTGCTTACAATACGCTTGGCTGTATTTTTTCCCCTTGTATAAATCAGTCATCATATCTGCAAATCGTAGAGACATAATTAATTTTATTATATCACTGAGCGCTTGTACAGTGTAAAAATTTTAAACCAAGTGTGTTATTTAAAAATATCATCTTTTTTTACGTAGTTTTTATCATGCAACTCTTGACTGACATTATGTCCAAAGGAAATTTAAAATATTATCACTATTTTTCTAGCAGATTTTGAGATTCAAAAAACCTCAAACATAATTATTCTGGACAAAAATAAATAAAAATAAATAAAAAATTATGCACTAAAAGGTTTAAATATGGAGACGCCATATTTATTTTGTCATTACTGATTCCAGCAACCGCGCTTCCTGTTCTCCCCTCTCTTCCGGGGAGAGCGCATCGTCTAAAAGTAGATCTTTGTAAAAAATTCGTCTTTCCTTAAAAATAAAGTAGGGGGGGGGACAATACTCTGTATTTCCCTCATTCAACGTGACCTGTGATCGTTGAGATAATTTCAGAAGTCCACAGTAAAACCAGAACAATATTTGCATTTTTTCCCATTTTATTAATAATAAAAATAATTTCCTAAGATTTTGCTGTACTTAAGAAAATTTAGTTTTGAAATATTTAATTGTAGCAGACAATGATGATTATGGTGTTTATGTTATTCCTTTGCAAAACATGAAAACTTCAATTGAAAATTCAATTATTCGATCGAATAACTTGAAAAATAGGAAACATATTCGAAGCAATAATTTTGCATACCTATTTTTCAAAGGAATAGTCTGGAAATATTGTTTCGCTATGGCTATAATAATAATATTAATATTAATACTAAATAAATAAATAAATAAATATCACCATTGCTTTTACCCAATGAAATATGGGTATGTTTTTAGATTTTTAAGAAAATATATAATCGTTTTTCGCACAATTTTTCACTGAAATAAATTGTAAAAAACTATCAAATAAATAATTCTTTAGTATCCTTAAGATATTTTTAATTCATGAAATGCGGTGCTATGATTTTTAAAAAAGTTGTTTTTGCAATATTCAAAAATTATTTATTTTTCTCAAATAATATCAATACAATTTACGTCTATATTCAAATCGTACGGTGAAGACGATGCTCCGCCTACTTTATATCGCTAAATTTTCTGTAGTGTGATTTTATTATGAACAAATAAATGTCACAGATGATGGGCGGAGTTTAAAAATAAAAAACACCGAGGGCGGAGTACAGATGTAAAAACATAATAGGTTTGTGGCGTATAATCCGCAATTTAATACTGATAGCTTGATACTTTGGGTTTACAGTTTACTAAAGAGTAATTTTTCATAAAACAAAATCAATAAATTACATTAAAAGGCCATAAAAAAAGTATTAACAAATTTCTTTTTTGACATCGCTGTTTTTTTTTTTTTTAATTATTTTATATCGTTGACTGCTGTCAACCTCTGTTAAATTTATTTGCATTAAGAATCTACGACTCTGGTTTTGAAATATTTGAAAATGTCGTAAATACTTTTCTAATTTTTTTTTTTTTTTTTTTTTTTTTTTTTTTTTTTTTATGTATGTTCAACATTAATCAATAAATTATTAACTAGCTGAAATTTTTGAGCAAAAAGAATAGTTTCAACATGGCACGAAAATCAATTTGTGAATGAAAGAATTCAAAGAAATGAAAAACTACTTCATTTTAAACATGTCTTATCTCAATTGAGAAATTAAAATTCTTTAAGGTTAGAATTCTAATATTTTCAGTTTTAATATAAATTTAAATTTTTAATGTAATTTGTCAAAATAAAACATTGAAACACATAAATATACATTATGATTTCGGTTAAATATTAAGACTATTTTTTATATTATTAAAAAATAATAAACAACAATTTAACTCTACTCACATCGAAATTTTGTCGTTTAGAAGAATTTTATTTTGAATTATTTTTTCTGCTTATTCTCAAGTATGTTGAAGATGAAAGGGATCATCTAGACGCCTGCCTTTCAAGATTTAAAGTTAAATATACTCAGGAGTAAACGAAAATACAAAATGTTTATTTAAACTCTCACACCATAAAATATTAAAAGTAAATAATAACAGTAAAACAAAATCACATTTCGTGAGTAGACCATGTCACCATTGTTCTAATTCTTGCTCCGCTGTTTCGATAGAAGCAGCTGGCAAAATACTCAATCAATGTTATTAATATACACTTTTGACCTTTTGAGCGCGTCATAAATTGAGGAAGGGCAAGAAAAATGTTGGACGCATGTATGAGCTACAACCAAAGAAAATTTTGTCATGTCAATGTCATGCTTCGAAGACAGAGACCGAAAGAGACTCAGTGAGTTGGGGTTGCTGTTATGGCTCCCCCTAGAGGTCTGCACGGGCCGGAATTTCCAGGCCCGAGCCCGGCCCGAAAGTTAAAATTTCGGCCCGGGCCCGGCCCGGCCCGAACGAAAGAAATATTGGCCCGACCCGGCCCGGCCCGAAAGTTGAAATTTCGGCCCGAGCCCGGCCCGGCCCGTACGAAAAAAATATTGGCCCGACCCGGCCCGGCCCGAAAGTTAAAATTTCGGCCCGAGCTCGGCCCGGTCCGGAAAAAAGTTTAAAATTCGGCCCGAACCCGGCCCGGCTCAAGTGAATTTCTACAGAACATTGATCTTTAATCTTATGGAAGAGTTCTGACCAAAAAAAATTATATTAGTCTTTTTTTTCATGTTTATAATCTCCATTTATGCAGAAGTGCCGTAGGCTGCGATATTTACGCTTTTAAATGAATCTTTGTTGTATGTAAATGTTTCAGTTCACTAGTATTAATAATCCATATTCCGTATGGAGACAAAAAGTCGAAAGAGCGGTATATGGTAAAATTTCCAAAGACGAAATCGCTTTGGAGCGAAAAAAAAAATACATTCCCTTCTTAACAGATGTAAATGTTTAATATATTTTTTTCTCCCGTATTGTTGTATTCATTTTGCATGGATGAACATTTTAAAAGAAACTTTCAGTTTTCAGTTTAAAAGAAAATTCCTTCATAATATTTTTTTTTCTTTTTTTCTTTTTTTTTTCTTTTTTTTTTTTTTTTTTTGTGTGTGTGTGTATGTGTGTGTTTAATTCTATTTTAAAACGCCTGGTAATCTACGATTCTTTAAAAGGAATAAATTCTAATGTTTAATTGTAGAATAATGACGGCTTAAAAGTATATTCCTTTTTTGCAAACATTTTTGGACAAAGCCAAATATTACTGATTTATAAAAATTCGAGGAAAGGATTTTCATATAGGAAGATTCAATAGGAACTGATTATTTTGGTCCATGAAAACTAGGAAGAATGGAATCAGTCTCGGCTTCGTACGGAAAAAAAAAGTTAGGCCCGGCCCGTCCAGCAAAAAAATTAAGGCCCGAGCCCGGCCCGGCCCGAAAGATTAATAACTAGGCCCGACCCGGCCCGGCCCGAGTCTTCAGAAGTAAGGCCCGAGCCCGGCCCGGCCCGAATGCCATTATTGGAAATCGGCCCGAACCCGGCCCGCGGGCCGGGCCGGGCTCGGGCTTCGGGCCGCGGCCCGGCCCGTGCAGACCTCTAGCTCCCCCTTCCTGAGTGTACCGTTGTTTTCTGCTAATCCGACAACCTAAACTTAGACTTTAGGGGAATGGTTATTGTCAGGAAGGTAAATTGAAGTACAGAGTTCTCGGAAGAGAGAAAAGGGAATTACAGAAAATTGAAGGTCAATAGATACAATAGCGCGCTGTAGTTTTTGTGATTATTACATATTCGTTTATATAAATAGTATTGTGTAGAAGCAAGTTATTGCACTTCTAAGAAATAAAATTGATTTTTGAAAATATAATTAGATTGCAAAAAATTGAAAAGTGACTGCCTGTTTTGAATTAAAATTCTGTATGTACAGAGAAAGAAATAATTCTTGGCAAGGAAAATTAGTAATTTTTCACAAAATTATAGGAAAATTTAGGGACAATCACTAAAAATTATAAAGTATATTTTTGGTTGATATTATTCATGTATAAATTTTTTTCAAAAAATTTTAATTAAGATTCATATTAATGAATTTAATTAAGTGAATTTAATTAAGAATCACATATAACAGAAGTATTGTTGTATGTGACAAACAAATTTGTCTATCGAAAAAGAAAACTTTTATCATTTTCATCTCCTATTTTCTTTCGCTTCCTACCTTTAAGTGGCGTCGTGATCAGCTCATTTATTTATTTTGTAACAAAGTAATAAACAGGACATTCTAAAATAGTTTAAAAATAAAAAGGCAGAATAACTTTAAGATATAGAAGCATTTTTAAGATTAGATGCCTGCTGAGATTCGGAAGGTTTATAGAAATCTTATTTATTCACTTTTACTGCACATTACGAAATGTAAGAGAATTTTTTCAAAACGTTAAAGAATTTTTAACTTTTTTGTACTATTGAGATGTAATATGTGTTTACACAGAGGACGTAAAGATCAGGAGTAATTTATAGCTTATATAAGGCATTTCAACGTTGTTTCTACGTGCATGTATTCAGCCGTAACTAAATCCCCTATAATAGATTATACAACTTTTCTTTCATAACTTCCGGATGTGATAGCAAATAAAAGAGATACAACTATCTTCTCGAGACAATAATCGCTTCAACTCAAGACGTAAATCATTTATCCAAATACAAACACTTGTTTGATTTCAAATTACCTTAATAATCATGCCGACAACGATTATGTTTTTAAGATTCAAAATGTAACAAAATTTTCCTTTGTTGAGCGGGAAAAATATTTTTTTTGAGAACCACCAGAAATGTAATAACGTTTATATTAAAAAAAATCTTTTTGGTGCCTGAAAAAAAAAAAAAAAATATTTGATTTTAATTTTAGCATTATGCTTTATACTCATGCTGTGTAAACTGCTTTTTACTTATTATTAAATTTATCGAATTTTAAATTCCTTAATTATCAACGAATAAATACTATATTGACGGCGTTATTCCAGCCGTGATTTAATCTATCCAGTTGGGGGGGAAATACTTCTCTTCACTATGAATATGTATTAGCTTTAAATTTTTAGTTGTGAGACCTTTCCCCCCTCTATGTTTAACAGGATTAACTATGTTTCTTCGAAGTTAGTTTCGCTCGCGTAAATCGGATTTAAATCGCTTAGAAAGAACCCCTCCTCAAATGTCTGTCTCCCTTTGTCTTTCTCCTTTTGTCTTTCTCCTTAATGTAGATAATCGACCACACACAAGAGAAAAAACTAATAAAATTGTAATTTAACAAATTATAACGGCTATTTGGAGTATGATGTTTTGAAAGACTTACAAATAAGTTCTATATTTAAATAAATAATAATAATAAACATCTTTTTTAGAGTGATCATAACAAGTCACATGTTACGTACGCCATGCATTAAACCTAGACCTCTATATTCCCAGACCGATGATAAAAAAAACAGCAGTTTCTACATGTACAACTTTAAATGTTTAAAATCTGCATTTTAATTGGACGGAGTCAATCAGACTGACCCCTGAAAGCCTCATATTACGTACGACATGGATTTAACATTAATGTTCCTGGACACATAATAAACAAATTTTTAATGAAATTTCAGTTTCATGATTTTCGGATTTGTAAATTTTTAAACTTCTAAACATTGCACATTTTAAATTTTTACACCGTAACGTAGAGAAAAAAATGCTCTGTCAAATGAAGTTTTTTGTTGTGAAATGAAGTTGAAATCCATCGTTCCAGTGAAAAATTCGTTATATAGAGAAATTCGATGTATAGAGAATGATCTTAAAAATCGTATTTAATGTGTAAATTTTGAACAAATATTATTTTTGATGTTTTTAATTAAGAATTTGAAATATTTAAAAGTAAATATTAACCAAACATTCTACATTCTATTTCTTAATTATTTAAGCAGTTTCAAAAAAGAGAACAGACATTTATTTGAAAGCTTAGTGAAAATCAAATAAGTAAGAATTTCATTAATTTCAGACGAAGAAATCTGTAATTTTTTATTAATTTTTTTTTTAATTGTTACGCTATCAAAAAAAATGCTCAAATATTTACAAAGGAATGAAAAATTGTAGTTAACATTTTCCTTCATTTGAAGGCCTCTCATTGATTCCTGTCTTATTTGTGTAATAATCTAATTGACTCTGTTTTGAGAAGGATGTGGAAAGGTGTGTGGGAAGTGGGGTGAATTCGTTGAATTTAAGAACAAAGAGAGAAGTAATATTTATATAAAAAAAAACCTCTCCACTGAACGATAAATCAAAAATAAGTGATGGTAAATTGATTCCATATGATTTCGAAGCTTTCTAATACTGAATAAATTAAGACCAATTTATGAAAAAAATTCTTTATATGGAGATAGATATTTCGCTATATAGAGACTGTTTTTAATGTAATCATGCGAAAAGGTGACCGTTCCTACAAAAAATTCGTTGTATAGAGAAATTCGATGTATGGAGTTTCGCTATGGAGAGACTTGACTGTATATATATATATATATATAACCTAGGGTGTGAAAAAGTTATAGATTCGCTATAGAGAGACTTGACTGTATATATATATATATATATATATATATATATAACCTAGGGTGTGAAAAAGTTATAGATTTCTATTGCCATTGTTAATAATTTAACTGATTTCTTTACGTACAATAAATTGAAAATATGGGGTTGAACACCACTTTTTAAAGAAAAAAATATTTTTGATATTTAGCCTACATGTTTCAGTCATTAAATTATTTGAAATGGTATCTAAAAAAATATTGGCGTCAAAAGTCTTTAAATAATGTATCAAGCAACCTCCTCTTGACCGTACGCCGGACGGGTTAAGTGGCCAAAAGAATCTTGTCGCAAAGTAATGGTAGGAAACGTCATGCAAAATCAGAAATATTCCGCGTCCTGAAATTATGCGAACAAGATTCAAAATGTTATTTAAAATACCTAAACAAGTCGGAAATCGCACGTGAACGTAGCAAATGAGGTGCGTTCGTACGATAACGAAGTTTTAAAAATATACAGATCTTGCTTATACAGTAGAGCGTACTCCGGATACAGTATAGTAGTCGAAATCTTTACGTTTCTGTAAATAGGCAGGAAGTAATTTTTATTACACCTCAGCAACGTACATCTTATTCATAAAATGTGAAATAGTTGAATATGATTAAAACACGCTCCAAACAATGTTTCCCCGTGTAGCATTATGCAGTGGAATACTATTGTGTGGCCCTGTAATTTAATAATAAAAATTCTTTGCATCACAGATTGTACAGAATGCATATTTTAGTATATATTTCATAGATTCATGCCAATTCTATTATGTTCGAATGAGTGTAACACCATTAAAATGCATTTGTAACTTTTTCCCCATTGACCGTAATGTAATGGAATCCTTTTGATTGTCCCTGTAATTGATCTATGCATCCGATTTTCATAACATTTGAAATGACTCGACAAAATTATGTAATAATTATGTATTTTAAATTTTCAACGATTCGGTTGGGTAGTTTTTGCGTTGTTATATGCGGACAGACAGACAGGACGGACTGAGGTGCTACAACAATAGGTGCTACGTACTTACATAATTACGAACGCACCTAAACAAGCAGCGGCAAGAATTTGGATTCAAGACATAGTCTTTTCATGAATGTTATATTTCGGAAATTTCTGAGAGAATATTTCTTCATTAAAGTCTGGTTTAAGGCTCCGTTCAGATTACAGTACTCTTCCCTTCAACTGAATTCTTAGAAAAAAGTTCTTTGTAAAGGATTCATTTGTGGCTTCTTCATAATAGAAACGGAGGGGAATTAATAAAAGAATCGGGAGATAAGCAATCCACCCTACGTGACGGAAAGATTCCTCTTTTGCCAGACAACCGTCCCTTTCCTACAAAACTCATTAAAGATCAAACACACCGCGTCGCCACAACAAAGGAGCCGACATCGAACTTCAAGAAATGGTCAAATGTGTTTGGGCCTTTAGAGCGTGTAGAGATGAACGTATAATTATTGCATTACAGCTGGATGTGTTACGTGTTTTGAAATTTATTATTTAGGATTATAATTAATTGACAATAGTCTGGAAGTTATATTGAATCATTAAAAGTACCCTGAAACATCGTGAAAGTGTTATTCCATTATTATTTTCTTGATTTTTCTAGGATATAATTATTTATCGATCAAATTTCATCTCAATTTTCAATGTAAGTGTGGCCATGCCTCTCGAAGCCTGGTTGAAGTAATATTTTTAAAATGGGGGCGGAGTCATGCAGTCTCTGCACCGATGCGGAAATGTGACTGGTCGATCATCTTGAACTATTAAAGTTCTTGTTCTCATGTTTTATAATTCTTTTAATGGGATATTATATTATTTTAAAAATGATTAAATACGTATTGTTGCCGAAACGTCAGTGAAGGCTTACTTTGGAGACACGAAATTTTTTGGTTTCTGTCTGTCTGTCTGTTCCACGATAACTAACGCAAAAAGCATCCGATTGGCTTGAAATTAAGTGGGTATCTTAGTGAGGCACTGGGATTAAGCTGTATAGTTTTTTGTTAGATTTGATTCATTCGTTCGGAAAATATAGAATATTTTATTTTGCGCAATAATGCTTTTCTATGGCAAATCCAATGATTTTTAATTTTTTTTTTTTTTCTTGAGAGAAAATGTCACATTTCATTATTGGAATTCAATGATAAATGGATACTGAAATTTCACAGTTAAATTATTCGTATTGTTTTGAAATTTTGTCTGCGCACTTGTCAGACTTTTAAAGTTATTACTGTAAATTTTGGAGATTTTTTATAAATGTGTTCCAATAATATAAACTAATTTGTTTCAGAGATTTACTTATTTCAAATGTATTTATTTCATTTTCTTTATTTTCTCTTAATGGTTGCTAAGCAACCATTCATCCTAATTCTTATTTTTCTAATGTTATAAATTGGAATGCGTGTACAAAAATTTAAATGAAGTCAGCGTCAAAACTGATGAATTAATTAATGTCTTTGTATCTTTACGTATAAATATAACATAACCCAGAAAATAACATAGGCTATGTTTTATTAATTTTATTCAAATATTTTCTTTAATAATTCAAAATTTCCTTCTTTTTCATACAGAATCAATAGCGATTTTTTTAGATAAAATTTAACCAATTTCCTTTATCGTTGCCAAAAAAATTCAAAATCTGGAATAATTTTTCAACGGCAATAAGTTTCAATTGAGCACTTTCCATTCGAAAAATTAAACTAAAAAAAATAAATATGACGTCAGAATTAAAATAAAAATAAATAGTACTTTGTTAAATATTAAACATGGAAATTTGTTTCGTTAATAAGAATTTTTCTGACAAAAATGGGGACATATTTATAAGTAAAAGAAATAAAAAATAATTATATTTTTAAGCAATATTTCACTTGGTAAAATTTGACGTCATAGTTGAAATAAAACAGGTATTTTATAGTAGTCATTAAAAATACAAGAAACATGGATAGTAATAACTCATGAATAATGATGTCATTGCCGAAACTTTACTGAATGCTTTTTTTTATCGACACAAAATTTATTGTTTTCCGCCTGTCAGTCTGTTCTTCTGTCTGTCTGTCTGTCCCCGATAACTACCACAAAATGGAATCAAAACATCTTTTTTTTCGGAAACAAAATTATAAAACCCTAGATTACTGAGTTTACACTTTCAAAAATTCCTGATACATCAGATATAAATGTTTGTGGTGGGCAGGTATGTAGAAGTATGAGGATAATGAAAAATGCTTATTAAAACTGTTACTTATCCTTATAATTCAAAATGTATAAAGAAATACAAGATATACGATAACCATTAGCAAATTGATAGAAAGTTACAAATTTAAATTTAATGAGAGTACGGGGGGTTCAGGGGGGCGGAGCCCCCTGAAGAAATCTACTATGTTATAATAAAAAAACAAAAATAATAGATCATGAAATTTTCAGAATATCCTAACATAGTAACTAAATCTTTAATTGAACGCTTTTGATGGTTGAAAACTTCTTATTCTTATTTTATTCTTATAAATAATTACGTAATTTGAAAATTTTAAATTACAGTTTCCAGAAAGTTGAATATTACCCAAAGTGTGTTTAAAAAGAAAATGATGTGCAAAGCTGTAGTTGAGGCTGCTGATCTGTAGATTTACTAATTAATTATTTTCGTCATTTGGGGGTAACGTACATTATGAATTCTGATATTTTATTCCTGTGATTTCTGAAGAATATTATCTGTTACTTACTTTTGTGAGGTTCTTGAATCAGCAATTTTTCTTATAGATTCGAAAGAAATTAATGTTAGCATATACATATACAAAATTCAGAAGTAAACGTCACCAATCGGGTGCCAAAGTATGTCATTAAAACTTAGATGTACGTTAACTAATAAAACTGACATATATAAGCAAGATATGATTTATTCCTATTGTTCAGTTCAGTACGGTCAATATACTTATCTGTGACTAGAATAGAGGATATATCTGTTTTGAAATTAAACAAATAGGAAAATAACGTACACTTTAAGTTAAACCTCATACCAGAAAAATAATGTCAAAAAATATGATAGTAAAAGACATTAATATTGTGACACGAATCAGTGATGGTAACTTCTGGAAAAATTCCCACACCTGTGGGGAAAATAGAGCTGTGTGGGAAAAAGGGGAAACTTGAGGTTTTGTGGGAAATTTCAAGAATTTCCCATTCCACTCTCATGAAAGCGCTTTTTCCCTTTCTTTCTGCAAAACTTTTTAGAAAACCCTTTCTTTCTACTTGTTTTTGTAAACTCCTGGCAAATTACATCGTAACTATTTCGCTGAATATTGTTGTTGTGTTCCATTGATTCTCGAAGCAGTAATACCACTAAACTTCTCTAAGTTAATAGATCAGATTCAACAACGTGACCATATGTCGCCAATTTTCCACCAACCAATCAAAATTATTGATCTTTTATCGCTCAAAGCTCAAGCAATAAAAGTAGAGAAACCTGGGGGATTTTTGGAAAGGGGGAAAAAGGTTATGACATCAGTCGGAGCTATTCTATTCGATTTTCGGTCTCGATCTCTCACTTGCTTGAGAAAAGCGTAAAACGAAAACAGTTTTTTAGTTTTAGATTTTAGTTCAAATTTTCCTAGAATGAGTATAGTGTAGCATCTCGAAAGTTTAATTTTACTGTTTTATAGCTATGAATCTGGATAAAGAAGAAGTGTCGATTGTTGCGACAACCAACGCTAAAAGAAAAAATAGTTTTTCTGATAAAAAGAAATCGAAGTAAGAAAAAAAGTATTTCGATACTTATTTCTGTTTTAATAATATTACGTTTTAGACGATATGCTCTTTCTCTTTATACATATTATATATGCAAATATATATATATATATATATATATATGTATATAAATATGTGTACGCAGTGTTGAATTCAAAGGGTGGGCCGGGGGGGACACCCCCCAGGAGCAATGACATGTCCCCTTCTGAAGATGTGAGATTTTGTGTTTTCAACAGAGCCGCTAAAAACCCTCTTGGAGTAAAATTTATTTTTCATTGAAAATGATAAAAATAATTTTGGAAATTAATTTTCACTATTTTCTTTACTGATTATCTCTGTAATATATTGTAAGGAATCTGCTTATATTTTTATCAGAATAAACTTTTATGTTTGAAAATAAATATTGTGTGAATAGGAAAATTAATTTTAAACACTAACCAGTTCATTCTAGAGAAATAATAAAAACAAACTTCTGCTTCATAGAACTTCCATGAATGAATAACAGTTTTGAAAAAAAAAATCACCATTATTGCCTTAAGAATTTATTTTTATATTATTCTTATGTTTATGAAATTACTTATGTTCTTCGATTGATGAAAAAATTTCTGTTTTGAAGAACCAAAATGAAAAGTAATATAAAATATATTTTGATTATTTGCGGATAGAGGGCAGCATAGCTGAAGTTAACAGTGTGGGAAAAATTGAGCTCACGAGGGAAATTTCGAGGGGAAAATTGAGCTCATGAGGGAAATTTCGAGGGAAAATTTCAGTGACGGGGTTACCATCACTGACACGAATTCAATTTGGTGAAGTACTTTTTTTAAAGTCTGCAGCTGATACGTTCAAGCAGCAGATTTAAGAACGTAATACTTCGATTTAGAGATGGGCATTTCGATTTATTTTGAGAGCCAAGTCCACATACGTGATTCATGAGACTACATAGTGACTCTCGATTACTTCTTAGAGAGACTATAAATGACTCTCTACTTCTTAGTATAAAAGTGGACTCTTTGAGTAGGGTTAATGTATTTGGTTATTTATCGCGTGTTTGGCTAACTGAATTTATTTATTCATTATTATTACTCCCTCTATATCAAATTATTTGCTACATTTGAATAAGTTTTTGCTGATTATTGATACTGATAATTATATAACTTTGTTTGAACATTTTCAAGAGATTTCAGGGTGCAATACCATCAAGTGGGAAAATCAAAGTGGGGGCATTTCCTCTTTAAATTCGTGCAATTAATTAAAAGAAATCCAGCCTTCACCGGCTTTGAAGTCACGCCCAATTTTGTATGGATTTTTCAAACAGTAATTGCATAAAACTATCTTCTAGGTAATAAATCGTGAATTTCTTAGGAGGAAAATGGCCTTTCTGGATATATGTGGTACAATCTTTACGAAATGGGGCGTGGTTTAAGGCGTGCGAACCCTGTAACTTTGCTTCGAAAAATTTGTCCGAAATTAGGTGCTATGTTTGTGGAATGTAAACATGAGAATAGAAATACCAACTTCGATAATTTAAATCCCAATAAAACAATTTTACTTAATGTTTAAGAAATTCTCTTCTCATAATTTAGCTTCGGGATCACATGCCAGATTTCGCCTCGGGTAATTATTTATGACTCCACCTACTCGAAATGTAGCAATTAATTTGGGACAAAATTTCCGACCTAAATGTAGGAACTAATTTGGGACGGAGGGAAGTACTACTATTTTTTTTTCACTACCTTATTTACTCGTGTATAAGGCTCACTTTTTTCCCAAAAAAATAGGGCAAAACTCCTCGGTGCGCCTTATACACGGAATAATTTTTTACTGTTGGATGCAGTCGAACGATATACATATAAAACAAGAAATTAATCAAAGAAGATATTAAAACTCGGAAAATGTTACTTAATTGAAGTATTATTGCATATTTATTTCATTCCTTGCAGTTTTTTATACAACAGAGCTAGTGACATTATCTAAACACTAATTAGCAATTGTCTTTACCTTCACTAAATCCTATTTACCGTCATTCTCTTACAACCCGAAGTCTAAAAATGCATTTTCGTCTTGTATTCTGGTCTGGTGTAATGTTTGTTTCGACTTTCTTTTTACTGAAATTCATTTGGTCATTCTTCATTAGCGTATCAAATTTAGGGTGCGCGTTATGTACGAGATTTTAAGAAACCGCCATTTTTACTTGTAAAGTAGGGGTGCGCCTTATATACGCGTGCGCCGTATACACGAGTAAATACGGTATTTAAGCTCCGGCTGATTATCGAAAGAGAAAGTTAATGGAGGATTTGGACTACTCCGAAACAGGGCCGTAGCTAGAAGTGAGCGATAGGGGGGGGGCTCAAGAGAATTTAGGGGGGAGGCTCATATTTTTTCTCTCTCTCTGTGGCAGAAAGATAAATTTGTGCATATTCACATTGTAGGTACTATGTTTCTTGTTAAACTGTTGTAATAACTTCATTTTATGCTAAGAAAAATACATGATGATGAAATTTTTGTGCGTATAACTGGTGTAAAATTAAACATCATGTTAGCTTCATATGTACAAATAAGATGAGGGAGAGTTGAAACACTTATTTTAGATACAATTTAGTAACTCTGCAAAATTATGAAAGATCTCGAAACTAAAATAGATTTTTGAACGGCATTTCGCTTGAATTTTCAGAACAGAAATTCCTTTAGCGACCGTGGAATCTTTTCCAGGGGGGGGGCTCAAAATATTTTACGAGGGGGGGGGGCTGAGCCGCCCCTAACGCCCCCTTAGCTACGGCCCTGCTCCGAAATACAAATTTAATTTGAGAGAATTTGCAGTGAAATATGTTAACGTTTCGATATAACATTCTTAGTTGGTGTGAATGCAAAAATTGTAATAATTAATTATGATATTATTAAAACTGAATATTAGAGTTTAGTGTTTTCAAAATTAAATCAAAAATTTGCAAAAACAATGAATAAATGTTTTTTTTAATCAATTTACAATAAGGCAAAAATAGGACTTACCTAATTTAGGAAACGTAATATTTTTTTAGCAATTTTGTTTTGTTTTTTTAAATTAATCTCGTCTTTTTCTCTTTTCATGTTATAATTGATAAGAGAATGGTGAGTAAAAAGACTAAGTATGTTAAACAATTTTGGAATTGTATTGATTTTTAGTGTTGAATTAAGATAAATTTGAAGCTCAGTCAGAATACAAGTGGGTAGGAGCCAAAGCATTTGAGGAGTTTCCAGAAAAATGTCTCTCTAAAATAACTAATTAATAAGAATAAAATCCCAAACCTCCCAGGGGAGGTGCTATACATTCGAACCAATAATCATCATCAGGATACATAATTTGCCATTGAGAATTTTCATTTAGAAATATTTTTAAAACGGTATCAGTTAAAGTTTTTACTACCAAATAAAATCTTATGAGCTTAAAAAAAGGGGGGGGGGGCAGTAAAAAATTGATGAAGATAGTAACTGATATAGTAATGTGTTATTGTGGGAGTGATGTTTGTGGTCAGTTAAAGTTTTTACTACCAAATAAAATCGTATGCGCTTAAAAAAAGGGGGGGGAGTAAAAAATTGATGAAGATAGTAACTGATGTAGTAATGTGTTATTCTGGGAGTGATGTTTGTGGAGAAGACTTTTAAATTTGTAACTGTTATTTGACATTAGTGATTGTTGCTCATAGGAAATTATAATTTAGAACAGTTGAAAATAACTGGCATGTTTAATACAACAACTGGGGTCAACAGTCAATTAAAAAAACATGGCAGTAAGTTTTGCAATCTAAGACGAGTATTCAATTATATGTCCATTTGAGCATTATTATTAAACCCTTAAGTGATTTGCCGTACGCCGTTCGAGCAAGACGAATTTGCTTTATTCGTCATTTAAAGCTTTTTGACACCACCCTTTTAAAAAAAATAATTTCATACTATTTAGAGGCGGAAATGTTTAGACTAAGTGTTACGAATATTTTGTTTAAAAAATTGTGGTGAAAATCCGTTATTTTCAATTTATTGAACGGAAAAGAAAGTGCCAGTTAAGTAGTTAAAGGTATAAAATTTCCGTTAACGAAATTTTTTTTTAAAGATTTTTTTTTTAAAGTGCCTTGATTTTAGATTTCATAAACGCAATAAAGCTTTTTTTTTAATTTCGTCATTAAAAAAGTGAAAACTATTTTTAAAATAAAATATTTCATAGAGATTAGTTTTAAAAATTATAACTTGTGTTGTTTAAAAATACTGTTGATGTTTCTAGGAATTTTTAAAATTTTCTGACAAAATTGATGTTTAAAACCAATTTTTATATATATCAGTTTTTCAGATTTAATAAGCTGTTACTATTTCTATATATGCTATCCCCTTTCCTCCTAAATGATGAAATAACTCTTTTTTGAATAACGATAAATTTTACTAATCAAAAATATTCAGAAATAATATTGATGCTTATACAAACAAAATCACTTTTAATTGTATTTTATCACATGGCATTCCCTTTCATTCAAATTTCTTATTTCTTCTTCAAAGATGGAGTGGAAGGGATTGCAAATTCCCAATTTTAGAAAAATAGAATTCATTTTATGTGCTTTCAAAATAATTAATTTCAAAGAATTATGTTTAAAATAATAAGCGTAAATAAATAAACCAAAAATAAAAAAGGCGTGTTGAAGCTAAAGTCGTAGGAATTTTTTTTTTTTTTTTTTTTTTTTTTTTTTTTTTAACTTAAAAAATAAAACTTATCAACAAATATTATTCATATTATATTAAATAAAATGTACTGAAAAATTTCCTCTTTAAAAGAAATATCCTGTTACATATAATTACATACTGTATTAAACAATAATTTTACAATTTGAATAAATTAAAACTTTATATTGTAAAATTAATTACCTTTATATAGATTTTAAACAAATTTTAAACAAATTCATGAAATAAATAAAATTTTATATTAGCTTGATTAATGACGGTTAAAATGAATCAAACGACTATTTATTTCATAGGCTTTAACATTGAAGTTATGGTTAGTATCTTGACTTAGGGCTATCATCTATCAATATTAGCATGTTTAATTTATTTGTCATTATTTTACTTTTTCTATTTAAAAGAAATTTAATTCAAATTTACTAATTCATAATGTCATGCAGTAAATCGAAAAATTTACGGCTAATCACAGATAAAATTATAAAAAAAAAAATTTGTATCAAAAAGGAGCTGGATCAAGCAAACTCTTCTTTACCGTATGGCATTCGGGCAAGTCAGTTAAGTTGTTAATTAAAAACGGCTTTCTTCAACCCCCCCCCCCCCGATTAATTAAATATGCAGTATTTTGGACATCGTATAGGAAATCCAGTATGTTATCAGACTTGGATTATTTTGGAAAATAAGAAATCGCGAAGGATAGTGGAATGTTTTCAACTGTTTTTTCTACAAATAATATTAAAATAATTTAAAAGATAGGGAAATAAAATTTTACTTTTAATAACATGCTAGCAAAAATAGATCCTTTTACTAAATGACTCATTGATTATTTCAGATAAAAGTTAATACTTTTTAGTTCACTTGTGTATGTTTAGTTATTTTAAATTTAGATAGCTTGTAATAACTAGTCTTTTTAGATCCGTTCGTATTTATGCAAATACGAAGCACCTATAGTTGTCGTCCAGTCCGTCCGGCTGTCTGCACCTAATAACGTAAAAAGTGCCCAACCGAATGGTTTGAAATTTAAAATTTATAATTATTACATAATTTTGTCGAGTCATTTCAAATTTTATGGAAATCGGATGCATAGATCAATTACATGGACAATCAAAATTATTCCATTACATTACGGTCAATTGAGAAATTAGTTTCGAGTCTATTTTAATGATGTTAAACTCTTTCGAATATAATAAAACTGACATGAACCTATGAAGTATATGTATATTAAAATATACATTCTGGCAGAATATATATAGATGCAAAGAATATATATATATTTTTAATTATACGGCCACATAAAAGAATTCCACTATATAATGCTGTACCAGAAAATATTTTTTGGGGCGTGTTTTAATTTTATTTCACATTTTATGAATTTGATATACGTTGCTGAGGTGTAAGAAATGTTATTTCTTGTATATTTACAGGAACACAAAAAATATTTCGACCACTATACTGTATCCAAAGTACTGTCTACTATAACATCAAGATCTGAATATTTTTAAAACTTCGTTATCACACGAACGCACTTCACTTGCAATTAATTCCCAACTTGTTTACATATATATTTGAAACAGTATAAGAGATCGATTTTTATACATTTTCTCTCTGGGAATTAGATACGTAACATATGTTCAGAATGTTTGCTCCTCCCCTCTTTTCCATTAAACAGAGAAGTTGGGGTGGACCTTTAAAAATATGTTTGTTGTATCATGGTTTTAGAAATGAAATTTGAGAATTGTGGTATGCATTAAAAATATTTAGGCGGGACTAAAACTACAGGATACGCCTATTTTCATCGACTCTTGTATTGAAATGTTAGAAAATAACGTTATTTAAGTTAGAATTCCGATAAATATATATTTTTTTTAGTCTTAATATTAATGGGATCTTTTGATGTATTTTGTCAAAACAAAAACATTACAACAAAATTAATGTTATGATTTCGGTAAAATTATAACACTGTTTTTGTAAATTATTCAAAAGTAGTAAACAAAATAAAAGCATTAAATTGCGTTTACGTCGAAAATTTTTGCTTTAGGAATTTTTATTTTTTTAATTAGCTCCTCTGTTTATTCTAGAGTATGCTTAGCGTAAAAGGGAATTCTCGTTGTACAAGATTTAATACTACAGTACACTTAAGAATAAATGAAAATATAAAAAGTTTATTTAAACACTCACACCATAAAATATATATTGTCAATGACAAAAATAATAATAAAAGCCAATAGCTTATTTAGGATATAAATTTCAAAAACATATTCTTGCCCGGCTGCTCCCTGAAGGGGCGGCTGGTAACTATCCTAATGTTGATCAATATTGCCATTTCCAATTTAGTAATGAATGCAGTCATGCCCCTTCACCTCAAAGATCATAGGGCGATATTTGTTTCAATATCGCGCTTAGATTTCTTGCGTTTGGGTCAATCCATTTCAAGTGCTCCAGAAAATATAAAAATGGTCGCTCGACCATTTTTAAAAAATCTGAAATTTTTTGTACAACAACCCTAACATGACGAAAGTTCAAAATGACAGTTCTTTTGATTTTACTATTTTTTGTTTGTGCATGGCGGCCATCTTTGTTTCATAGTGTGCAGCGATTTTCTCAGATACTAGGATGCACAAAATTGTAAATATCTCGTCTTCTATTTTCCCAATTGAAATGGGGTTTGCAGCATTTTGTTCAGAATAAAATAGGCTAAATATACAGTGATAGAAAAATTTTGAAAAATAAATTTTTACAGGTGAAATTTTAGCACAAAATGTACGATTTTTTCCAAAATCTATCCGTTTGCAAGAGGAAAATTTTCATACAAGGGAAACTGTCAACCTTACACAATTTTTTCTACAAATAGGTCAAATGTATGTGTACTCATACACCAAATCCCAGATCTGGGAGTTAATTTCTCTTTGCGAAAAAAATTCTGAAATTCGTCAAAAATTTCAAAAATTGCACTTTTTAGGCTTTGATATCTCTGGTGGGGCACTAGATAAAAATCTGAAATTTTGGCCTGTGATAGTACTGTGTAGTAGCGTTATGTACAAAAAATTTCAAGAAGGAGATTTGACTACAAGCTGAGATATGACATGCAAAATATGCGAAAACAATACTGTCAAACTATTGTAAACCTACTATGTAATTGTTCAACAAGACTGTCAACATTGCACAATTTTTTCTACAAATAGTTCAGAAGTGTGTGTACTCATACACCAAGTCCCATATCTGGGAAATGATTTCTCTTTCCGAAAAAAATTCCGAAATTCGTCGAAAATTTCAAAAATCGCACTTTTTAGGCTTTGATATCTCTGGTGGAGCACGAGATAAAAATCTGAAATTCTGGCCTTTGATAGTATTGTGTAGTAGTATTATGTACAAAAAATTTCAAGAAGGAGATTTGACTACAAGCTGAGATATGGTGATTAAAAAAATGTTAAAAGTGCTATTACGAGTACATTAGGAGAAATGAGATTAGTCTCTTTTATTACAATATTTACACAGAAAATATCGTTTGTTGAAAACAGTTAAATAATAAACATTTGATTTACAAAATATTATATATGCTCAACAAAGAGCTTAACAATATTTACGAGAGATGTTATGAGTTCGACCAGTTACTGTTGTCAGTCCATCAGGCTGTTCTTTCTAAAAATTTTATTTGAAGCCCCCCCCCCAAGTCTTATCATCCCTTGTTAACTTGAATGAAATTCTCTAGGTTTAATAATTGAAGCCATGTCAACTCGATCAGTTGTAATCCATTGTCTGTAATTTACTTTTCCTGAAATGTGTTCCGAGTAAAATTGTTGCAATAGCATTTCTAGTAGATTTGTTCATCTGTACAAATAGTGTATTAGCTTAGCATACATTCTGAATTGTTTAAATCACACAGAAGCATTTGAAAAAGATATTTGTAACTAACATTTAACTCTATACCATAAATAATTAATTTAAAATTTTGGAGGTATGAACAATTACATAGTAAGTTACAATAATTTGGCAGTATTGTTTTCACATATTGTCCATGTCATATCTCAGCTTGTAGTCAAATCTCCTTCTTGAAATTTTTTGTACATAACGCTACTACACAATACTATCATAGGCCAAAATTTCAGATTTTTATCCTGTGCCCCACCAGAGATATCAAAGCCTAAAAAGTGCGATTTTTGAAATTTTTGACGAATTTCGGAATTTTTTTTGCAAAGAGAAATTAACTCCGAGATCTGGGATTTGGTGTATGAGTACATATACTTTTGACCTATTTGTAGAAAAAATTGTGTAAGGTTGACAGTTTCCCTTGCATGAAAATTTTCCTCTTGCAAACGGATAGATTTTGGAAAAAATCGTACATTTTGTGTTAAAATTTCACCTGTAAAAATTTATTTTTCAAAATTTTTCTATCACTGTATATTTAGCCTATTTTATTCTGAACAAAATGCTGCAAACCCCATTTGAAATGGGAAAATAGAAGACGAGATATTTACAATTTTGTGTATCCTAGTATCTGAGAAAATCGCTGCACACGATGAAACAAAGATGGCCGCCATGCACAAACAAAAAATAGTAAAATTAAAAGAACGGTCATTTTGAACTTCTGTCATGTTAGGGTTGTTGTACAAAAAATTTCAGATTTTTTAAAAATGGTCGAGCGACTAAAAAATATTTTCTGGACCACTTGAAATGGATTGACCCAACTTTTTTCAAATTAATTATGCAATAGCACATTTTTTTAATTTATGAAATAACTTTATTTTATTTTCATTATATTTAAGAACAAGAATTGTGGTAATATGACATTCATTTAATTTCTTTCACTGTTTGCAGGTGTTATAAAAAATATCGAACAGAATATTCCTTGAGATATAAAATGTGACAGCAGGTTTTGTCAGCACTGTTAATAGATGATAGCAACAGTTAATGGCGCAAAAAAAATCTACTTTCTGAACTTCTAGAATATCATAAGTCTGCTTTAACTAGGGATGAGATTTCCGCTTTTTTGGACACCAGTAAAATCTTAGAGAAAATATTGTTATTTTAAATCACAAAAATGTTCCGATTTAAAAATATAGCATTTTCTCTAAGATTTTACTAGTGTGCAAAAAAGCGGAAATCTCATCCCTGTTTAACTAATAGTCACGTGGAATTTTTTTCTGTGCTGTTTTGGCATAATTTACTTCTGTCGAATTTAATAATTTTTCACAAGTATAGCACTATTTTTCGCAGTTTACGCTTATTTAACAAGGGTTCCAACATATATTCCATTAAAGTAGTTCCATTAAAGTAGTTCTTACTTACCCATTAATCTCTTATTCCTGCAAAAATCATTGTTTAAAAAAAAAAATAAAAAAAATTTGTGGATAATCTTAAATGAAATATGCTAACATAAATATACCACTTACAAATTTATGCAAGTCCAATGCACACATCGACAAAACAGGCACTTGCAATGACAATAACTTAGCAGCCGATTTAAGTCTGACTAAAATCAGTTGTAATCAGTTCAAACGGCCGCCTGCGGCCCCTGCCGTCTTTAATACTTTAATGGTTAGACAATCGTTATTCTATAAAATAACTAGTTAAATCGTAAAATTTAATGATTTCACACACTTTAAAGGACGCCGTTAGTTATTTCATGGAATAACTAGGTTTTTTATAAAATAACTGAATTATACGCTTTAACGGCAAAATATATAAATCAAGAAACACTTCCTTCTTGATCTCATCTTAACCCGTTCACGACAGGAGACTTTAACGAAATTTTGAATGTTTTGTTACTGGTTTTTAAAAGCAGAAATTTGTGCCTCATTAAATAGAGAAAATGCTCCGATTGAATTCTACAGTATAATTTTACTGATGAGGATAAACAAGGGTTCTTATGCCTTTTTGCGGCGCATATACATGTTGCTCTTCCCCAAGGGTAAAGAAAATAATGCGAATAAATCAAAAGTGAGCAAATGACTCAATAGAACATAATGAGCATTTTTTTTAAAGGAACTATTCTGTTGTGAAAGATAAAATATTTATCAGTAACGAGTACTTTAGTTTACTAATAAATATCTCGTTACAATGGATATCTCTAGGTCTGTGAAGTTCGTTACCACTTACAGTCGAACAATATCACCGCTCTCTTTTCCCCGCACACAAATAGTTTTTGATTCTTTAAGAAATATTTCGGTCTTACATATTGTAAAAAAAGACATTTTTTAAACGGTTGAAGTTAATGTAAGCTTAGACTTCGTTGAACTTCCATCCAAATACTTATAAAATTGATTGCTTCTTTCATGAGCAGTCAAATGTAAAGATGTAGAGAATAAGTATTAGATTTTTACTTAAATTTTCCATCAATGTGGCGTTTAAAGAAAAAAAATATTTACATAAATTTACTGGTGAGAGTTTAGCCCGGCGGATATCGAATTATGGGAACCGGTTACAGTTACAGCTTCACTATTTTAAGAATATGTCAGTTCTTCTTTCTTAGTAGTTCCAGGCCTTACATTATTTTCATACAAACGTTAAAATCTTTAATACTTATTTTACTCTTACTCCACCCCACACATACTTTGCCTCCCTAAGCATTAAAGCCGCAATATCTTATAATGCGAGCAAAAATTGTGTGTGGGTGACTGTGTGTGTAAATTTTATCTCAAAAACGGCTCAAACGATTTTCGCAAAAATTTAGATTTTACCATTTTCGGGCACAGAAGACCATTGGGGTAGGTCACATGTTCGAGAAAATTCGATTATTGGGTCATTTTGTGTCATAATGGGTCAGGATCAAGTTATTTATATCTAGAGAACGGCCGGATCTATTTTAAAGAAATTTTGTATCCAATCGTTTTTTGGCACGAGAAAACTATTGGGTTGGGTCACATGTTCGAAAAATTTCGATTAGTGGGTCATTTTTGGGTCATCATGGGTCAAGTTATTTTTATCTAAAAAACGGCTCTAACGATTTTGACCAAATTTTATATTGTATCGTTTTGGATTACAAGAAGACCATTGGGTTAGGTAACATGTTCAAGAAAATTTGGTTAGTGGGTCATTTTTGGGGTCATTGTGGGTCATGCTATTTTTATCTAGAGATTTTCTCACGCAATTTTGACTAAAAATTGCATTCTATGGTTTTCGGGCACGAGAAAAACATTGGGCTAGGTTACATGCTCGAGAAAAAATTTTAATGGGTCATATTGGGTCATTAAGGGTCTGGGTCAAGCTATTTATATGTAAAGAACGGCGTGATCGATTATAACGAAATTTTGTATGTAACAGTTTTTTTGGCAAGAGAAAGCTAATGGGCTAAGTCACATGTTCGAGAGATTTTGATTATAAGGGTCATTTGTGGGTCATAATGGATCGGGTCATAATATATCAAAATAAAGCTGTATCAAAAGAACGGGTGGATCGATTTTAACGAAATTTTGTATATAACATTTTTTTGGCACGAGAAAACTATTGCCTGGGTCACATGTTCGAGAAATTTCGATAGTTTTTTGGGTCATAAAGGATCTGGGTCAAGCTATTTATATATAAAGAACGGCAGGATTGATTTTACGAAGTTTTGTATGTAACAGTTTTTAGACACAAGAAAACTAATGAACTAAATCACATATTCGAGAGATTTAGATTATAAGGATAATTTGTAGGTCATGATGGGTTATAATGGGTCATGGTCAAGCTATATCTAAAGAACGGGTGGGTCAATTTTAAGGGTCAAATCAGGGTCTTTCGTGGGTCAATTTTTGAATACAACATTTTTTGGCACAAGAAAACTATTGGGCTAGGTCACATGTTCGAGAAATTTCGGTTAGTTTGTCACTTTTGGGTCATATTGTCTAAACAATGGTTCTAACGACTTTGACCAAGTTTCGTACTCTATTGTTTTGGATTACAAGAAATTTATTTAGTAAAGTCATATGTTAGACAATATTCAATTAGTGGGTAATTGTGGGTCAAGCTAATTTTATCTAGACAATGTCACGCGCAATTTTGACTAAATTTTGAATTCTATCGTTTTCGGACTCGAGAAAATCATTGGGTTGGGTCAGATGTTCGAGAAAATTCGATTAACGGCTCATTTTCGATCATAATGGGTTAAGGTCAAACTAATCATATCTAAAAAAATGCTCAGTCGATTTTATCTAAATTTTGTATCCAACCGTTTTTCGGCACACAAAAACGAGCGGGCTAGGTCACATGTTCGAGAAATTTCGATTATAAGGGTCATTTGTGGGTCATGATGGGTGATGCTAATTTCATCTTTAAAATGGCTTTCACCATTTTGAATATAATTTGTTTTATATCGTTTTCCGGCAAGAGAAAACCATTGGGCTAGAACACATGCTCGCAAAAATTCGATTAGTGGATCATTTTGGGTTATAATGGCTCAGGGTCATTCTAATTATATGTAACAATGACATAATCAATTTTATCTAAATTTTTATAAAGAATCTTTTTTTTTTTTGTCACGAGAAGATAATTGGGCTGAATCGCATATTAAAAAATTACATTAATGGATCATTTCGGATTCATTGAGGAATGTTGTCAAGCTAATTTTGTCTAGGAAATGGCTTAAACGATTTTGATTCAATTTTATTTTACTGTTTTTGATTACCTGAAGACAATTGAGCTAAGTAACGTTTGATCAAATTTGATTAGTGGGTCATATTGGGTGGTGTCATAGTGGGTCAATTTCATAGTTTAGATTTCATTTTAAAATCGTTTATAACATAAAATTTCTATTTGGAAATGTGTAAGTGTTGGATCAGACTTTGAAATAATTAAGAGATGTTGGCATCTATATATGAGAGTGGTCTCATATTATTAGATCCAATACAGCTGAAATCAGAGAACAATGAATGTTGCGTATTTCCGAAGAAAGAAACGAGATTTTTGGAATGCATATTTTCGGCTGAGTTTTGATCACGAAAAAAATCGCGCAGCACTTTGGCAAAAAATGTTTGGCGAAATTCAGATATTGATCCAGGAGAAAACGAATATCGAAGATTTATTTAATTATCATAATGCGAAAAGTTGACAGTAGTGGTACCATCCATTAAATACAAATAAAAACATATAGAGCAATTAGTTTCAATGTAAATTTATCAGATAACGTTCAGTTGTTGAAGCTTTCAATTAATAAAAATTTAAAAGTTACGAATAAACAGGCCGTGCAGTGTAAAATACCTTTGAACGCCTGTGTGTGGAAAAGTGAATTTAAACGACTTTTTTTTAAATCCATCAACCAGTTTACAAAGTTTTTAGAATGTTTAGTATATCGCTGGAAAAGTTGATGAAGTGAATGCAATTGCTTTATATCAGCGTGTTTGTATCTTGAATCTTTGTAAAATAAAAAGTCTATCTGCATTTCTAATTATGCATTAAATATTATTTTTTTACCATTATTATTATTAATTTACCAAATATTTGAAAAAAATTTTGTTCAGTTAAAAAAAAAAAAAAAAAAGATAAGATAAGCAAGTGTACAGTGAAATAGACATATCACGTTTTTTTTAGACTAAATATTTTTTTAAAAATAAGGGAGGAGGGGGGGGGATTTTTAGGTTCAACGAAGTTCTACATAAATATATACGAATATAATTGATTAAATAAATATACATATAAATTAGTTAATAACATTTTATTTGCAACTTTAAACCACATTTTATAAATTGTTTAAATCAGAATTAATTAATTAAAAATGAAACATTTTTTATTTCCACTTTCAATAATTTGATCCACCTGTTTCAAGTTGATTATATAATTGTACACCGATACTAAACAGAATACAAATTAGGCCGAATATTTAAATAATTTTATCTTTATTGAAAAAAAAAATCTATCTTTGCTTATGGATTTAGCTAATTAGTTTTTCTTAATCTGAAATCTATAATAAATTTAAAAATTATATATATATATATATAAGTATATCAATTTAGATTTGTACTTAAGTATGCAACCCTTGTTGAATTCCTTTTTTAAATTCACATTACTTGAAGATTTAATTGTTTCCGTAACAATTAAAATACTCTAAGAAAAGTTGTTCAAAGGCCATTTTCCCTTAATTTTATTTGTTACTATTTTTTAAATACTTAAATAAATCATCAATAAAATTTATTACTTACTCGAAAAATAATAATTTATATTAATGAAAAACCACTGTTGTGTCTTTAACACTTAATTAAAAATTGCAATTCTTAGTGAAAAAGATTATTAGAATCAATTACATTATTAAATGTAAAAACAAATATTAAAAATATTTTTAAAGTTTATATAAAAAATTATTTTGGCAAAATGGATCTCAGAAAGTTATGAAATTGAAGTGATTATAGTCACCGAAAAGCATCTTTTATTTTATTTATTTATTTTTTTTTTTTGAAGTATAAAACGGAATTATCTTGAGCTATAAGCAATTGCTGTTTCATGATGACTTTTTCCGGGAGTCACTTTCGCAATTTCGGTTCCAGATACCTATTTTGCTGGCATTCCTCAAAGGACCCTCTGTCCTTACCGAAAAATGGAGTATGCTGTTCGAATTCATATTTTCTAAATAAGAATATCGATAAATTTATCGTGTTTTTGAAGAAGAAGAATTTGATATATACGATATTGCTAATTATAAATTCCACTTTTTTTTTTTTTTTACAAATAATGTTTGTTTTTAATTTAGAAATTTGTTGTTGTCTATGTTTAAATTCTAAATTGTTAAAAAATTAAGTATAAAGTAGTCATTAGTGACCAACAAAGAAACAAGATGGCAGATTCCGGGCGAATTCAATATCTGCTTTCAGATTTTAATAATTGGAAATTATAGTGAAAGTTCTATCCAATATATTAAAAGCGTTCCAAAATATTGTAATGATTTTATTCCGTTATAATTTTAGCAGCTTTTATAATTCGGAAGAGTTTGATTATTTATGAATGAAATTTTATTTTACTTTATCTGAAAGTGCGGAACGCCTTTCGAAAATTGCTGAAACTATTACTTTGAAAATTGGGGCGCAGCTATCCAGCCTTACATCCGACTTATAAGAATAAGGCTAGTAATCTAATGGAACTGTTAGAATTCTAGTTCTCATGTTTTATAATTATTTTAATTGTCTGAGCGAAGCGAAGTCTTATACTCAGAGTACGTAACGATATTAAAAGTAAAAAAAATTCTTTCGTCAAGCAAACCTCAA